>CM033647.1:124628149-124889841 GCA_019512145.1 Engystomops pustulosus
AAAAACATTCTAACATTTACTCTACCAAATGCCATGTTTGCATTGCTAAATTAAAAAAAAGGCGCACTTGCTAACCAGCAGGCCAATACGTTTATTGTAAGATGCACTATAATCCACTTTCCATATGCAGAGGCCTAAAATTGGAGATGTAATCTTTCCATGTAGCAGTAGGTGGGCCCCCATAATCAATTTCACTGGTGGGCCCTAGGCATCCCAGTCCGACCCTGCTCCAGGCTAGCATCTCTAACAAACCCCTCACATATTTTCCCCACCAAAGAAGTTGATTAATCCAGGTCTGTAATTTCCAGGATCCCATTTTGATTCCTTTTTTGTATATTGGTACCCACTTTGCTATGCGTCCTGTGAACATAACAGTCCCTCAGTGAATGCTTCAAATATTAAAAACGGTCTTCTATCAAGGTACATAGTTCATGCAGCAGAGGCCGGGGTGTATGCCATCGGGCCCCGGTGATTATCCATCTTATTGGTTGCGAGGTGGTTAATCCCAACCTGTTTAGTTAGGATAAGACCAGCAGTGCCCCTCCTCTTGTTTGGCTCCAGGTTTTGTTGCACAGTAACTGTCCTTTGTTGTCAACAAATACCTGCTACCTTTGAAGGACCTGCAGGTTTCTGCTCCCCATTCAATATATGGGTAGTGGAAGTCCCCCATGATAAGTACTTAACCATACTATAATAAAGCCGCATACATTCACTTATCAGCATTTCTTCCTCTCTGCCGCCTCCATTATATTTGGAGCCTTATAACAACCCAGGATTTGCCATTAGGTAATCACTAGAGATGAGCGAAGCACATAAATGTCTGGTGCTCGTTACTCGAGCCGAACAGTTCCAGATGCTCGATTGCTCGTTTCGAGTAACGACCCCCCATTGAAGTCAAGGGAGAGCCCGACATTTTTCAAAGGGACCATAGGGTTCAGAAGAAAATTGTGTTATTTTAATTTGAAAAATAATGTCTCTGAGAATTTGCAAACATCTGCATCTTTCTTCTCCTGTTCCCGCGTCATTATTATCTCCCCGACAAAGTTAGCAGATGTAAAGAACAGTGAAGAATAGAAAAAACATTGAACACAGTGAACACAGTGAACACAGATAATTTAAGATAAAAACACAGTGCAAACCCAGTGCAGATAGATTACAATGTTTCGGCACATCTGCTTCTTGTCGGGAGATACGCGCGGAACGGCGCGAACAAAATCAATGTGAAACAATATATAGTGTGTAAAGAACACATTGCAGAATGTTTCCATACATCTGCAATGTGTTCTTCACACATATATATTGTTTCTTCACATGCTATTTTGTTCGCGCCGTTCCGCGCGTATCTCCCGACAAGTAGCGATGTGCCGAACATCTGTAATCTATTCTGCACTGTGTTTCTGCCCTGTGTTTTTATCTTAAATGATCCTGTGTTCACGTTTTATTTATTCTATTCTTCATTGTCTTCAACTGTGTTTTTTTAAATTAAATGCTCGATCTCCGAGCAGGGGAAATCTCGTCGTCCGAGCAACGACCGTCTCGGTCCCCTATCCTCGACGCAGAGCATCAAGCTCGGACGAGCATGTTCGCTCATCTCTATATCACCTGTCGAGGGTTCCATCTTTTAGGCTGCGTCTGTGACAGGAAGTTCATTGCATCTTCTTTTGGCTCATCAATTCAAATCATGCTGAACATAATTAATTGATGTGACATGAAAGTTGAAAGTATTGGCCTGGTCATTACAAAGTGATCTACTGGATCATATCAGTCAACAGTCCAGTCTACAGTTAGAGAATTTGACAAGATAACATAAGGCGATTCCTCCTGCTTCACAGGACTATTTCTGACTGCAGCAAATTTTTTTGTTCCTCAACGGATTTCACCAGTTTTTTTTAAATTAAATATAATATTTGTCAGGAAGCTAAATTGTGCTATTTTTTTTCTTGTTTACTTTTTGATATATATTATAGGGGGTTTAATATATCATAGGTGTGGGCTGGATATAGATATTAGGGGGTGGATATTTTTATTACTAGCAACATTGTGGGGAGGGCCCCCACCATTTTGTGCCGTGGGCTTCCCACCCTTAATCTTGGCCCAGGTTAATAAGAATTATAAAGCTATAGGATTATATCTAAATCCTGATGATGATTCCCTTTAAACTGAGCTTCATTTTTTAAGACAGACAGAAATGAGTAAAAATGCTTAGACCACCATAGTCCATAGACAGATATGCAATAAGCAAGACCCCCCTCCCTCTCCATAGAAGTAGTGGGCGCACGGCGCCGTACTACGGTAAAGATAGGACAGGTCCTATCTTTTTTCCGGTATGGGCGGTACGGTGCCGCACATGTGCTGCCCGTACCGCTCCCGTAGGGCGCCGTGCACCATATTGCCGTCTATGGAGGACGTATATCGCCCGTATATACGTCGGCCGTATATACGTCCTCCCATACGTTATGTGATTGTAGCCTTAAGGAGATTGCTTTGGTCTTGGACGCCTGTAAATGTTTTCAGACTCAGCAATACTTTTCACATAACCTGCCTAGTGATTTGGTTCTTAGTTTCACTAGTGCTTAAAAGTTGGGGTGGAGTTTCCTATTCAAACAAAGGAGAGTATAAAATAAGTACGAAATCCTGGATAAAAACCTATTCTGGACCTCATATTGGGCTTAAGTTCACCTTTCAACAATACAATGACCTAGCAACAGCTCAATACAAGAAACGGCTTCAGAACAACCTCTGTACCACCCAACTGAGCTCTCTGCAGAGACTTGAAAATGCTGTCCATGAACGTTCCCCACCAACCTGAGGGAACTGGAGACGATCTGCAAGGAAAAAATGGCAGAGGATCCCACAAATCCACGTGTGAAACTTGTAACATCATCCCAAGAAGACTCATGTAATACTATTTTGGAAGCAAAAGTTGCATCTACTCAATACTGAGCAAGGGCTGAATACCATAACCTTGTGATATTTCAGTTTTTCTTTTGTATTAATTAGTTCTCTTTTTCTGTCAAAATGAGGGTGCAGAGTGTACATTAAGAACAAAAAAAAACTGTTTTGATATTCCAATTGGCTGCAATGAAACAAAGAATGAATTAGATTAAATATTTGGAATATTTTTCCGTACAGACTGCAGGTCAAGGTGGGCACCATAAAAATGACGTTTGGTTAAAGCTATTAATTGAGCTTCTATTTCATGTCACAATCCACCAGCTAAACTGTAAAAAAGCCTTAGGAACCACTAGACTTGTTTTTCATTTTGACTTTACATATATATAGCGCCTAATCTTTTTATGTTGATTAAGGCACTTTAAGGGGTTGCCCAGGTTTTTTTTTTTTAAAAAATTGGGCCAGGGTAGTAAAAATGGCAAAAAACACTATGCTTCCTCTCTCGCCGTCGATCCCTCCACACCAGTAATTTAATGGATTACAGAGTTTCACCTGATGATGTCAAATCGACAGTGTGCACCGCTACACCCTGCACTACGTCTGTAGAGACTGAATGCTTTGGAGGCGCATCACTATTGTGCTTCTGTATATGAAAGAGGTTAAATTATCATTTACTTGTTTTCAAATCTAGCACTACTTGGGATAGCATAAAACTTCTGAGATGCATCTTTACCTTAACTAATGTAAGTACAAAGCTTTCTAATTTGCACAATTACAAAAATGCTTTTCACTGCAAACAATCATAACACATATTTCTTATACTCCACATTCCCCAAATTTCCTTTGCCCAAATTAACACTTGCATATCACCATCTCTCTCTCTACCTGCTCATAGAACAACCTTACCGAGTCATCTAAGTCCTATTGTGTAATAATAACATCTACTCACTCCCTATCCTTCTCACAACACTAGCTCGCTGCTTTTGCTACTGGTGATACTCTCCTAATCCAGCCCTCTAAAACAAATCCCTCCTCATACATTTGCCTTGACATCACTGATCATTACCACCTCAAACCCCTGGAAACTATCTGCTGATCGACCATCTCTCACTCTCCCTCTCCGCACTCCTCACTCATTCCCAATGCCTAATGAAACATTGTTTCATTTGCAGCAAATCTTCAACATTCATTTCTCCTTATCAACAAACTGGCCTTGTGAGCTTAACCGAAACCTTGTTACAGAACTCCATTGATGTCCACCTCAAACTGCCCTAATCCAGCAGCTCTCATCTACTATCATTTCCTAGTTCCCGACTGGGTCTCTCCTCATCCATATATCTTTACCTCCTCCTAACCGCTTTGCAAACAAGAACCACATACCTTGCTCCAGAATTATTAAATCAAATAAAGGTGAGTATCCTTATCTGAGAGAAACCTTATCCTTAAAGCCAGCAGTTTGGACTTCTATACTACCTGACCACTCATACTGCAGAGCAATCTCTTGCTGTCGATCGCTTCCTTAACCCCACGTCTCAATTTCTAGTCCATGCTCTTATCATACCCTGCTTGGACTACTACAGCATTCTTCTTTGCAGTCGCTCCCCCGATAACTCACCTTTAACACACCTCCAAGCATCCTCACTATGCTGCGCACATTCCTCCCTGCCTCTTCATCTTTGCTATTCCCTCCGGGCCGGTTACCCAATGCAGCAAATTAAAATATTAAACATGTACTTACAAAGCTTTCAAAATATGTCTCTCCCATATATCCCAGTCTAAAAAATCAACCAATAAACTATTCCAGGTAATCTCTGATCCCCTCAGCTTTTACTCTACTTTCCTGCAATGTTGCACTTCTCAATCTGTTCCTCTCTTCACAACTTGCAAATCCCCACAATCCATCCTCCCCCATACCGGAACAATTAAACCAAATCTTGTCAAGACTTGCTCCACTTTTAAAGTAATTTTAACAAGGAACGAGGTTCAAACAAAACGCTCACTTTCTGGTGCTCCTACATAGTGTTCCGATGTACCTCCCAGTAGGATTGTGCCTTCCTGAAGGGTCCTCTGTCCCCATTCATGCTTATTACTGTTCATGAGTCTAAAACCACTTATCGGATGTACAAAAATCATGCAATTTATTGCTCGTAAATTGATAAATAATTTCCACAAGCTATATACAATTGGAAAGCAGTACAGCACAGACTGTTTTTATATATTGAGTTTTAATTGTTTTATATGTAATTTAGGGATCCCTAAAATGTACTATTGTGATTGTATATGAAAGAGCTGAGTTTGGTATATTAAACTACAACAGTAAAAACTAAATGTAAGTATTATCAAAATACAGTATTCCCGAGTATAAGCCGAGACCTAATTTACCACCAAAAACGGGAAACCTATTGACTTGAGTATACAGCCGAGGGTGGAATGCATTGGTCACAGACCCCCCCGTATACGCAGCCAGCCCCCAGTGTATACAGCCTGCCCCCAGTAGTATACAGCCTGCCTAGCATTAAAAATAATAAACTTATAACTTACCCTCGGTGGCCCCGATGTGCATGCGCTCTCCATATCGCGCGGCTCGTTTTGCTTCCCCGCGCCCCGTCTTCTTTTCTCTGTTGGGCACCGCCATTGTTCTTCTCTGGCTGGCAGGCGCATAGTATGACGCACCACTGCTGACGTCATACTAGCACGCGCCCGGGGAAGAAAACATGGCTGCGCCCAGCAGAAGAAAGACGGGCGCGGAAGCAGAAGACGAGCTGCGCAGACATCTGGGGAGCAGCTCGTGCACATCGGGCCACCGGAGGTGTAGTATATAGGTTTATATTATTTTTTAATTATTTTTTAACTCGTGCATTGACCCGTGTATAAGCCAAGGGGACGTTTTTTTAGCACTTTTTTTGTGCTGCAAACTTGGCTTATACATAGATATATACGGTATATCTGTAAAAGAAATGTACATAACTAGACAGGCTACAGTAGTCACAGAAGGTTACCTACCAGATAGGTATAACAGATGTGAACCTGGTAGATGCTCAATTTTTGATTCTAAATGCATGGTAACTTCTAGGCTCTCATAAGTTTGTCCCACCCTGCAAGAATCAGGATAAAAATCACATTAGCACATTGGAGTAAAAAAAAAAAAAAAAAAAAAAACAGTTTAAAGTAAGAATACTGGAGATATGATGCAGAATGCAGACCGGAATATGGACATCGCACAGAATGCAATTTAAAGAGAGATATTGAATCACCAATAATCCACCAAGGCAGCAAAAAAAAAAAGTCAATTAAAGGCCAAATGGAACTATAAGATATGAGTAACCCAAAACTTATGTCACACAAATCTCCATCATTAAAGGGTTTATATAATGGAAGGGCTGTAGAAAAATTCTAACCAATAGAATGTTAACATCTATTGTGATAAATGTCCCACAGCAAACAACAACCAGTCCACTGTTTCATTTGTATCAGCATATTGCCCTGGAAATGACCGGTAGCTTTGGGCACCATATTGTCCATAGTTGAAACCTTGCAACCGTAAATTATGCCGTTTTGGGTTTTCAAACAATTTTGTTGGGATCCAAAAGTTTGGTTACCCTTCTTAAATAATGATTTTGATTGCCTAATATTTCCATTTAGGAAGACAAAACTGTCCGTTCAAGAACTAACACTGTCCGTAGTAGAAAAATTATATTTTCTCGCACTAGGAAATTATTCTGTTGGTTTTCTATTTTGTGAATTAACCAAAAACTATAAACATACTGAAGTTATTTTGTCAGTAAAATTCTGACCCCCTCAGTTACAACAGCCATCCGACGGTTATGAATAAGGACCTTCACAAATTGTAAACTTACTAAAACATAGGAATGTTTTTATTACATGTGTGCAATATCACAGTATTTGTATACTTAGTTAAGCTTTTGTTTTAACGAAGGCGTGTCAGAAATTACATTGGTAGTGGTATGGAGCCATTATCATTTCAATAATATTCCAACCAACCATTGCTATGTTAGGCATTAAAAGGTTTATTAGAAGTCACATCAGCATTTCTATTCAATTATTAAGGGTGATGTTAATTCTTATAAGTTTCACTGGTTTCTTATATCCAAATTTTAAAATCCATAGCTTTATTACTATCTTTTGTTTTACTTTTATAAAAAATATTTAAGAAAATCAAAGTGGTTTGTTACCGTACTTAGATATTATGTATAGATAAATTTAGTAAATTGGTGACATATATATTAGTGATCATAAACTTCTGCTACAAACAAGGATTATTATGTGAGGAGGCATTTTTGTCATGATATTCTCTTTTTTAAGTATTGTATGGTCAGGTAAATCTTATTATTCTCCCAATGTGATCCAAAAATGCTAAAATTGGGGCACCCCTGTTCTTTTTACCAAATGATTGTCTACAATTAATTCTATTTTTGGTTTACAGTAAGTGTGTGGCTTTCAGCAACAATGTGCACAGTCCAGATTGTGAAGAATCACGCCTATCTCTTTTTCATTCCCAGCAGGAATTCCCAGCACATTTCAAAATGATCAATAGTTAAATTAATCAAGTGAAATGTCTATATTTTTGTTATCCATTCCTGTTTTGGGATTAGGAAACCCAGGAGAAATCTGTTAAATCTGTCCAGATTTAAAGTAGACAGTGAGACATGCACCAGATTATGTTACCGTGTCCGAAAACAACGGCTGATAAATCGATGGATCTGTACACAGTCTCTTCTAGGTTCAACCAGCAGCCATTGGTCCATTTCAGTTCTCTCAGTCCAATAAAGAACAATAAAAGAAGTTTTACAGTTTGTTGTATTTTAGGATGTTAAAAACACAAGGCATTTTGGCTGTGTGTTTCCACCTTTATCAACTGTAAATAAAGGACTAAAACCAGAATAATATACCAACACAAATGTTACCCAATTGTAACATATAGGGAAATCCAAGAGAATCTTTTCTGTAGTATTAGTTTAAATAATGTCTAGTCACTACAAAATATTTTTTTTAAATCTTAAAAGAGAAACAAATATAGCATACTCTGAAGTAAAGGAACCAGCTTAATAATTAAATAAATAAGCACTCTTCGAACTCTTTTAAGTAATTTCTAGAATTCATGAGTATTTTTATAAATAAAATCATGTAAATAATAGATAAATAAATGAGCTGATATAATGAGCCATTTATAATTGGCCCAAAAAGAATAATCAACCAATTCATAAATATTGGTACATTAGCAGTTATATTCGGGACTGGTCAATGAATAAATAATTAAATAATTGCATACATTTAACTGCAACAAAACCTAAATCCAATGCACCAAAGGGCACTGGCTCATTGGTTTAACCAGTTTGGTTTCGACGACAGTTGGATATAGTACATTGCATTTTTTCCATAAAATATATCATAATATGCTTTGTAAGATTTGTACAAATTGAAGCTTACATAGTGTTTTATCAAAGTAGAAAAGGTTGCCTAATAACAAGAAAAATTCCTTCTCACATTAAACATGGAAGTCATAAAAATCCCTGAATCATGTTTCTGTCAAATAAATAAGTAGATGAACTCTTATGTGGCGAGAATCAATTTTTGTGTTTTTGATGGAATGTGACCTTCAAATTAACAATGTATTCATCATTTCTAACTGTACTTATTTACATTGTAAAGTTATCTGCTTAACAACTAAACATCTCGAATCTACCTATCTGTGATAATATTTCCACTGTTATATTATCCTGTATCATCACAATTTCATTTAAGGTGCTTCCAAAAGAAATTGAGAGTACTTGCATTATTTTTTTACTTTACTGGAATACAAAATACAATATCTTGGAAATGGTTTTACCAAGAATGGTAGCAAGCAGAGTTATCAATAATTTTTTTTTAAAAGACAAATATTGGAATGAAGAAATCTCTAGTCCAGCAAAACTTCCTTAGGGAAAATTAAGGTTTTTAATAATGATATTAGTTCCATATGTACACATTTAAAAGCTGATGGAAACATTGACGCTAGCAGTCAGATATGGGAGTTTGCTATTTTGTTTTTGTAGCGTAAAAAGAAAGATTGACACCTTTTAAATTTTGTCAAGCATGGAAGATAAACATCATTGCGTTGATTTTGAAAGCAGTAAGGAAGGTCTAGAACTTGGTTAACCATCACTAACATAGCAGAAATATTAACCTGTTGTTGAACTGAATAAAAACATAAATTCTTTAAGTATCTTCTCTATTAATAAGCAAACCTTATAGCTCTGCCAAAAGCATTCAATGTGTTTTTGAAACCAAGAACTGTATACAATCCATACAGAGATACTTGAAAATTTAAAATACACTGGTGTAAAGTCCCAACCCTCGGCACTGCAAAATACATCAGGAGGCTCTGTCCCTTGAAGTATTTAGTGCTTTTGCTGTGATTGACTATGCTTGAACTTTTTTTAACTGTGTTATGATTTTGTACCCCCCCTTCTGCCACCGTTGTTTTTTTTTTTTTTTTTTTTTTTGGCGTGGTTTGTCTACTTTGGCTTTTTGCAGCAACTGCGCGCAGTTCTTCAAACCGGTGTTTAGTGGCAGGGACCAGAATGTGGGCAGGAACACAGTTGGGAAGTGCAGGACTCACCAAAAGTTGTTCTGGGTTTTTGACGTTCATGCCGATTTTGGGAAATCACAGGGTGGTCAATGGAAGGTACCTTAATCCTCAAAAATGTTTTGTAAATTTTCGTCACAAAAGGTAAATCATCCAAATGCTCAGGATACTTATATTTATATATTGTCAATACATTCTTATTATATTAAAAAAATCAGTATTTTTTAAATTAGTTTTAATGGTATAAATCATTACATTTCCACCTCTGAACAGACCTTTCAAAGTGTAACAATTGTAATACGATCAAACATGTCACATTTTAATTGAAAAGAAAATATTTGAAAGAATGGTTGTTAGGATGAAATATTTATGAAAGCTTAAAAGGTGCAAGGGAAAGAACAAAATGTGTCTGACGCTATGGTGATCATATTGCTGGCTGTTTTCATCTCTAAGTAAGTCCCTAGTTGTCATGCTTCCGACATTGGACTCACTGCTCTATCTATTGCAGTCATTAAAAATCTGCCGTCCTATAACTGTATAATGATTTGCTTTTTGTTGTTGGTCATTTTGCGCGTAGCAAGATAGCACATGCACACCCTTAGGGTTTCTAGTCTCAGAATGAGCCACTTGAAAAAAGTTAGTAGCCGGTTGGCACAACAAGTGTAGGACTACCCACTCTATTAGTCATGCTGACCTGGACTGTAGTGCATAAATATCTTGAGGCAACATCAGCATTAGCGGGCTAATGCGCACACATCTAGAGCAATATACACACATGCTATATACAAATGCACAGCATATATATACACAAAGTAAATACACACAAACCATACACCGTATACACACAGCATATCACATTACATACAGCACATATGATCATAATCTGATAATATTACAATTATGCTGTACAATGTGTGTGGTTCAACATCACTCCACTCTTTAGTGTGTCAGGCCGTGGACAAGACCCAATGGCAGCTGTTTGGCCACTTTAGTAACACCCACTGTTTTCAGTTGAACTGAAAGTGCGACTGGATTTGATCTTCCCTTCTCTGACAATTGACAAAAACATTTTATAGGTCTAAAAGCAATATAAGCTCCCCACACAATGCGTGTTTGCCCCCATGAGATGCCAGTTAACCATTCACTGTGTTTTGACTGTTTTTAGTATCTTATTTCTTCATGGGAAATGTTGTGCCAGGTAGCTTATTTACAATGTGTTCTAAATATAAACTTAATCCCTACAATCAATAACGTGAAATGACCAAACCAGGTAGTATTAGTAATTGAAGCCTGTAACTTGCATCCACGATCATGTAATGTAAGTTTGGCGATTTAAAAACAACACAAATAGCAAAACGTAAACAAAAGAAAACGTCTTACAGCAGCAACTATAAATACTACCTTAGTTTTCTTCTCTCTTTCTTTTTGAAAGAGATTATACAACGGAAAACAATTAAGACCGGAACCTGAAATTTTCAGCGGTTTAAACCTCTTTCTGACCTGCTGAAATATGCACAAAGTGACACACTCTGGGGGAGAGTCATTATACTTTGCAATTTTATGGCAGTGATTGAAAGTACGTAAATAACCCCCTCCCACAGTTCCAGTCTCCGGTCGTCCGGGGATAGAGACTTCTTTCACGAAACTCGGCGCACTAGCCTCACTTTTGGGGTTCAAGCGTTGCTACTTCATATATGCCTGTTCGATCGGATTACATGGTCTACGACCAGATCAGACCTAACAGATCATACCCTGGCAGAAATTGCATTACTAAATAACTTTTACATTCGAGCTAATGGCAATTTGATATTTCCGTGCTATTGAAATATGAGTCACTGAAAAACCATTGGTAGCTTAACAGCTTGAACGGAAGATAGGTGGCAATGATAATTTCTGTCTGTCTCATAGTGGCATCGGAAAACGGGACAAATATGTTCGACTAAAGCTCACTTAACTAGAGGGATAACTGTGGTGATCAACTTTCTGTAATCCTAACAAGTTTCCTTTTTGCACTAGAGGTTAAAGATTTTGGAAGAAAGTAGACAGGTCTTTAACCCCTCGAACAACCCCCTTAACATTTCTCTACCAAATGCCATGTTTGCATTGCTAAATTTAAAAAAAAGCGCACTTTGCTATACAGCAGTGGCCAATACAGTTGTGATTGTAAGATGCACTATAATCCACTTATCCATATGCAGAGGCCTAAAAATGGAGATGTAATCTTTCCATGTAGCAGTAGGTGGGCCCCCATAATCAATTTCACTGGTGGGCCCTAGGCATCCCAGTCCGACCCTGCTCCAGGCCTAGCTCTCTAACAAACCCCTCACATATTTTCCCCACCAAAGAAGTTAGATGCACAGGTCTGTAATTTCCAGGATCCCTTTTTGATTCTTTTTTGTATATTGGTACCACATTTGCTATGCGCCAGTCCTGTGTAACATAACCAGTGAATCTTCAAATATTAAAAATAACGGTGTATATCAAGGTACATAGTTCATGCAGAGGCTGGGGGTGTATGCCATCTGGCCCCGGTGATTTATCCATCTTAGTGGTTGCGAGGTGGTTATCCCAACCTGTTAGTTAGGATAAGGACCAGCAGTGCCCCTCCTCTTGTTGGCTCCAGGTCTTGTTGCGACAAGTAAACTGTCTTTTGTTGTCAACAAATACCTGCTACCTTTGAAGGACCTGCAGGTTTCTGCTCCCCATTCAATATATGGGTAGTTGAAGTCCCCCATGAAAAGTACTTAACCATACTATGAAGCTGCATCCAATTCACTTATCAGCATTTCCTCTGCTGCCTCCATTATATTTGGAGCCTTATAACAAACCCAGGATCTGCCATTACAGGTAATCACCTGTCGAGGTTCCATCTTTTAGGCTGCTGCCTGTGACAGGAAGTTCATTGCATCTTCTTTTGGCTCATCAATTCAAATCATGCTGAACATAATTTTATTGATGTGACAGAAAGTTGAAAGTAATGAGCCTGGGCATTACAAAGTGATCTACTGAGATCATGCAGTGCAACAGTCACAGTCTACATTAGAGAGATTTGACAGAGATAACCATAAGCGGATTCCTCCTGCTTCACAGGACTATTTCTGACTGCAGCAATGTTTGTTCCATCAAATGAGCGAGCACTAAAATGCTCGGGTGCTCGTTACTCGAGCCGAACAGTTCCAGATGCTCGAGTGCTCGTTTCGAGTAACGAGCCCCATTGAAGTTCTAGTGACCTCCCCTGCTGCCCCCAGTTCTAGTGACCTCCCCTGCTGCCCCCAGTTCTAGTGACCTCCCCTGCTGCCCCCAGTTCTAGTTCCCTCCCCTGCTGCCCCCAGTTCTAGTTCCCCCTCTCCTGCCCCAGTTTTGCCCCCTCCAGCCCCAGTTCTAGTGCTTCCCCTCCTGCCCCAGTTCTAGTTCCCCCCCCCTTCCTGACCCCAGTTTTGGTGTGACCCCTGCTGCTTCAAGTTCTAGATTCTACTCACTGTGAGCAGAGCAGTCCTGTTCCGCGGGAGTCTGTATAGAGAAGCCAGAGGGTCATGTGATGATGACATCACCACAGGTCCTCCAGCTTCCCCTGTATATAGCAGCCGACAGGTCCTCAGTGAGTTCTTATTACACACGTTTTATTCCATTTTTGCCATTAAGATTTTAATGGGTGAGTGGTGCTGACTTTTTATCATATCATTTTAAATTTCTTATTTCTTTTCTGTCCATAATTATGGGCGTTCCATCTTTCCTGGGCTCTGGGGCCACCCCACTGAGGTCTATGGAGAGCTTTCTAGGCAGATGGTAGGAGTAGATACACTGTAACCTCAAAGTCTATTATTAAACATAGTGACTAAAGACTAAATTTCTCAGAAGTTACCTTTAAGGTCTGCCTTCACAGCTAAAGATACACACATGTACACATAATAGAGAATATCCTATGTAATATCATTTGTTAAACTGGTATTGGCATATAGTATAACATGACATTGGAATTGTTGTAGCCACATCATAAACAAAGCGTTGCTGCATAAATGGCAAAATAGATTTTACTATATATGAGTCAACAAGCTCTATTGCTGCAGTCAATATTCCAATTGTAAAACTGTAAATACTGAAACCCAGATAGCAGTTTCCATTTGTTATACTTCTGTGTAGACAAAAAGCAAATCCAGTGTACTAGTGCCATCTTACTTTCTCAACTCACTCCATTCCTGTGGATTAAAAAAAGATACGTACAATCCTTCAAAGATAAGCTGATCATATGTTCTCCTGCTGCTCAGATCTCAGCTATCAGCAGTAATTTGCAATGAAACCATCAGCAAGTGTTCAATTTCCACCACAGCACCACCACAGGAGAAAGGAAGCTTTACACAGTTTCTGCTTAAATGAATGGGTTTTATTTAGGGGTCTGAATGTGTGACCCTTCTTCTTACAAATTGTACAGAAATTTTAAAGCTTTGAATTACGAAAGGTAAAATAAACTAGGCACATCAGTTCAGCAAACCTATTGACAAATGCCATCTCCAAGGAAGCGCTATGCCCCAGAAGTAAACAGTTTATAAATTCTAGATAAAGAGATCTCATCACCTGACATGTTGGTTTTAGTAAATGCTTGTAATATAAAGGAATATAATTCAGGATCATTTTACTCCTATATCTATATTGTGTTGCTTCTCTGTTATTCCACTCAAAAATGGAGTGGGCTGTTACTACTTCCCTTATCAAAGGCCTGTATGCCAGCATAATCGAACACTACCAGCATCATCTGGATAGAGTGAAAATCTTATGGTGCTTTCACACATTGCAATTAAAGGAAACCTACCACTGCTGATGGTAGGTATTAGATGTAAAAACCGGGCACCAGCTTACCTTTGCTAGTGTTTTAAACCGCGGTTTAAATACATTTTGATGAACAGACCCGAAGCACGCGTGCACGGCGCCGAAGATGCTTCGGGTCTGTTCATCAAAATGTGTTTAAATCGCGATTTAGCGGTTTAAAACACTAGCAAAGGTAAGCTCCGGTGTTTACATCTAATACCTACCATCAGCAGTGGTAGGTTTCCTTTAAAACTGCATCGAATCTCTATTGTTAGCGGTTTGGATTAGGTTTTAGGTGCCGTCCCTTAATTTAATGTGTGAAAGACAATAAAGGGTACCTGTCAGTAGGATTTCACATATTAGTCAAATTTTTGTGTTGTGTATAATGGCATCAACCTAAGGCAGTGATGGCGAACCTTTTAGAGGCCGAGTGCCCAAACTACAACAAAGACCCGCTTATATATCGCAAAGTGCCAACACAGAAATTTAATTTGTGATTTATACTCCCTTCTCTGTCACATTTTTCATTGATACCAGCCTCCTGAGGACACCAATAAAGCAGAAAATAGTCCCAGGTAGAGCTGTCACTTTAAAATAGCTCTGTGCACAGCAAGTCCTGGGCTGTCTGGGACTGCAGGATGATACCTGGAGTCATCTCTGGTGATGGCCTGAGTGCCCACAGAAAGGGCTCTGAGTGCCACCTCTGGCACCAGTGCCATAGGTTAGCCATCACTGACCTAAGGTATCTGCTGGTTTATTTTGAGATATCACTCTTATAAAAGGTGCATGAGTGCCACCATCTTGGTGAGCATCGTTACTCTCCGTGATGTTATCGGGGGGTGGCGATCAGTTACCATGACAGCCTTGTGTATTCCGGAGAAATGGTGGTGTTGTTTTAACCTATTCATTACAACGTGTGATTCACACATTGTAGTTAATGAGGAGGAAAATCCCCATATAGTACCATACTATAGTATAGCAGTAAATGGTAGGCTCAGTCGGACAACCTAGGGTTTAAGTAGTCGAAGGGGTCTGAAAAATATTAAAAAATAAATTTAAAAAGTTATACCTAAAAAATTCAAATCACCCCCCTTTCCATAGAAGACATATAAATAAATAGTAAAAATCAAAAACACATTGGGGCATTGGTGCAACCAATCACAGCTCATCTTTCATTTTACCAGTGCTCATGAATATTGTAAATTGGTTGCCATGGGCAACTAGAAATATTTGGACTTTCAGACAGCTTGATAAATCTACCCTTTAGGTTTCACCGCGTGCAAAAATGCCCAATCAAAATATAATTCTCGCGGATCACGGGCACACCCGTGACCCTCTTGATGCCGCGGTCCCCGCTGTTACTGCCTCTGTCCTGCTCCCCGGCCCAGACTCCACTTTCCAACATTCCTGCTTCCTGAATAGGCCTAGGATTGGGAGTGTGCGCCAGCTCTCCTGGACTTAAAGGGCCAGCGTCCTCCTGATTGGAGCTCGTTAATCAGGTTAGGCCTTATAATCCGGCACCTCCCTTCCTGCCTCGCCGGATCTTCAGCATCATTTCCTGCTAAGTGAAAGCCCTCCTGTGTTACCAGTGTTCCTCCGTGTTCCTGTGTTACCAGTGTTCCTCTGTTATCCCAGGCTCGGACTGTGTCCTGCATCTCCCTCCGTAATACCTTGGCTGCCACGGCAGGCTTGGTGGCACCCTGCTGCAGCCAGACCATCCCGCTTTGCGGCAGGCTCTGGCGAAGACCAGGTACCACTTAGACCCCGGTCCCGGGTGTCGACGAGTAGCATCATCATCTCCCGCGGTGGTCCAGAGGGTCCACAGACTCTTCCCAAAGAGACTGACAGTTTATCTCTACGAACTGTGACAATAACAACGGCTTTTAACCCGGTGATGGAAAACAGAGTCCAAAGTCGAAAATGACACTATTTTGCCATTTTGAAAAATAGAAAAAATATTCAATAAAAATTGATCAAAAGGTTTTACTGTCCTAAAAATAGAACCATTGAAAACGTCATCACAAGTCACAGCTCTGTACATTAAAGTATGAAAAAGTTATTAGCGCCAGCAAACTAAACATTTTTTTTTGTACAGGAGGTTTTAATTCTTGTAAATCTATGAAAACATTATAAAACCTATACAAATTTACAATTTAAATCCCTATGATTGTACCGACCCAAAGAATAAAGTAAACATGTCATTTGAGGCGCATAGGGAACGCTGTAAAATCCAAACCCACAAGAAACCCCCACTTTCCTGTATATGCCATAGAATATTAAACACTGTCATTATGAAGTGCAATTTGTTACGCAGAATACAAGCCCTATTACAGCTCTTTACATGGAAAAAGTTTGAGATTTTTGAAGGGGAAGTGTGAAAATGAAATAGCAAAAACGAAAAAGGGCCTTGGTGTTAAGTGGTTAAAAGGAAAGAGACCATAGATAACAAATATAAGAAGATTACCACAGTCCAGGTCCCCGGATTTATGAGATCAGGGACACTTGTGCCTGGTTTATTGGGTGGGATTTTGATGGTAGATTTTCTTTAAAAAGTTGATAATTATTGCCATCTTTTGAGACTACTCAGGTCTCTTCAACAGACAAGTTATAACACATCATCTGAAGAAAAACACATTTCTATACTCAAATGGACCCAGGATGCTATGGTTGATGTAACACGTAATCAGAAACAGAGTAATCAATGTGAGAACACAAAAACAGTATTAAATATCGTAGCACTTCAGGAGTGTGATGGTTTTATGGTCTTCTAATTGATTCTTTATCTACCATCTACCAATTAATGGGGTATTCCGGGAATATGAACGTCTGATACAAAAACCTGTGACACAAAAAAATAAACAAATATATCAAAACTCAATGTCATTAGTCACAAAATGGAGCTTAAATAGTTGGATTTTATGATTCACAAAAGTTTATTGCCTCTCTAAAGTATGCAGAGTTATCACCAAGATAGCTGCCACTTTAAACTACAAGTCCCATGATCCTTTAGTTCTCAGTAACTCCTCCTAACTCAACCAACCACAGCCAAACTTAGTGGTGATCACATGACCTGCCCAGACAGGTGCAGGCCATGTGATGTGGATATGTGACCAGCAGCCATCTTCTGTCCTGTGTCTGCTCCGTGCGGAGGAAATCTATGGACAGATTAAGGGGCCAGTAGCATTTTAATTCTTTAATACATTGTTTGTCCAAAGCATTTCTCTGCTAAAAGGAGCAAAATTAAATTTGTGTTGCATGGAAGCCAGTGCAGATGCGCCAAAAAACAATTGTGTGCGTCAAAATCCCAGCGCAGACACCTGTTAAATACCTGTCCAAGCCGTACGATCCTTGAAAAAGGTGCACAGTCCAATGAAAGTGTGATCCGTGACCCTTAGTACATGAGCCCCATTATGACAATTTTAGTACACATGTTGTAAGCTTAATAGTTATGATAATAGCAATAGTAAGCAAAATGACTAACATTTCGGTCTTGTGACCCTTTCAATACAAGCCAATATTTACTCTCAAGCAGACATGAGTAATAACATTCCGTCTGATCTACATGATTGCATTCAAAACTAGAAAGCAAAGAGCACTAATTGACAAAATCATAGAAATGCAATATAGTTTTTCACAGAAAAGAATCCAAACTTATCCATGTTATTGCTGTCTCTTTACCCCAATCTGCCCTGTTTGTGTTCTTGACATCACACTAAGTACTGGTAAGACAGTTTTATTTTAGTGTGTTGAAAAAGAAAAGAAGCTGCTTAGTGAATTTCATTTTTATAACATTTTTTGCCTTATTTTTTTATCCTGGAAATTTACGATGCACCACTGATATAGCGATAGTTTTTTTGAAAACGTGGGGCTCATTTACATGGCGTTTTTAAGACGTTTTTGGGACGTTTTTAGTTAGTCCGTTTTCAGATTGTTTTTTGAAAACGCATGCGTTTTTGACAGGTTTGACCTAATTCAAACTGGTCAAAAACACATGCGTTTTTTAAAGCATGCTTTTTTTCCGATCTGAAAATGCACTACTAAAAACGGCCTAAAAACGCCATGTGTGTCACAACCCTAAGGGTCGCAACGACGCACTTTTGTCGTGTTTCCCGAATATTTCCGTTTTGCGCCTAATTGACCCAGGATTTGGGCGCACACAATCAGATTGTGGTGCATCGGCGCCGACTTCCATGTGACAGAAATTGGGGGCGTGGCCGCCGGACAACCCGACTGATTCGTAAAAAAACGCGGAATTTAAAAAACTATTTGTGTTGCAAGATCACACACTCATATGCACCAGGAAGAAGAAGGTGAACTCCGGTAAATCCCAACAGACGCGAATCCTCGTCGAACAACGGGCCGCGGGATTGCGTCTGGACCGGGTAAGTAAATGTGCACCAGTATCTTCAGTGATGAGAAACAGAAAGCACAGCCTCTTTGAATTCAATGGTTGATGCATTAAATCATTAGACAAAATCTCCTTATAAATTTCCTAATAAATCTGATTTATTAAACTGTGTCATTATTCAACACAAACTGGGCCAAATTGTAAAAAATAAAGTACACCCTAGGGTTAATTAGTATTTTGTGAAAACCAGATGCCTTATAGTCAACTAAGTATTATACCATCAAATGTTATCTAGCCAACTGTCTTGCTTGCTTGGCTCAAATGCGACATACACCAGGTCAATTATGCCAAGCACACTAGCACATTCGAAAAGCTGAAAATGAATCAAGTTGTTGTAATTGTCCACTAGAAGTCCAGACTATAATCCAAATAAAGTATTGTGGCTAATCTCAAACTTCAATGAGCTGATGAAACATTGTACAGTAGAGGGATCCTAAATTCCTCCAGACCAATGTGATGGAGTAACGAAGTCATACAGATAATGATTTCTTCAAGTTAGTTATTAGAGGTGGTCCTAAGGCTATTAGTGCATCGGGTGGACTTGGCTTTTCACACACAGCTTTTTGATTCCAGTTTAATTTCTGTTTGTTATATTCCAAGGTTTTATAACAATCATGTTTTTATTTGTTGTATCCTGATACATGAAACCGCAGCATTCGAAGAGGGTAGACTCTTTGCCATCGGTATTAAAAGCTACTTTCATAAATTGCATCTATCTTCACATTGATACTACAACCTTCCTAAGATGAATGTCAGTGAGTTTGGTGGTTAATGAAATTCTTTTCTCTTAATATTTTTTGTAAGACAAAATTCTATGCAAATGAAACCTCAAGGTCATTTATTTCTATAATAGTTTTGTAATTCGCCTTTTTTTCACATTTTTTTCAGAAGACTAAGTGTTTCTATATGGCTGCACTGATCATTTTGAAAGATGATTGGTTCCCATCTATAACATGAAAATATCTGTGGTCACGACAATCAGACTCAGAAGATAAAAGGCTGCAGTCCAAATCTTGAAAAAAGGCTTTTTCCACTCGTTACAGCTGTCAGGATTAAATCATGTTTTTCAGGTTCACATTGCTTTTTTATGGTGCATTTAACTAGAGTCTAAGATACGCTATCAGTCTTCATCTGATGATCATCCATGTCACCCTGCTTGGAGGAAGGTGGGGATAGTACAACAACTCAGCCTATCACATTACTGCCATGATATACCATAATTGATATTGTAATAAGTTACTATGGGCAGGGAGGGATGTAAGAGGGTAATCCAAGGTGGCGGAAAGTAAGACACATTGGAAAATAACCCAACGCGTGTCTCGGAAACTGAATTCAACTATTACAGACCAATCATATAATATTTATATTATATTTAATTACTGTATATACTCGAGTATAAGCCGACCCGAGTATAAGCCAAGGCCCCTAATTTTACCACCAAAACCTGGGAAAACCTATTGACTCGAGTATAAGCCGAGGGTGGGAAATGCATTGGTCACAGACACCCCCAGTATACAGCCAACCAGCCCCCTATAGTATACAGCCTGCCCCATGTAGTATACAGCTAGCCCCATGTAGTATACAGCTAGCCCCTTGTAGTATACAGCTTCCCCCAGTAGTATACAGCTTCCCCCAGTAGTATACAGCATCCCCCAGTAGTATACAGCATCCCTCATGTTATCACTCATCCCCAGTTAGTATACAGCCCAGCCCAGCCTGCCCCAGTAGTATACAGCCTGCCCCAGTAGTATACAGCCTGCCCCGTGTAGTATACAGCCTTCCCCGTGTAGTATACAGCCACCCCAGCATAAAAAAAATAAATAAACTTATATACTCACCCTCCGGTGGCACCGATGTGAAGCGCTGCTCCCCTGATGTCCGCACCGCTTGTCTTCAGGCTTCTGCGCCCGTCTTCCTTCTTCTGCGGGGCGCTGCCATTGCTCTCTCCCGGGCCGGCGCCTAGTATGACGCGCCGCTGCTGACGTCATGCTAGGCGCCGCCCGGGGGAAAAACAATGGCGGTGCCCTGCAGAAGACAGAAGACGGGCGCGGATGCCTGAAGACGAGCAGTGCGGATATGGGGGGAACAGCGCTGCCCTTCGGGGCCACCGGAGAGTGAGTATATAAGTTTACTTTTTTTTAAGTAATTTTGACTGACTGACTCGTGTATAAGCCGAGGGGACGTTTTTCAGCACATTTTTTGTGCTGAAAAACTCGGCTTATACGCGAGTATATACGGTATATATAAAATAATTGGGCCATAGAATTTCTGTGAATGTATCTATTTGATTTTATCACTTTAGATTATAAGTATTACTATATCACATTAAAATGTTAACCAATGATGGTTTATGTGTATAAATACGTTCATGGCTGTTAACAATCAGAGCCATCTTTATTTCAAAACAATCATAAAATATGTATTAAAGCACAGACTCAAGTCTTCTGAAGAGCACTTCAAGATATATATGAACCAGCCCATGGTCCTGAAGCAACATATAAGCAATATGTATAAAATCATAAGCAGTATGCCAGACTCTTTTTGCCCTACCCAGGATTTTGCCATTTTGTAGCATTGTCTGGTGCATTGCCCTATATTATATTATTCTGAGCCTTGAGACTTTTATTTCAAGGAAGGCTCCCTCTGTAACCATTAGTAAGGTACAGAACAATGCATAAGATGGAAATAAATCTGAGTTTTATTTAACTATACTTCTATACTGTAGTTACAGGTTGAATATATGTGCTTCCACACATTTTATTCAATGGTCTGCTGAAGATAAGCACGTATTGGTGCTTGGCCATCTCTAGCTGGCTCATGAAGAGTGTATAGCAGTGTGGAAGCTTGCCCTGGTACTTCAGTCAAACAGGGGTAATGACCATCTGTTTTCTGCATGGTTGTGTTCTCAGCAGTCTTCTAACTTGTGGGTCAGTATGGGTTAATCTGATATAACCTTTACTGATCTACATTATTATTATTAATTTATATATGTATATATTTATTTATTTATATATTTATCCATGGTGCTGTCAGTAAGTGGTTCACATACATTACATGGGGACAAGAACAATTACAACTACAAAACTACATTGATCAGGAGACAAGTGGAAGGAGGACCCTGCCCATAGGGGTCACATTCTATATGGGAGGGAAGATGGAGAGACAAGCTGAGGGAGCAGAGCAGTGCTGTTATTGTGTATTGTTGGTGATCCTGAACAGGTGGTTTTTCAGATTACATTTGAAGGTTGGAAAGTGGGGGACAGTGACACATTTTGGCAGAGAGCTCCAGAGTATGGGAGATGTAAGGAGAAGTCCTGGATACGGTTGTGAGAAGAGCGGATGGTAATAAAGTGAATCTGAAGGTCCTGTGAGAAACGGAGATTATGTGTGGGGTGGTGTTGGCTCATTAGTTCACAGATATACGGAGCGGACAGGTTGTGGATGGCTTTGTAAGTCAGGGTTAGTAGTTTACATTGAATTTGCTGTACAATGGGTAACCAGTGGAGAGACTTGCAGTAGTCCAAGCAGGAGATAAGGGCATGGACTAGTAATTTTGTAGACTCTGGATAGAGGAAGGGTTGGATGCAAGATATGTTCTTGAGGTGGAGGTGGCAAGGTGTAGTAAGGGCCGGGTGTGAGGCTTAACCCCTTAACGCTCTACGGCGCAGAGGTATAAGGAGTGTATGAAGAGGGCTCACGGGCTGAGTCCTCTTCATACAAAGGTGGGGGTTTTTGCATTTTGCAGAAAACCCCCACCGCTAATAACCGCGGTCGGTGCTTGTTATTAACCCTGTCATTGCCTGCAAAAATGCCATATATTGCAATACAGAAGTATTGCAGTATATGGTAGGAGCGATGTACCCTAGATGGTCTAAGAAATAGCGGAAAAAAAGAAAAAAAAAAGTTTAAAAAATAAAAAAAATTCATAAAATATTAAAAATTCAAATCACCCCCCTTTCCCTAGAACTGATATAAAACATAATAAACAGTAAAAATCACAAACATATTAGGTATCGCCGCGTCCCAAAATGCCCGATATATCAAACTATAAAAACGGTTATGGCCAGCGGTGACCTCCGAGGCGGGAAATGGCGCCCAAATGTCCGAAATGCGACTTTTACACCTTTTTACATAACATAAAAAATGAAATAAAAAATGATCAAAATGTCGCACAGACCTCAAAATGGTAGCAATGAAAACGTGCCTCATTTTGCAAAAATGACACCTCACACATCTCCATGCGCCAAAGTATAAAAAAATTATTAGCGTCAGAAGATGGCAAAAAATGTTTTTTCTTTTTTGTACACATTCGTTTAATTTTTGAAAATGTATTAAAACACAATAAAACCTATATAAATTTGGTATCACCGCGATCGCACCGAACCAAAGAATAAAGTAGAGGTGTTATTTTGAGTGCACAGTCAAAGCTGAAAAAACTGAGCCCACAAGAAGCGTTTTTTTTTTAAATTTTTCCACATTTGGAATTTTTTTTCAGCTTCGCAGTACACGGCATGTTAAAATAAATAACATTACGAGAAAGTAAAATTTGTCTCACACAAAACAAGCCCTCACACAGGTCTTTACACGTAAAAATGAAAAAGTTATGGATTTTTGAAGTTGGAGAGCGAGAAATGAGAGGAAAAACCCTGCGTCCTTAAGGGGTTAAAGAATAAGGCAGTCAAAGAAGACTCTAAGGCAGCGAACTTTAGGGACTGCTATCTAAAATACTACATGGAAAAAATGCAATGTACCTTTATATTTTTAAATTAATCTTTACATTTAAAAGACTTGAAAGATAAATATAAAATAATGAATTATATAGAGAAATTGGTATTGGAGAAGTAAAACAATCTACTTATCCAATTTCCAGTGTTTGGCATATTACATTAGTAAGACTGAATCTCCGTCAGACTCCACTGCTGAAAATCTAATATCTAGGATTTACCCAAGTAATAAGTAAGATCTGCTATAGAATATTGTACAATACCTATGCATCCATGTTAATAGCAGACTTGTTTTTATTTGTTTAGATCTTCTTATATTTAATATTCTTCACTACAAACACCAACACAAATTTATATCAATTTATGTTGGCCATTTCTCTGCCCACTAATCAGTCTCCAACTGCAGCCATTCATCTTCTCCCACGTCAACTGGAATCTAAATTTATCAGTTACATCTCAGCGCATTAAGGCAGCAAAAGTGATATTAACCTTCAGATGTTTGTGATTGTGTTTAATCTCAACAAATCAATATAAGGTTGTTGGAAATGTTCTCATAAAAAGATATTTGCTTCTAAAAATTCCTCTAGAATGACATTTTCATTCGATGTCACTCGTAGGGCCTGAACTTGTGTGAGGTGTCACCAGATGGGAAGACGAGAATTTTTTTTGTTTTATCCATTTCAGTATGTCGCTTAATCTGCTGACACTTGTGTAACAGTAATAACTATTTGCTGTAGGGCAGACTGTCAGCCCTCCTGGGCCATAGCTAGGTCTGTTTATTATGTTAACACATACTCAAACATGTTGTCTAATCACGGACAAAAGCAAGCAGATGCCTAAGGGGTGTCTCTGCTTTAGGGACATGATAGAATATTGAGCATATTTTTCCCAGCTTCCACATTTTCGATGTACAGTAACTTAGTCATAAAGGGATCAGTGTATTAATAGACAAAAAAAAATCTACAGAACCAGACATTGTTATTTATAAATATAGATGGAAACCATATATGGGAACCAGAAATACCATTTCTGCCTACAGATGTTCCCACATGTCCCACTTGGGACCACTCTTAGTTCCGAACTTTGTTGAACTAAGCAATGCCCATTCAGGATTTAGGATTCCTGTGTGTCTGTCTCTGTCAGTTATTATTGTTATTTAAGTATCTACAGTCACTGAAAAGGACCACCCACTGGACTGTCTGACAAACAGAATTTTGGGAAAAGTTTCAGTAGAACTTGTTTTGTTGACCTTATAATATTTCAATCATCTTAGTTACTTCTGTCCTCTACCTGCCTATGTACCTGAACAAGAAAGATAGGATACATCAATGAAAAGAGATGACACCGCTTTAATTGTGCACTAGCTTCTGCTGAGGTAATTTTTTATATCTGCGATAAATAATGACGGAAATTGGATAATGTAAATGGTTATTCTTATGTTGAGGTTATTATTACTTATTTATCTGTGATGTGAAAGAATGTGGTAATGGAAATCTTGTACTGTTGTAACACAAAATGGAAGCTCTTTGGTATACTGGGTACCAATAAGCTAAGTCCTTGAAAAAATACATTTCCCTTATCTAAATCATTTTAAAGTTAGAGTATCTTTTTATTTCAGAAATTAATAGGACAGGTTATAAGTAAACTTTGTAAAGTACACATTAAGTAAAGCATCTTCTCTGTGCTTGTCTCTCCTCTTCCTCTGGCAGTTAGCTGTATATGTGAAAGCCTCTTGAGGTGTATCCACTTCGGACAGATAGGGAGGCTAAACATTAACTCCATACTTGACTACTTCCCTTAATGATTCAGCTCTAAAAGGAGATAAGACCATCCAGACACTGCTTCTTAAGTATTAAAGGAAATCTACCATTTGGTTTCATGCATTGTGAGCCAAACATACCTTGAGAATTCTGTAGCTACACTGATGCAGAAACATATCTGGTTTAAATTCCTGATCCTCATGGTTTTGCTCAAATACCATTAAAAATTTCAAGACCTTGGGAAAGGTGGGTTGCATGCTGTCTGCCGTTCTTAACCACACTACATGGAGCTATCTGAACTGTCCAGGCATGACTAATCAACCTGTGCTGGATGACTGAGGTGGGGGATGGTGCAGCGATTGATTACTTCAGACTGTCAGGGACAACTCAGTGATTACTTCATTCTCCAGAGCAGTGCAGGGTAAGAGAAGAACCGCCGAACCAGCCACAGGAGCAACAGAACCTCAGTTTTATAATGTATTTTTTTTTTCAGCAAAACCACTCAATTCGGGGATTAAACAAGAAATGTTTCTGCATTGGTGTTGCTAAAGAATTATCAAATGGAAGATATACTTTAAAGTCTTTAGGAAGATTATCTCTCAGCTGCCATTGGATACAGGAGAGAAAGTGGATTTACACAAACTGCTTAAATAAAGTATATTACCATCTCCTTTTTTGCCCGCCACTATTCTTTATTAACATCTTAATGCTCCATGATGTATATAGAAGTCATGGGGGGTCATTTATTTTTAATATGTGCATGTCTTTTCTTGTTTTTCTGACTTGTTTGATTTATCTTATAGGTAGATATATCAGGCAGCTGTGTCTCAAATTTTTCTTCAACTTCTTCTAAAGTCTTTTCTATCCCTGGTCAGGACTGGAGTTTATTTACGACTTTTTAACCTCAATTTGAGCCAAAATTGTGATTTTTTTTCATACGTTCACATCTGGATATAAGATATATTAGACGCCACACTGAAATATTCTTGCGCGGATAGTTTTGCTAGGTGAGAGGATAAATCTGCACAAATTTATCAAATGTGCACAAAAAAAAGTCTCAAAAAAGAAAAAAAAAAGGAGAAAATCTAAAAATGTAGTGCTAAAAAAAAATATAGAGAGGGCTCACTGAGCCGCAGTCAGTAAAAGATTTGCAAATTGTAATAGATGATGTAATAGATGATGTGGAAAATCCACATATACTGCATATGGTAGGATCAATTGGATAACCTAGGGTTCAGGCACCCTAGAAGGTCTGAAAAATAGTAAATACAATACAATACAAATTTGTTCACACTTTTGCGTATATATAGCTGTGAGAAGGGTTCATTTTTTTGTGGGACATGATAACGTTTTCATTGGTGCCATTTTGGGGACTGTATGACATTTTCCATCCAAAATGCTTTATTAGAAACTTCGTTTTGATCACTTTTTATTAAATATTTTATGAGTTGAAAAATGTCAAAAAAAAGTGGCGTTTCGAAAATCTGGGCTCGGAGTTCACCACCGTAATGATAGTTTTTATATATTGATAGATAAGACTTTATGGCATGCAGTTATAGCTAATATGTTAATGATGTTATGGTTTATTTAATTTTATATCACTTCTTGGAAATCCAGGTTATTTGAACTTTCTCAATTTTTTAACTTTTAAAAAAAACTTTTAACTATATTTCTAAACTCTCGAGGGTACTTTAATTCATAACAATTATACAATATACTACAACCCTACATTATTACAGTATATTGACAGCAGGCTCTTTTACAGAACCTGCTATGACTGCCACAGAACCCTGTGTTAGAGTCCTGGTGGCCAAAGCAACTCGCTGATGCCAATTGATGATGACACAGGAAAGCGACGGGAAATCCAAGATGGCAGTGCCATCACTTAAGTGCCACCATCACACCATGCAACACCAGCTGTGTATGGAGCGGGCTCAACCAGTCAGTGCACTCCATACATACTTACCCGACATGTGACGTCACATGTTGAAAAGGGGAAAATAAACAGTTTAGATTGTGGTAAAACAGTATAAATTATAAAAAAAAAAAATCACAGTAGCCATAAGAAACACAAAAATGTGTCTTTTTTCAAAAGCAACTCCACCCTGTCCACAGGTTTTCTTCTCTTATCTGGAACAACTTTTACACATGTTCACCGTACTGTAATACAATTTTCGGTCATATTTTGTTCTTTTACTTATTTTTATACAAGTTACACTCAGAGATTGTTGCATTATATAAAGTAGAAGAAATAGGTGACTTTGATATATACAATTGGCTTTATGTATAAAACTAGAGCAGAGAACACACAAGTAGAACTGTATCTCATAATAACAATCTCATTCTCTTCCTGGGAAAAAACAGGTTGTGATCTGACCAAAGGAAAAATGATCCCAGCAACACTTTAATATGCACTTCTTTATTGGTAATCCATTAAAGCACACATCCACTGTCGGACTCTCAGGTATTACACATTTCAGGCAACTGTTTAGCATCTAATTTATAACCTGGCTTCTATAAGTAACAGCCTCACCATATGAGCATATTCGTTTTTGCATAAGGGTTTTGACAAATCACAGTGATAAGTGTCATATGGTTTCCATGTCATTGCTATCAGAATGTTATGATGGCCAGTCAACAAATACAATCAAGCACTCAGGTCATTGCTGAACCATGAAAGATGTCTTGTCAATGCAAAAACCTTCTAGCTCAAATACACACATTTGCACATTACAGATATGTACAGATAAGGGATTGGAATTTACATTTCACAATGGTTAAAAGCGTTTGATGTTTTTGCAATGTGCTCTTTGCACAGTAATTAAATTTGCATTGATTTAATGGTTTACTCCTATAGTCTAATATGGAAATATATTTATATTTAAAATATATACAGAATGCTATCAAACATTCAATGAAAACACAGTAATATTAGGAGTGTACATCCAAAAATACCCCTGATCTGCGTCTCATCGCTTTAAGTGGAAAACAGTGACAGACTGTACAGCGTGCCGTAAAAAGAAGGTCCTATGGAAACTGCCCTATGAGAATGGAACCCCCAGCAAGTAGAAGAACTAATGGGTCTTACAGGCACCCAGCCCGTTCTCATTATTCTCCTGCTCGCATGACGAGTAGGGGTCCCACCTGTTGGACCCTTCACCGATTTATTATAGATATTTGGACCAAGTCCAAATGTGGAGAGCTTATGACTGTCTTGATAGCATAATGGAATTCAGCACAGATTTCAGTGTAAAACTTAATTTGTCAGTAAGGGGGTGAGGATGCCAGAAGTGAAGAATTAAGCACCTTTGTCTGTTACAGGATTTTAAAGAGTTTTTTATATTCACATGTATGCAAGCGTTTGTTGAATATTTGAACCATTTTGCAAACCTCTCAAAATCAAAATTTGGTTTTAAAAAACTGTGGTTGAGAGAAAAAAGGGACGTTTATTTAGAGAAGAGCCATATTTTAACATGGCTTTGAGACCTCACAGACATGAAATTGTGATGTCTCACACTGACTGCCAACATATAAATAGAGGAGAGGCACAGCGGTTCGTAGGGACGACTGTCACGTGAGGGTACTAGGGAGTACCGGGAGGAAAGTCTCTTTGGAAGGAGTCTGTGGACCCTCTAGACCACCGCGAGAGGTGATCGTACTAGCCGGCACCCAGGACCAGAGTCTAAGTGGCACCTGGTCTTCACCAGAGCCCGCCGCCAATTCTTGCTGCGCTGGGGTGCCACCAGGTCATTCCATGGGTGCGACTAGGCCTGTGGTGGCAACCAAGGTTGCAGGGATAGGTGGAGGATGTAGGCCACAGTCCGAGGCTTGGGTGACAGCAGCAAAACAGCTTGGATGGATGAGCAGGAACTGGCACATGACACAAGCAGACAGGAACGGACAGGCCCACAGAGGAATTCTGGTGACTTGGAAGCGTCGGGATGCAGTGGACGCCAGGAGCTTCTGGGAATGCTGGAGATACAGGAGACACAGGAGAGTCTGGAAACACTGGAAGGGCAACTAGAACTGCTTTGGGAAGCGAGGTATGGAAACCCTAGGAATTCCTTGGAAAGGGCTTAAGATGTGTCAGGAAGGAAGGGAGGTGCCGGATTATAAGGGCTGAGCCGGATTAGCCAGCGCCAATCAGGAGGACGCTGGCCCTTTAAGTCCAGAAGATCCGGATCGCGAGCGTCCTAGGAGCAGGGATGTCTGCGGCCTAGTTGATCGGGAAGCAGGCTTGTGGAAAGGCAAGCCCGGGGCGGGGGCCGCCGCGTCACTCGGGAGGATCCGTGACAAAGATATTTCTACACATTCAAAGATAGTGACCATGAACAAAACAAACCATTACAACCCTTAAATATTACATTATCTATTATATATTCATGCTGATACAAATGTAGGTATCTGGAACCACGCCAAACGCGCTGTGTATTTAACTAATACATATTTTATATGAGTGGATTCCTATTACCTTCACTCCCCAATGTAACAAATACTGAGGTATCAGCCTAAAAAGAAACAATGAAACATACAACACTAAAAGAACCAAAGAGTAATGCGCAAAAATGTGTAAAATACATTGCAAAATTTGATTTGTATCAAAGCTATATTGTAAACATTTTACTACATAGTAAATACTACTATACTACATTTCTACTATATAGTTAAGCAATTCTTTGCAATTACTCTTGAATTCTTATGGTGAGATGATTTAAGGTTTAAGACGAAGGGGTGTATGGATGCTACGGTACATAAAGTATAGATTTTAAGGTGTATAATTTACCATGTAGCGGAGATTATATAGTGTAGTATAGATTACAATGTCACTTTAGTCAGAAAGGACCAAACAACCCATGTTACTCTAGTGTGGGGACTTGAAGAGTAGTGTGGGGATATGCAGATTACAGTATGGTTAGAAGCCAACTCTTTGTTAAAGAAACTAATACAACAGAGAACCCAGAGAACTAAGGAAGAAGATCAATGCTATGTTGGTACACAGTAACTTGATGTTCAGATCTCCTTTCTTACATGTGGTTATGATCCCCTCCTTTGAGCAAGTTCAATTCATCAGAATACATGGTCTAGGGATGTTAAAGAATAATCATCGTAAAAGTATTTACTGCTAGGATATTACGTTCCTATCTCATAGAATACGGATGGCTCTGATTGCTCTTACCGAGGTCTGATTTTCTGAAAAGTGCAGTAGAATCATAGGGCAATGTAGGATGGGCACAGTAAATACACAGCTGTTAGATCTGCCGCTTGCACCCAAGTGATTACTGAATTGCATCATTTGTAACCATGAGATGTTTCCCTGCAGAACAATGGATTTACAATCGTGAGTGGGATTTTCATCTCCCTAACTTTAACTTTATCTGTTGATAGCTCTGTGCCTGGTGCACCTAGAAACACCAAAACACCAAATGGGAGAGATTTAAAAATGTGGCACATTTACGCCAGTTTTCTGTCAGACTTTGCACGTTCTTATAGGTGCAAACTGCTTGTACAGGTATTTAAGAAGTGCCTGCGCCACATTTGTGTTGCACGCAACCCTTTTGTGGCGCAGCTGCACTAGGCAATCATGCTTTAAATTTCTGAACTGAAAGGGGTCATTCTGGGGCTGTCAGACTGTACGCTAGATTTATCATGCAAAGTCGCATGCCCTATGTTCAAGGTTCACCAAAAAAAAAAAGTGGTGCACTCTGTCAGGGATGTACAGGGGCGCCAGATTGAATCTAGTGCACTATACACAGGCAGACTGCACTGTTCTTAGTAAATACTAGTCTTTTGCTGCACAATATTTAACACTGTGATAATGAATTCTTGTGCAGCATAAGACTGTCACTTCCTACTTTAGACCTACTGTTAGGAACTGTGCACCAGACGGACATACAGACAATTTCCGGCAAGCCATGCCCTTTCTTGGGAGACCACTCCCCTTTCGGATGACCACGTCCCATTGGCCTCACAAGTCGGAAATGTGTCCTAAAAGGTCTAAAAGCCTTGATAAATGTGGTGCAAGTCATTTTAGACAGTTTTTTTGGCACAAACCTACCAGAATGTTATTAAATTAATAAATTCCCCCCACTTTGTAACCCGGTTCAGAAATTATATTTGTTTGAAATGTTGCTCCCTCTCGCATGTCAGTTAAAAAAAACATGTAGAAGGAGGAGGAAGCTGCAGAAAAGAAGGTGCTGACAGTTTAAATGTGCTACAAACATCTACATGGACAAGAGGATCTAATTTTGAATTCCACATTTGTAGAGTTATGAAGATTTTCCAGAAGATCGGGACATACATATTTGTATAATTTGCTGTTTTTTTTATTTAAGAATAAATGTGGAATTTTGTTCAGGAAAAAAAATAATACATCACCTGAAAATAAGCAGTACCCCACATTTTGTAACCAAAAAAAATTCTATAAAACACTTACTCTCCGAGAGAAACACAATATAATGAGAGAGTGAAATCACAAATCATGCACGATATGAAACATTCGCCACTACTTTAAAACTTTAAAATCTAAGTCAGCCCCTTGGGCTATATTTTGGATTTTGCTGAGCTTCTCCACCTTTTAAATGTAATGAGGAAACAATAATGGGAAACACAAGCAGAAATTTCCAAATGATTCCAAATAGTAAAATATCAAACTTAATGTAACAAAGAGCGAGTCGAAGTCTATTTTATTTTACCTTATCTCCACAGTACTGCTAATACAGGACATGATACAGTTGCCATTTGTGTATCATTATATTTTACCCAAGTATAACAAGAGCTGAGAAATAACTTGTAAAAAGATAGGGAAATGTATCATTGGATTTGGTAAAGTATATTGGCATAAATAAGGCCCAATTTTTGTTTACTTTTTTCAAAATCCACTATATAAAAAGTGCTAAAAGTTAAAAAAAACATTGCTGTTTGGTAAACCGATTTACAGGAAATCCTGTACACCTAGTTTTATAATTGAAAAATATAAATTAAATTCTTATTGACCCAGCAAAAGCCAGAAGAACATCCAAAGTAGGCTCCAATTCTGTGTATATAGAGCATAGACTATACCTACGGATATGTATAACGTCTGAAGCTGCTGTTATATATTAAATGTAAACCTGATGTGGTTTGTATGAAGCAGAAATCTAGTGATCAGACAGATAAAGCACTAGTGATTGATTAAGACAACAAAATCTGATGTACCCCCTCTTATTTATTATCTTAGCCCTTTAAAGTGTTATATATCTGTCAGCTGCCTTAAAGATTACATTAAATCATTTAAATAGCGTCATGTAAAGGATGAATAATCTTTTGTATATCTGAGAATGTTATTCAAGGAAAAATCATTTGTGAATGAAGAACATTTATAGGTAAAGATCTACATGACGGCCAGTGCATTGTATCACAAAAGAAAAAGCAGAAGTGGCTGGGGAAGTTCCTCCTAGCCTCACATGTGATGCCAGCTTCATCTCCAAGATGAAGGAAAACTAAAGTCTTCAGTACATCACCTCCACCGTTTCAAAACTGACAAAAGTCAAAGTGACCCACAAATAAGCAATCCATGGCTCCTACAAAAGCTCTAAAAAGCCAATGCACTGCAAAGTTAAAATGTGAAGAACACACTACAAAAATCACACTGAGGTATACAAGAATTAAAATCCCTACTACAACTTTCGGAAAGGGGGTTCCTGATCCTATGGTAGTATCTCATTGGGATTTTTTATGGGACCTGGTCTTAGGCTGTGTTCACACATGGCGTTAACATCACATTTTTAACTCTGTGCAACAGCTGTGGAGAGGAGAAATGTCTAATTACACTGCGTTAACATTTGCATTTACAAAACGCTAACACAATGTAAACACAAGTGTTAAGCCAATGTACTTAGGCAAATCTCCTCTCTACAGCTGTTCTATTGAGTTTCAAAATGCAATGTAAATGCTTTGTGTGAACGCAGCTTGAGTGTTAGTTCTGGACATATGGGGTTGTTAATTATACGGCCCTGCCCCGCCGACACCACCAGATACATCAGATAACAATTGATAAGAGACAATAGATAATTTTATACGTTTCCAAGCCTGTACCAGACATAGGCAATCACAGACATACAGTACATGAAATTATACTGATAATATCTTATAGTTTTCATAGAGGCTATTTTGATTCTCTACCAGACATCCACAGAGAAGCGAAGTTTAATTGTTATATCCAGACTGGATTATTTTGTGTTCAATAACCCTTTGCCGTTCCAAGCCTATTTTTGACTTCCTGAACCTCATTCCGAAAATCTGAAATAATAAAGGAAATCTACCGATAAAGGTAGATCAAATGGTAGGTTCCTACTAAAACCCTAAGCCCTAAACTATCTTTCCCTTATTCTATAACACTTCCTGGCCTTATCTAAACTTTAACTAATTTTTGGGAGAGGCTACTGGGGCGTAGAGTAGCCTCACCAGACTGTGGGAGCGAAGGTCATACTCCTTAGCTTCAAGTCATGGCGGCGTGTGTGGTCCACGCAACATGCAAATTCAAATCAAGCATCCATATCTCCTCCTACCGCCCCTCATCCTACTCTCACTGACCATAGCATGCAATGTTTGTGTTTGTGCAGTCAGCAGCTAATACTTGCCATGCTTGAGTGTTGTTGACCAGCAAGAGGAGGGGAAGGGAGTGGGATGACAACGAATGCTTGATTTGAATTTGCATTTGGAGGATGGCGAGCAATTATAGTGGAGGGGAGTGGACTACGTGGAACACACAAACCAAGGACTTGAAGCTGAAAGCTGGCAGGGAGCCAGGTTAAGTTCACAAATCTAAAGGTTTCTCCAGCTCACCTCGATCTGTGGTACACTTTTTTTTTCCCTTCTAGCACGGTTCCAACAAGTGTAGTATTGCAAAAGAAGAATCCATGGATCCGGCTTTCAGTAAAGGATAAAACCGCTTTTATTCGGCAATTACATGGCATCCAAACAGTAGTACACAGGTATACAGGGTATTGTCAATATGATACCAGGTAAAGTGTAATCTAATTAAATTCACTAACCATAAAAATTACAGATTTTTTTAAAACTGTTTTACATTATGCTTTACTGTGTCTGTAGGATCCTGGCCACTACTATAAACAGCCCTCTGATGACAGGTTCCCTTTAAGGCACAGATGGTTGAGGTTTAAAGAAGGAATGGCTGATATAAATAGAAATGGTTTCAATCTGATGTTACACACCATACTGGGAACAGGATTGCTATCTAGTATGAAGCACCACGGCCCCTTTGCAGCATAATTTTCCAACTTCACATTATAACATCTACAGAATCAATCTTTACAGAGATCTCTCCCCTGATGAATCTCAGCTGAAACGCATTGGAGGCCTATTGCTTGAGCAACACATGATGTACATAACATGAGGATTGACGACCTGAAACCTGTAGTAAACCTGTGTTTACTTGCCTATAAGATATCTGTCAATAAACTAAGTTCTAAGTCTCATCAGGTCTCATCTCATTATCTCTTTTCCCATGTTGGAAGATGATTTGTACTTATTGGTGACTGGAACTACAAATTTAAAATACAATTAATTCCTAACATTTTAAAACATCATTGGTTCATAAGACCCAATTATTACTTTGTGTTAGGAAATTTTGGTCAAAAAGTTTGTTTTTTTATTTGTTAAAAAAATAGATATTTGACAAAATGTATAATTCATACAGAAAGTATATAGGAAAATTATATAACTTTGCATTACACAAACCATATTAACCCCTTAAGGACGGAGGGTTTTCCGGCTCATTTCTCGCTCTCCAACTTCAAAAATCCATAACTTTTTCATTTTTCCGTGTACAGACCTGTGTGAGGGCTTATTTTGTGCGTAACAAATTTTACTTTCCCGTAATGTTATTTATTTTAACATGCCGTGTACTGCGAAGCTGAAAAAAAATTCCAAATGTGGAAAAATGGAAAAAAAAACGCACGTGCCTACTTTATTCTTTGGTTCGGTGCGATCGCGGTGATACCAAATTTATATAGGTTTTATTGTGTTTTAATACATTTTCAAAAATTAAACAAATGTGTACAAAAAAGAAAAAAAATTTTTTGCCATCTTCTGACGCTAATAACTTTTTCATACTTTGCCCCACAGAGATGTGTGAGGGGTCATTTTTTGCGAAATGAGGCGACATTTTCATTGCTACCATTTTGAGGTCTGTGCGACATTTTGATCATTTTTTATTTCATTTTTTATGTTATGTAAAAAGGTGTAAAAGTCGGATTTCGGACATTTGGGCGCCATTTCCCGCCTCGGAGGTCACCGCCGCCTGTAACCGTTTTTATATTTTGATAGATCGGGCATTTTGGGACGCGGTGATACCTAATATGTTTGTGATTTTTACTGTTTATTATGTTTTATATCCGTTCTAGGGAAAGGGGGGTGATTTGAACTTTTAATATTTTATTATTTTTTTTTTATTTTTTAAACTTTTTTTTTTATTTTTTTTTTCATTATCTTTTAGACCATCTAGGGTACATTAACCCTAGATGGTCAGATCGCTCCTACCATATACTGCAATACTTCTGTATTGCAATATATGGCATTTTTGCAGCACATTCATTACAATGAGCCACTGGCTCATTGTAACGAATCTGCAGCTGCCAGATAGCCTCGTGTCAAAAGAAGACACGAGGCTACCATGGCAACCGATCGCCGCCCCCCCGATGACGTTCGGGGGCGTGGCGATCGGAAAAAAGATGGCGGCGCCCGCGCGCCGCCGTCTTTTGAACGCCGCTGGCGACTTTGCCGGCGGCGTTGAAGGGGTTAATAGCCGCGGTCGGTGTTATTAGCGGTGGGGGTTTTGTGCAATATGCAAAAACCCCCACCTTTGTATGAAGAGGACTCAGCCCGTGAGCCCTCTTCATACATACCTTATACCTCTGCGCCGTAGAGCTACGGCGCAGAGCGTTAAGGGGTTAATTCTTTGTTGAAAGTGGACAACCCCTTTAAGGTTCTACACATTATAAACAGTTATATATTGCTTCTATTTTGGGTAATTTAGAATGACATGTTCACCACAAGAACCTTTAGCATACCCTTAAAAAAACACATTATCATTTGTGTTTCTTGTGGACGTCAATGATATATTTTTGCTTGGAAGCAAACAGATAATGAAAACATTAATATTAGAGTTAGGACCATATATTATGTATACTTAAACCTATACACATATTGTCAAAGCTAATACATTCTGCAGTTTATATAAGCAATATTTTTAACCCAGGAATCTCACACATTCCTGTATGCCAGGGATATATTGGAAAATGATGGGGTATTATAAGTGTATAAAGCCACATATACCATATGTGCCAATAATAGTGAGCATTATCAACTAGTATTCAGAATTCAGTGTTTTAGCAAATTAAATTTGTGGGGTATTAATAAATAACAACAGGCTTACAATGAATGTACACCAGTCCCTACTTTCATAAAATGTCAGCACAGATAAGCAATTAATTGGATAAAATGTAATAACAGTTTTGCATATTCCTGTATAATGTAAACAGTTATGATGAGACATTTGTTTTGGACCAAGTGGGCTTTTGCTTATTTTAGATGTTCCTTCAAGACTTATCACATTGAGAAAACATTATTTGGCAACATTATTTGGGAATAGCCATAAAACCCGTTCCATACTGATTGGCAGGGGCAATTGCTTCTCTAAAAGCCAATGGAGCAGAATTATGAACCTGTCTAAAAGTAAGAATGATCTTAGTTGCCCATGGCAACCAATTACATCTCTGCTTTCATTTTACCAGTGCTCATTAATATTTTAAAGGGGAGCTGTAATTGGTTGCCATGGGCAACTATGAACATTCTTCATTTTAGACAGCTTGATAAATCTTCCCTAATGTCTTTCTTTTGGTATTGTTTTTAACACACACCTAAATGCTTCAGACCAGCAAACTGCTTAAACAACTGCTTTTATGAAGGTGGTCACACCTACTGATGATCAAATAAGCAAGTGCATTTAATTACCATCAAATAAAACAAGTTCCAGGTCCAGCTTGTGGAAATCTTTAAAAATCTTCTTTATTAGCGCATGTAAAAAAACATCCAGGTTGCAATAAATCCAACGGTCAACACGTTTCAAGCAGGTAACCATCTCTTAATCATGACATGATCTGGAGCTGGAACACAAACTTGCACATTTAAGTTTGTGTTCCATAATACAAATGATATCTGGAAGGGTATGCTTCATTTTTCACTTATGGGTTTTTACCATTTTGGGGTCTCTTACATAAATATGAAGACAGTAAGTTGTCATGTTTTGTTATTTATTTAAGGTTGCATTTTACTAATTTCAAAATAAGTTATGATTGTAAGTAAATAGTATTTTAACATCCCACATACACAAACCATAACTGGTTCTGCTGTTGTTTTCTGAAATAAAGGATCAAATGTGTTAAAGTAACTATGCACCAAATAGGAAAAAAAAGACAAACTAGTAGAGGGAGGTAGAATTTGTTGACTATTAGGTGTCTGAAAACTCATGATGAGACATTTGTTTTGGACTAAGTAGGCATTTGCTTATTGTAGATGTTCCTTAGAGATAGACTTTTAGAACTGGAAAACATTGGCCCAGCAACATGTGTAGAATGAGAAGAATGCTTCATTAAATACAGTATGATCTATCTGAGAAAGTATCAGGTGCAACAGGATAACCCTTCACATAACACAATGGCCCACATTTATAAAACTAGTGAAAGCTGCATTACTGCATGTGCAGTTTTCCCGTGGAGTGTGCGAGATTATTCAAAACTGGCGCCCGGTCTTCATTAAGGAAATCAACCTCTGAAAATTACCAAAAAAGAGTAGAAATACTCACCTCTGCTTCTCTTGACCTTCTCCAAGCTTGACATGCGGGATCACCTAGAAAACACAGTTATAATTAGCAGCACGGAGCATGAGGACAAGATGTCCAGCACTCTGAGCTGCTAATTATGCATGCCCCTACTCTTCCCTCTATTATGCTTGGCCATGGGAGAGGGAGGTGAATTCACGCATGAAGTCACCTCCCTTTCCCAGCATGGGAGATGGAGGCTCGGGGGCTTGCATAATTAGCAGCATGGAGAGCCGGACATCTTGTCCCTACACTTTGTGCTGCTAATTAGAAGTTTGTTTTCTAGGTGATCTAGGAGTGCCCCCAAAGGTCCCGAGAATGGGGAGGGGTCCGAGATACCTCCGTCAGACCTCTCTTTGCTCCCTAAGATGAGCGGAGAAGCCGCCTGCGAATGGCCGGGCTGTTCCATTCATCTCTATGGAGCTGATGGAGATTGACAAGTACGGTGCTCGGCAATCTCTGTCAGCTCCATCGAGATGATTGCCATCCTGATGGCTGTCACCTGTTAATGTTATTTATTTTGGTTTTCTATACTTTGTCTTTCTGAGGCTGGATTAGCACGGCGGGCACATGGCAGCGCGCAGGGAGAGGAGGAGGGGGAGAGCGCTGCTCACACACGCCCCTCTCCATAGGGATATATGGCGCACGGCGCCGTATGCCCTGAAAAAATAGGACATGTCCTATTTTTTCACGGGGCACGGAGCAGTACGGTGCCGCAAGTGCGCGGCACCGCACCGCTCCCCTAGGGCGCCGCGCGCCCATTGCCGTCTATGGAGGACGTATATCGGCCGTATATACGTCGGCCGTATATACCCCCCCCTTGCGGTAGTGTGAATGCAGCCTTACTCAGTGTGTGACAATATTTATTGATACATTAGCTGGTTGGATCATATTTTTAAATACTCTGTTGTGAACTATAAATACACACACTTTAGATATTGGGCCTTCTATGTTGCGATATGCTCCATTTTCCATTTAACCATATTCCGCTGCATTGTTTATACTGTATTTTGGCACAGTTTTATCTGTACAGGCGGTCCTCGGGTTACGTACAAGATAGGTTCTGTAGGTTTGTTCTTAAGTTGAATTTGTATGCAAGTCAGAATTGTATATTTTATAATTGCAACCCCAGCCAAATTTGTTTAGTCTCTGTGACAATTCGATTTTTCGATTTTTAAGCATGTTGGGTCGTCATAAAAACCAGTATTACCAATAAAGCTTAATAACAGACGCCTTTAATAACTGTTACAGCTGTTTATTGTAGCCTAGGGCTACTGTACAATAAATGACCAACATCCAGAGGTCCGTTTGTAACTAGAGGTCGCCTGTAAGTCGGGTGTTCTTAACTAGGGGACCGCCTGTATATCTATTTATTACACACAGAGCTTTTGTACTTACCCCTTCTGTTTTTAATTTAACAACCATGTAATTTTTTGAATAAAGTATTGATCCATGTACACATCTGCTTACTTTGGATTTCTGCAGAAAGAATAGTGGTGCATGGCAGAAATAAATGTGGCGCAAGCTCTAACTAAGCGCAAACACACCCCTTTAGGTGCACATTTTTGCTGTTTTGTCAGACAAAGTGCAGTAGTGACACAAACCTGGCGCCGCCACTTTATAATTACATGTGCAAGAAGTTTGCACATTTTCGGTACAAAGTCACATACTTTAATAAATGTGAGCCAATGTGTTTTACTTTGAGTCATTTTTGGTGTTATAAATCAATATAGTAAAGACATCAATCCCTTTACTATACACAATGGAACAGAACACTTAGGTCTCACTATAAGACATGTAAAAAAATCATCCTTGACATGTATGTAGAAAATGAAACATACAATGACATAAATAACACAATTCTATTTGTGACGATTTGTTAATTTAGTTCAGTTTGTTAAGATCATTGTTCCTAAAGCTTTGTATTGCAGGAATAGACTCTCCAGGCTTCATACATGTTACTGAATAGCAAGGTAGAAGAAGCTCAGATTGAACCAGAATTTACTCCAGTCACAGAGTTGTCCTTGTGCCTATTGTGAATGCATGTAAATAATAATGCTGATAATAGTTTCCTTTGTCAGTATAAACTGAACAGCCATGAGGAGAAATTTGATTGTTTAAACCTGATTTTCTGATCTATGTAAAAATAAGCTCAATTTGATTTTGGCTAAGAACTGCACAGTGTCAACACAGCTTACAGTAGATGTAGTAAAGGATGATATCTTTTAACGACTATAGTTGTCTTTACACATTTTCCTGATATCATTGCTGATTTTCACACTATAGGCATAAAAACTATAGGGAAAATAAAAATGTTATGATGTGGATATAATCTTTTATTCATCATTTGCACCTCACACATGTAAAATACATAAAGAACATTAAAATGAATAATAGTATTTATAGTAATAAGGTCATATTTAAAGGTCATATTCTCAAAGCAACTCCTTTTATTATACTTTGGATGTGAGACATAGATGTGGCAGAGCTGAGTGCTTTCCTGTAGCACAATGATCGGTGGTTTTACATAGGACTTTAGGGAATCTATATTAGCAGACCTATAATGTAGGTCCAGAGAGGTCAATGATGTCTCTGCTCCATTTTAAGGATGTGGCTATGTATGTGTTATAGATCATGTAAATACATAGTCCGTCTATTGGTGGTGGATGCTCAGTCCTGGTAAAACACATGCCCACAAAAAGGTTGTGAAAGTTATCACTAAACAGCATAAGGCTGGGTTAACATCATGTTTATGGTATACGCTCTTTGTATACTTCAGGAAAGCTACCAATGTATGCGCTGAGCGTACCTATTGACATATATATAGCTGACAGAGGCCGTCTGTTCAGTATACAACGTATACGTCTTTCCATCCTCCAGGGGAGGGGGTGCCGGTGATATTACTGTCCATATAAGGGACAGTGACAACACTGGGGAAACACCCCTAATTTTTACAGCGACCAATCACCGGCTGCTGCCGCTATTCACTCAACTCCCCGCTCTCAGGGGAGAAGACGAATCACTGGCGATGAACCCCACTTTAGTGGGATAGGTTTGTGCCATACATTAAGGACATGTTGCGAATCCATCCCATGTGTCCAACCTATGGCAAATAACATGAACACCTCAGTAAGATGAGGACAATGGGCATTTATAGTGTCAGCTAGCTCCTTTTGCCAGTAGAATATGTAACCTAAGAAAATCTTTTAAAGTAGAAAAATCCACTTTTCATATTGTGAAAGAGTAGAGGAGAGGAGGGGCATTGGCATTGCCAGGCATCGCTTTCCACTGTACTAGTGTCTGGCTGGGGCCTAAAGCAGCTTGTGGCCTACAAGTTGGAAAAAAAAAGCGGGAATCTGATTTTAATTATTCTTCTTGCACTCTCTAGGATGCTTTTTCAATACAAGAAAGAGTGAAGGTAGCAATAATAAATTTTGGGGACATTTTTTGTATAAAAAGGAATACAATGTAGTTGCTATTATTTATATAAGTGGGAAATAATTTATCCAAGCGATTATTTTATCTAAGGCATCAGGGGGCAAAATTAGATTATTATCACATTATTTATACAATCGGGCATTCCGAGGCATTTGGGAAATGTTATATTAAGGGGACATACCTTACAGATTTATGTTAATGCAGGGAATTATTAATTTACAGTGGATTTATATATTATGGCCCACATTTGTCAAAACAACACTGTAGAGTGTGTGACTGATTCATAAAAAATGTGTCTCGCATTCCTCATGTTTCTGGTGCTCCCTGCAATTTTTTTGGTGCACCTTTAAACATGGGGCATGCAACACAATTGTGTCGGATTCTGCATGGTAAAGGTTGTATTGTAAACTTTATATTGACAAGTTGCAGGTGGAAATATAGTCACAGGGTTTTTATTTCAGAATGCAACAGACTGTAAATGTGAATAACTACAGTTAGAGATTTAGTAAGTGACAACAAATCCAATAAAGGATTTGTTAATCTCTAATTTGCTAATGCAAAAATGTTATAAAAAACACAGGCCCACATTTACTAAAGGCCTGTGCAAGTTTTGTGTCTGACTTTGCACATTCTTTTTAGTGCAAACTGCTTGCACATGTATTTATAAAGTGTCCGAGACACATTTCTGGCGCACGTGATGCAATTGTGGCACACACTGCTCTATACCTGACACAGAACAAAATTCTGCACTGAAATGGGCATTCCGATGCACAGTCAGACCATGCCACAACCCCTAGTTACACATGGTCTCCTCTGTCCCGTGACCTCTAGTGAAGCTCTTTGGATGCTTTACTATAGTCCCAGACTACAATGATCAGCTGTAAAGTGTCCGTTATGAAGCTTTAATGATAATTCTTGGTCCTATTACAAGGAAAAATTTTGAAAGTCCAATTGTCAGTGATGCAAAAATTTTTTTTTCTAGAAGTACAATTATAAAGTATACAGTTTCGACTTACATACAAATTCAACTTAAGAACAAACCTATGGAACCTATCTTGTACATAACCTGGGGACTGCCTGTAGAATCTTTTTTCACAGAAAAAGACACTGTGCAGGAAAAAACAAACTAAAAGCCCAACTGGGTTGGAAGAATGAGTATCACAATGGGTGGCTCATTTTCATATTTTCTTTGATGCCACCTCTCTTCTATGTACATTATTCACATATCTTAACAAACATCCATGCATTATATTGGCTCACTTTACAGACTGGCAGAGTGAATGGAAAAACAAAAACACTGGCAATATCAGATCTGCCACATGACTAGTACCAACTGAACCCATCAGATTCCCCTGACACATGATGGAAGCTATTCCATGTTTTTGTCAAAAGAACGCAGCATGTGCATCTAGCTTGACTAGAAGAGGGAACAGCTCAACCTAAATGATTATAATTTCATGTTTAAATCTGTATCAGAGACGCCATCCGCTGACTACAACATGGTTGTTCCTAGTGTGAACCTATCCTCATATGTTCTTTTTACACTATGGCACATTTTGCTTAGCTAGTCATGTTGGCTGCAATGCTGTCCATCACACAATCAACGTAAATTAATCTCAACAGTGTTTAAGACATTGAAATTTACTTTACAGCATCTAAATCTGAAAATAAGTTAAGACAAAACTACAGAAATCAGGAAGAGGAATCATCTTATGGCCTCATAGACATCCAGCTTGTTAGCACAAGGGTTTCATTTACTCAGTAGAATGTCCTTTAAGGACGACTTTTGTGTAATTGCTCCTTAGCTAAATGACTAGCTGGCCAGTGCATAGCCATCTTTAAGCAATAAAATCAAGTATGTGACTGAAGTTATGTAACATACATGTGCACCATTGACCAGTGTTAGTATATAGCCTTTATCTTCCTTTCCATTATTGACTGTGATAAATTATATTTCATCGCAAACACTGTCCCCGGCATAAATCAAATTGGCGTTATACAAAATCTAAATAAAGCTTTACTTTCAGTGCAAATAATGTCAAGAACTTCTAAATAAATATGCCACGTCTATAGTGTCTAATTACTTTTCTGTTTGATTCCACAGTATGGGCAGAATCCTATTTCATTTCAGAGGAATAATGAAAGAGTGACCTTGAAATGGAAAAAGGCCAAAAAGGACAAGGATAAACTGTAATTAGTCTCAAGTTCAACATATTAGCTTGAAGCCAAACCAGAGGGCCACTGTTAGAATTGCCTGCAGCTTATGGGCAGATATGACACAGGTTCTGGATCCTCTTTATGCAGGAAAAAGTATTTAAAAGGAACAATGAACACAAAAAAAATCATTATTCTAGCATTTTCTACAAATTCTCTTCTGTTCTATCTAATACTGTATTAATAGAGTTAAAACTATGTAAGATATAAAGAAAAGTTGTTTTGTGTCTCCAGAGCTCCTTCTAACTGTTTCATATCTGATTGGAGATTCTGAAGATCCGTCCAGTTGGCTTACAAGACAACTGGCTGGATCATCGGAATCTCCAGCAGGAAGATAAAAGACGGCTAAAGATGCAGCAATAGATAGTTAGATGCATTAGAATTATTTTGGAGGACTGATGACAACATACTTAACAGCCTGATAGTCACTAATTTTGAACATTGTAAGTATCTGCGCAGAAAAAGTATGCTGGGAAATGGTACAACATTACCATGGTAGCCTGGGTCATGTCACAGATGTCTGAACACTGCTAGAGAATCCTCATTATATTGCTAGACAAACAGCTGCATATGGTTTTCTTAACTAGGGAAGTCAGATGCAAAAGGCCACTACTGGCATTACCTCACTTGGCCCCTTGCACCTGGGATTAAGTCTACAACATATTTATAACCTGCCTTGTGTCATTAAAAGTGATAACGAAACATCATGCAAGGTATCTATGTCTCTAGACAAATGGTGTTTACTATATCCATTTATTTACTTTTATGTACAAAAAAAGTGTATAGTCTGCAATGCCTTAAAGGGAACCTTTTCATTCTCCTGATGGATTTATGAAAACAGAGGATTACATCTGGGCATAGACAAAAATCAACTACTGTACAGGAGGACTTTTTTAACCAGAATCCCCAACCCAGTGCTGTGATTAGCTAGTTTAAATGTGAAAAATAAATACATTTTCTCCATTATGGCCACACAAAATTTTTAGATTTAAATTTTCAAAAATACATTTTATTCATTTTGATTAATCCAAAAGGGGAATTTGACCTCGCCAGTGCTCATACACTTATGGTTTCATTATTTTGGGTACGGTAACCAAACAGTGGTTTAAGTATAAAACTTTTAAATGCACATATTAAAATATTCATTTATATAAAAAAAAACTACTGTATTATATTAACCACTTAATAAATACCATAAAGGAAGTCAGCCACAAAACAGAAACATTACTAATAAAGGCTTTTTTTAGAATATGGTTACAATATGCAATCTTTGTAAAAGTTTATAAAAGTAATGAACTAATACATTATTATACGTTTTTATTATAATAGTTTATACTACTCCAAAATCTAATCCAATCAAATTTTTGAAATGCCAAACTAAAGCCCTTGAAAGAAATAATGGCTACATACTCCAAAAGCAATCTTTACTACAGATTAAGCAATTATCTTATCGTGTCTTTGCAATATAGTTCTGCAGTTCAGATATCCACAAAAGCATTTTTAATGTTCCCAGGATATTAGCCAATCAAACTTGGCTGATGTCCTAGGTGTGACTGTCTGTCCCCTCCCCCGCTAGTTGCTGCAAGCGATAGGAGTAAAATGACAGCGTAGATCCAATTTAACATGGCTACAAAAGTCAACTGTTCACGCATCATTCACACCAAGATAATCACACTCATTGATACAGTCATGCCCACTAGAAGTCACACTCATTAATATGTGTTCTCCTTGACACTCACATTCAGCTAACAAGGATGAAAAAGAAAGGCACTGGAGAAATGCTACTGCTCAGTGTTTTTGGCATCTGGAAACACTACTACTGATCCTGGCTAGGAGGTGGCAAAGAAACGCACTGGCAGATTGGAGAGGCAGTGCCAGGGCAAGACAGCTGGGGGCCTCTGGTGAAAGTCACAGCGCACTGGAGCAAATCTGCAGCCCAGCTACTGGGGCACCAGCTGACCAAGGCAGATGTATGGGAGTAATGAATCATACCATGCAAATTTCTCAACATATCCCGCTCTTACAAATAGGAAACTGAACAAGTAATATATCATTTGTGTGATAATAATGGCATTCACAAGGAACAGTTTTGCATTGTTTTCTTTGCATGCAACTGCTTGGTTTGGAAAGGATAAATAAAATGGACATGTGTTACCTTGTAGTGTCTCCATTGTTCTTTAATAAGGTATATAAATATAAGAAATTGATGAAAGGTAAAAATAAACAGACATTACATGATTTCAAGTATATAGATGTAAAACATCCATATACACAATATTTACATATGGATGTGCCATAAATGTCTTCACCTAACCCCCCCCCCCCTTCATCCAACCTTCGCTACAATATCTCTGCCTTCTCCTTTTTTCAATCCAAATCTCCTTTTCCTCTTTCTCTTCCTCACTTCTCCTATGTCTGTTTCTCCCTGTTTGTCTGTCTCTCCCCTCCCCCTCTCCTCTCTTCTCCCATTCCGTATGTTTCTATGTTTCTCCCTCTCCCTGTCTCTACCAGTGCCGCCTCCCCCTATAAACTGCACCAAAGGCTGTCAAACATCACAGCTGCAACATTTCCATGCCCTGGTGTCACAGCAAATGTAATAAATAAACCAATTTATCTGATTTCGATTTTAATGACAAAAACACCATTAATCATTGGCTATTTTATAGCATGTAAAAGTGCCAAGATTCACATTTTATAGACACATAATCTACTGCAATTCCATAAATAAATATCCCCTCCCAGCATTCAAGCAAAATACTAATACATTCAACCCTTGCCACATATGGCTGTATTTCCCACTTCTATCCCAATATAATTGTTTATGTAGCCTGCAAGGAGGCTCCCCCTGTGTACACGGCATTGCAAACCACAATTCCATTCACTCCTATTGCTATTTGAAGCAAAGAAAAGCAGCATTTCAAGAGAACAACTGAAATGTCTGTGCTATGCCAGGCTTCTGCATTGTCCTTATGCTTAGTGCAAAGATGAGAAATCTCATGTTATCAGAATTCAAAGTGAAAAGCAAAGAAAAACAACATCTAAAACGATTTTCCTGTCTCCCATCTAAAACATTGTATACATGTAACAGTAAATACATTCAATAGGGGATATATTAAGAAATAAATGGACAAACACTTTTGTTCCATGGAGTGTGGCATTAAGGAGCACTCACGCCTCTGGATGTGTACTTGACCTTCTTATATTGCTCTATTGTTTAAAATGCAACAGTTGCACTAATTCCATTTTTGCTGTTATCTTATCTGCAGATCTCACCCACAATTTCACATTTCCATGCATTCAGGATCAAGAAATGACTGGTGCTTCACTTCTGTACATTCCCATGCATTCATCAATACTATGACTGTTCTAGAGACAACCAAAGCTGTAGGAAGTCAGACAACTTCAGCCTACTAACTCCCATAAAATCAAGGAGCTTCTGTAGAGAAATCCCCTGCAATGCACTGGCCTGCTCACAGGAGTCAATAGATTTTCCATCTTAGTCTCCCTGCTATGTTACTATAAAGCTGGTGTTTCCCATCTCAATGTAGCTGCAATAGCAACCAGAACTGTGGATAGGGTTTATGTATAAGATCACTACGTCTTTGAATTCAAGTGACCCTTATTTATTAATATAAAGGAAAACCAGGGATTGATATTTGTCTACATTTTTGTGATCAATGACTAAACTGCACATACAGATCCTTTACCTAGACAGATATACACTTATTTATCTGTGTGTGTGTAAGCATATGATAATGTGTAGATTGTATCTTTAAAGAGAATACATGAGAGCCGATTTTCACTGCCAAGCACATTACACTATTGGCTCTGGTTCTTTTTTGACCATCTACCTTCATGTAATTTGACCCCTAATCCCATTACACTCCTTCACATGGTGGATAACCCTGATAAAAGCCATATCACATCACCCTTTATGGAAAGGTTTTCCATATTTTCCTCAAATTCATCTGTTGTCCCTCTAAATAACCATGTTGTGAAAGCAGAACCTATGATTTGGAGTGAACCTGCAGCAGGGGAGTCATATGCTGCAAAGGTAAATCTGCATAGTCTCTCTCACAATAAGTCAATATGTTTTCATTCCCAGAAATCTGTTTTCTAGGCTTCTTATGACTCCATAACTTTCCTTACAGATACACCCTACATAGCTCTGTTTTATTTGATAAACTTTAGTGATTGTGACCCTTGATCAGGGGTTAATAAGTGACTACACCCTGTACAAGGTCTATATGTTAGGATGTACCATAGCAACCATATTCAGCTAGTAAAAATCCACCTGCAGGATGTAAGGCTATTACCCCTGACCATCTGTAATCCTCCAGGCGACATATTTCATCTCACAGACCTTTCATACCACATTACAGAATTGTTCCTGCTCTGATGCATTTGGCCTAAGCCACAACCACTGCAGACAGGTCCTCCCTGCTCCATCCCTAGTCTCCAGAGCAACACAGCCAAGGTAATACACTGTCTACCTAGTAGCAATGGTTTCCAGCAAATATCCTCTGACTCATGAATATAGCTGCACAATGTCAGGGAACAGCTGCCCCCTCCCTGCATGCTCGGCCCCAGTCAGTACCTGATCCAGAGAAGGACTGCAGTCTGGCAGGGATGGATCCTGTAGAAGTATGTGCAGGCCCATAGATTGCTCACAATAGGCGATGCTGCTGCTGCCTCTCTGTATCACAGCAATGGAGAATATGCCAGCATCAGGACCACCACAGGCCACGCCCACACCAGGTCTTCCTGACGCCTCCGGCTTCTGATTGGTTGGCGGTTTCTGGCTGCTCCTTTTCAGCAACAGAGACAGAAGCAGCAGAGGAGTGAGGGCCGTGAGGAGGGGAGGAATGACTGACAGCTCCGGGGACCTATAGCAGGAGGACAGGGGGCTGGGGAGACGGGGAGCGAGTGCAAGGGAGGGAGAGAGATAGAAGGAAACAAGGAGAAGGTATAAAGATAGAAAAGAGCCACAGAAAGACAAACACAGGCAGTTCTACATCTCCCAGTGCCCTGGCAGCTGCCAGTCTGACCTGGTGGGACTGGCATATGTCTCCCCTGCCCACCTGTGTTTTATATAGACATTGCCTCCTCTGTTCACTTGGATGCTCTCCTTCTGCCTGAGTGTATGTGTGTGTATGAGTCTCTGCCTGGAACCTGATGTTCTCACAAACCTTTACCTTGTTGTTCTCTCGATATCCCTGCTTTTCACCTCCAATCTCCCCTTTTTTCTACATATCCTTCTCCTTTCTTCCTCTCCTAATAATAATAATAAAGATTATTATTGTATTATTATTTAGTCCATTGTTCCTATCTGTCTCTCCTTTCTACCCAGCTTTCCTTTCTTCCTCTTGGTTTTAACCATACTTCCGCTCTGCTTTTCCTTACTATACATCTTTCATTTCTCCCTCTCCTTTCTATCAATTTTTCCTCTCTCTCCCGCTTTTCTATCCATCTTTCATGTATATATATATATATATCCATGCTACCACTCTTCCATTCTTTTCATTCTTTCTCTCCTTTAACCATATTTCATCTCTGCCTCTTCTTACTATCCATCTTTCATTTCTCTCCCTCTTTCTATCCACTCTTCCTCTCTCCCTCTCCTTTCTACCCATTCTACCACTATTCCCTTCTATCCAGCTATCCCTTCTGCCTCCCCTTTTTATCTTTCATTTCTCTCTCTCCTTTCTATCCATTCTTCCTCTCATCTTTCCTTTCTCCATCTTACCTTCCTTTCCATTCTTCCTCTCTCCCACTTCCTTTATATCAATCCTTCCTCCTTCACTCTTGCCTTCTATCCACCCTTCCTCTCTCCCTCTTCCCTTCTATCCATCCTTCCTCTCTCCCTCTCGTTTTCTGCATCTGTTCCTTGTTCTCTATGCCTGGGCCGCTCTCTTCCCCCAAACACTTAGCAATCTGTTCCTTCCTCACACAGAATGCCTCCCATATTGTCACTGTCACAATTACACAGTACATTGAATTCTCACACTGTCACCAAGGCAGCCAGTGTCCCTTGTCCTCTGAGAGCCTGTAACCTGTCCCATGACAGATCCAGACACCTGCCAGTAATACTGTAACATCTAGTATCATCTGTGTAATTTGGAATAAGAAGATCAGAGTGTGTGACTGAGGCTGTGCCAGGAGGGAAAGACAGAGTAACATTGATATAGATATATAGATATATTAGAAATGGATGGAGTTGTGGATACAAATATAAATTAACATTGAATGATTAAAAAGAGATGGGTGGATTCGTATTTTATGCAGATAGATAGATAGATAGATAGATAGATAGATAGATAGATAGATAGACTTCCATTTCTTTGGCTTGTGAGAGGAGATAGGAGGGGGTTGAGGGACGAGTAGAGAAGAGCTGAGAGGAAGACAGGTAATGCACACAATGAGGAAAAGCATTATTCAGTGACCAAATCCATCAAATGCACAGACAGGCAGAGGGAAAATGAAATATTGATCATTAAATGACAATAATTCCCTTATCAGTGTTAAACAGTAACATGCTCACTGGCAGCACAGATATTTCTCAGCATGAGAGCTAAAAGCTATGGGAAGTGCTGCCCATGTGCCCAGCACTGTGTGTGCATACACTGCAGGTGTGAGGGAGAGGGACACAGAGGGATGCAGTGGGGAGGAGAGAAAGTGCTAAGGAGGGAGGTAGGAGACTTGTCAGCTGCTGGACATGATAAGACCAGGATTGTGACTCAGAGTGACAAAGCGGAGAACCGGTGTATTGATCCATGAGGGAATGTCTGTCAGGGAGAGAAAATGAGGGAGGGCAGGAGGGGAGAATAGAATAAGGGGGAGAAGAAGATGAGAAAAATAACATGCTGGGCATATGCAATTAGGGTACAGGGGCATAAAGGATAGATGGATGAGAAGATGCCCAAACCTCACCATAGGTCCATGTATCAGGATAAAAATTAAGATATTACTGCCCCCCACTGGATACACTTATAACCACTCTTTACACTACATGTTTGTTGGTGATGATACTTGAAATTGTTAGTCATTTACATGTTTAATCATCAAAAGCTCCAGTCCTTATGACATTAAAGTGGATCTTCCTGCTCAATGAAAGCTTTAGTGGATATATCCAATTAAAGGGGCTGACTACCTTGAGCTAATAGTAGGGGCGGTCCCCTTATATTTTCTCACTTATGAGTGTGGGGGTGAATGGCTCTTACTCTGGAGGACCCATCACATCTGTGTATTATGTGTACACCTGCTGATTAATAATAAGCAATGGATGATGCTTTATTTTCTTCATAGGAGACAGGCGGCTTTCCTATTGACCAGAGGCATTGGTTATATTCATTGTAAAAGGTATAGGCTCCTTATCCTAATGTGAGGAGGAGTCTAGCTGCTGTAAGGTGAATGCTGCATTTGATGCAGGACATTCCAGAAGCCTATTGGTAACAATAAATGTTCATTGATTTTAGTAAAAACCTGTAGGAAAAAAGAGAGACTACAGAGTACGGATTTTGTTTCCACAGAAATAGGTTTCAGACCACCCAGAAATGATCAGTGGTCTGTAAAATCGTTCCGTATGTAATGGATATATTCCATCAGACCGACCATCACAGAGCGATTTTTTATCCCTGCAGGGCAGTTTTGTGGTTGCCTAGTGACGGCTCTGTATGCTAGGCAGACATATGTACAGTAAATGTCACTATGAGAAGCAATACTACAGTCAATGGGGTGGTTTATTGGTATTAGGTACTTTGTCTAAAGAAGATAATTGACAGGTGTCAGACGAGATTTGAACCTGTCAGACTCCATTAATAGTTAATGCTATAACACCTAGTTATAATGAAAAACAGGGTCTACTTATGTGACTGGACCGGTGATGCACTAGGGTGACTAGTGGTGACTTAAAATGGAGAGTAAAATGCTCTGTCAATCTATAAATGAAGGCTGGTGTGGAGACTTATGACCACTATATTCCTACCGGATAAAACTGTAATCAGATTCCTGGTGAGAAAACACTTATTACCTACCATGTAATGTACAGTACAATAAAACTGCGCACACATTAAAAATATGCAAAAGCTGAGGACTCACAGGTCCAGACTAAATAAAACAGGCTTAAGGGCAAGTATACATTTGATGCAATCAGAAATCAGGTGGTGATGATATTATAATAGGGTACAGAGGTATTTTAATTAGTCATAGGTCTAGGACTTTGGGGATCTCCTTATCCTCCAGAAAAACACATCTATGAATAGTGTCCTATAAATCGACCATTAGAAACCGTTTTTTGTTTTATCAGGTTTTACTTCTTTCAGATATATACATGTATTTACATCAATTCATTTTCTTACATATTCTTATATACTACAAAGTTTTTTTTCGGCTAGTAAACATACGTCCTTGTGAGTGTGCTGTCACATGAAATATAGAAAAGTGGTATCGTCCACCTGTATCGATACCACTCTGTCCAACAGTCAGAGACAAGGCTGTCTCAGCCCTGGGGCCTCCGAACATGTGAGTGTTGTGAAAAACTGCCAGAACGTCAAACGAGGTGAACTTTTCTATATTTCATGTGACAGCACACTCACAAGGACGTATGTTTACTAGCCGAAAAAAAACTTTGTAGTATATAAGAATATGTAAGAAAATGAATTGATGTAAATACATGTATATATCTGAAAGAAGTAAAACCTGATAAAACAAAAAACGGTTTCTAATGGTCGATTTATAGGACATTGTTCATAGATGCGTTTTTCTGGAGGATAAGGAGATCCCCGAAGTCCTAGACCTATGACTAATTAAAATACCTCTGTACCCTATTATCACTATCCTCATCCACCTGCTTTGTCTTGCCATCAAATGTATACTTGCCCTTAAGCCTGTTTTATTTAGTCTGGACCTGCGAGTCCTCAGCTTTTGCATATTTTTAATGTGTGCGCAGTTTTATTGCACTGTACATTACATGGTAGGTAATAAGTGCTTTCCCACCAGGAATCTGATTACAGTTTTATCTGGTAGGAATATAGTGGTCATAAGTCTCCACACCAGCCTTCATTTATATGATGTAAATACATGTACATATCTGAAAGAAGTAAAACCTGATAAAACAAAAAACGGTTTCTAAGCAGGAACAAACAGATTGATCATCATTTATACATCACATAGCAAAAGAGACTAACAGTATGTGTATGCGGGAATAATAAACCAGTTCTAGATGAACAAGACTAAAGTCTGTAGCAAATCACAATACCAAAAAATTAAGGGGGGGGGGGGGATAGATGGAAAGACCGCTAGGGCAATCCGACACCATTTGGTGGTGGGTAGTCGCACTATTAAGAAAAGACAGTGAAATCAGTGGAGTATCTAAACGTAAGCCAGGGCCCCAGATGACTGCATTAATAGATCCTGGATCAGGAGTTTCAGCAGTAAGTTGTTCTAATCTATAGATCCTGGATCAGGAGTTTCAGCAGTAAGTTGTTCTAATCTGTGTAGAAGAGAAGAGTTTTCTTGCCAAACCAGCCTGTTATCTGAGGAAATTGTGTATTTTCTGTAGTCTAGGAATGAGCGAGACCAGCGCGCAAATCAGCATGAATACTATTAACAGCTTAAAAGGACATCTACCACCAGGATCAAGGCCTGTATGCAAATGAGACGAGGGGCTCCATAGATGTTAATGGAGGGTTTTTCTATTATATTTTTTATGGCCTTCATTGTCTGGTATAATAAGGATTTTGTTTTATTGTGCAGGTAATTATGGAGGTGGCCATACTGCATATGTGGTGTTTGTATGGGGATTTTCACTTTTTTTTGTACATGTAAGTGTTATATGTAATGGGGCTTTTTAAGCAATTTATTAGTTTATTTTTATTTAAAACTTTTTTATTACTGTAAATTCTTCCACTATTGGATATGAACAAGCGATCATTTGTTCATTATAATACCCTGCAATAGTAATGTACTGCAGGCTATTAGCTAAAGCATAGGCTGACACTTCTGTATGTAACAGAACCTTACAGGCATTTACTATGGACAGCCCGGGGAAGGGGGGGGGGGGTCTTAGTTCAGACCCAGGGTTGCCATATCAATTATTGGTACCCCTTGAAAATCCTGCTGGGACCACTGAACGAGCAGGGAATATTCCCGTAGCCATTTAAATCCCACGGTCGCGCTGACTGTGGCATTCAGAGCTCACTCCAACCGCGGTTGTCACTCGGAGATATCAGTGGTAGATTACCGCCGACACCACGCAACTCCTGATGCCAGTTTAGCTCTGGTGCAGAGCCGAACCGGCATCAGCTCAGTGCCATACTAGTATGCTGCTAAGGTGTTAATGACTTCTTGGCTTTGCCAATCAGAGCAGAAAGAATAGATAGCAGTAGGACTGCAGGATCCTTCTCCAGATGGTGTCCAGTCAGTTTAACAATCAAACTTGTGACCAAAAGGGGCGTGGCAGCCCCACCATATATGTGTCATGGTGACATCTCCTGCAGACTTCAGAGCAATTCAGGTTGATGGTTCGCAAACTAGTAGGTACCCAGTACCACCTCAATAGAATTTTGTAGTTGCTCTCCCGAGACTTACAGGAAATGGATTATTGATGGCATAATTCAGACGCCTTAGCCCAATCATCTAAGGGAAAATGAGGTATTCAATTCCCGTTCCCAGGCCTCAACATAGGAGATTTTAGATTTGTCCAATTTATCTAACAGTAGCCAATAGACCTCTGCAAACAACCATGAATAGAATTATTGTTATGTAGGACCCTTAATACATTTTCCAAATGTATCCCTCTTGTTTTGTAGCAATCCTTAATTTTTGAGACAATAATATTTGTATCTTTATGGAGCAGCACGGTGGCTAAGTTGTTAGCCTTACAGCCTTGCAGCGCTGGGGACCTGAGGGTCAACATCAGCAAAGAGTTTGTATGATATCTCCGTGTTTGCATGGGTTACCTCCGGGTCCTCCGGTTTCCTCCAACACTCCAAAACATACTGGTAGGTTTATTAGATTGTGGGACAGGGAGTGATTTGGCAAGCTCTGTGTAGCACTGTGTAATCTGTGTGTGCCATATAAATAAAGGAATTATTTTATGCAAATTACCCTCTCCGTGCACCACGCCTGTGTCTACTGGTGCACAAGTTCTCTTCTTTCCACACTTTTTTGCTGGAAATTATAAATCAATCGTAGACAGGACTGGTGTTGGTTTATGCTGGGGAGTATAAAAAGAAATTGTGCAATAGTAGATGTGACCTTAACCCTGCTGCACTAAGAAGTGAATTGGAATAAATATTAAAATGCCATTTTAATAGATCTCTAGGAAAAAGAAAGTATGTGTGTGTATGAAAGCCTAAGAAATAACGTACAAAATGCCTATTTTACCTGTTGGTGAGTTGGGAAGTATTGTTTACTATAACATACGGTACTTCACTTTATAAGTCTGCTCAGGCCCCTAGCTGCATTCCAGTATGGGGGTATTTGTTAATTATGGAGAAAATTATGAATCCTTTTTCAGTTCATCACATTCCGATTTGGATGATCTAATCAGTCTCTTTTTCATCTAAGATTTTCTTGAATTAGTGTGTATTCTAATTTTGTAGGTACCCATATATGTGTACAGTTAGTCAGGACAATTAGGTTTACATGGTTCCTCATGCTAGTTTATTCACCAGCAACCTAATACGGTGACTCTGAAAGAGAATTTTAATTGGTTTTGCAATCATATACCTTGAGTTGTGGATGGTTAAATTGTTCAGCAAACTTCACACAAAACAATATTAATGGTAAGAAAGAGACCAAATATGAAGGTGATTTATGAGATTTGCAGAAGTATTCAGCATAATGTTACACCTACTCACAGAAAGGAGTACTCAGTCATTTCTGGGAGAAGCTGTCAGCTTCTGCCAGATAACAAAACATGAAGTCAGTGAATGTGCAGTCCTCTGTAGTTACATGTAAAATAGAATGCCTTGCACATGAGAAGCAGCTCTCCCAACTACCATTAGTATTTCATCTAGGAAAACAGATGATTTATTCTCGGAGTTCAAACTCCCGAACCTGATGCAAAAAAAAAAACACAGAAAGATCCCATCACAGATGTCCATTTATGAGGCAGATTGTTGGTAATGATAACCCTAATGTGTGCAGCATATTTGATGCAGAAATATGTAAAATGTACCATGTATAAACTGGTCACATTTATATAAGTTCCAAGAAGTGATGCAAGACAGAACGTTTATAAACTCCACATTAAATTTACCAACGAAATACATCAAAACAGCTGCAAAACACAAAACACTGCGCTTCTGACTACAGCTGCAAATTACCAAAGTGGCTGAACCATACCTCAATGCGTCTCCGGGCGGCTTTGCACTCATTGTGATGAGCCTGTGATCACAGAGCGTGCAGAGTCACAGGCTGACCACACGGCAGGGACAGGACTTCTTACATCATATTGATATATGATGCAGGAATCCCCGCTCCCCACTATTAATGGCACCACCGACACTGTGATTAATTACATTATCAGTGCTGCTGTTTATAGGGGTAACCAGGGATTTGCAACACCCCTGTCAACATATAGGCAAGGGGGTTGTTGGGGTTGTTGCGAATAGGGTCCTCTACCTGTCACCTGGTGAGCCTGCGCAACTCACCCAAGGGATAATGCAGGGAGATCTCAGGTAACCTGCAGCTGTAGCCTCTGCCTGGGAAGGCAATAGTTAAATGGGTGTAAGGTGTTGTCCAATCAGTTGGCTGTATTGTAAACTGGAGTGTGATTGGAGATGTGCTACCACCTGACCAGGGGGGAGTATAAAACCCCTGTGCAGTGGGAGCATTGAAGGTGGGGAGTGAAAAATAAAAACGCAAAAACGAAAAAGGGCCTGGTCCTTAAGGGGTTAATGGCACCACCGACACTGTGATTAATTACATTATCAGTGCTGCTGTTTAGATGGGTAAGCAGGGATTTGCAACACCCCTGTCAACATATAGGCAAGGGGGTTGTTGCGAATAGGATCCTCTACCTGTCACCTGGTGAGCCTGCGCAACTCACCCAAGGGATAATGCAGGGAGATCTCAGGTAACCTGCAGCTGTAGCCTCTGCCTGGGAAGGCAATAGTTAAATGGGTGTAAGGTGTTGTCCAATCAGTTGGCTGTATTGTAAACTGGAGTGTGATTGGAGATGTGCTACCACCTGACCAGGGGGGAGTATAAAACTCTTACCACAAAGTCTCTTAGCACATGGACAGAGTGAACAGAGAGTCACTCAGTGCTGTCACAGAAACAAATCCTAGGAATTGAGTCAGGAGACTTTAATCCAGGACACAGCTCTATCTCAATTATCCCAGCATGCATCTACTACCAGGCTGGTGCACTATTCCTGAGGACCACTCTCCACGACCACTCGAGTACCAGAATCTGCCATTTGACCATTTAGGCCCATTGCCTGCTACCTGCTGTTCAATAAAGAACCACGAGTTGATTTACACAACGTTGCCTCCGTCTGATCCCTGGATACAGCTGTCTACCACAACGGCTTCCCCATCCCTATCTTACAGGCACTCAGGGCTTGCCCCAGGGAGAACCATTACATCTGCCTCTTCCTCCATATTTCTTGCACACACCACCTGCTAGAGACCTGCCAGGCTGTAGGACGGCATACCAAGCACCATGACAACAGCGTGCCCTAGGCTGCAACCGCCAGCCACTCCGGTATTCTGAACCCCGGCTGCCTCCAGGCCCCAAGAAAAGGCTAGGATCTGGTGGGGAATGTTGCAGATTACTTGCATTACAGATCGATAAGATGTAAGGTGCCCTGTCCCTGCAGTTTGGTCAGCGCAAGACCCTAGTAGGGTCTATCACTGGCTGATCATGCTCAATGTGAAGCCATCCATGTTAGTATTTAATTAAAAGGGGTTGTCCATTTTCAGCAAGTAATTGTTGCTGAAATTGTTTGTGTAAAGAAACGTTATTCAATTTTCCAATATACTTTCTGTAGAAAATTACTTATTGATTGCTATAAAAATCGTCACTGTATTTCCAGTGGATGGAAATCTATCCATGGTCACACAGGTGCACAACTTGTTAGAACAAACAGCTCCAATTACTCTCTGCGATGCTAACAAACTGAACCTGTGTGATATCACATGACCATGGACTATTGGAAATAGTCACATGAAACTTAATCACTTTTTGTTATCAAAATGTGGGTTTTTGCAACAGCTATTTCAGTTTGATATATCTAATAACTGATGGACACAGTAATATTTCAGGATTGAAATGAGGTTTATTGTACTTACAGAAAATGTGCAATATGCATTAAAGCCAAATTTGACAGGTGCAAAAGTATGGGTACCCTTATCATTTGCTTGATTTGAATACTCCTAACTACTTTTTACTTAACGAAGCACTAAATTGGTTTGGTAACCTCATCGAGCTTTGAACTTCATAGCCAGATGTATCCAATCATGAGAAAAGGTATCTGAGGTGGCCACTTGCAAGTTGTTCTCCTATTTGAATCTCCTTGGAGAAGTCATGGGTCCTCAAAACAACTCAAATGATCTGAAAACAAAAATTGTAAAACATAGTTGTTCAGGGGAAGGATACAAAAAGTTGTCTCAGAGATTTAACCTGTCAGTTTCCACTGTGAGGAACATAGTAAGGAGATGGAAGTCCACAGGGACAGTTCTTGTTAAGCCCAGAAGTGGCAGGCCAAGAAAAATATCAGAAAGGCAGGGAAGAAGAATGGTGAGAACAGTCAAGGACAATCCACAGACCACCTCCAAACACCTGCAGCATCATCTTGCTGCAGATGGTGTCACTGTGCATCAGTCAACAATACAGCGCACTTTGCACAAGGAGAAGCTATGGGAGAGTGATTTTAAAGAAGCAGTTTCTGCAAGCACGCCACAAACAGAGTCACCTGAGGGATGCAAAAGCATATTGGGCAAGCCAGTTTCATTTTGGTAGAAGGTCTTGTGGACAAATGAAACAAAGATTGAGTTGTTTGGTCATACAAAAAGGCATTATACATGGCGGCCAAAAAACACCGGATTCCAAGAAAAACACTTGCTACCCACTGTAAAATTTGGTGGAGTTTCTATCATACTTTGGGGCTTTGTGGTCAATGCCGGCCCCTGGGAATCTTATTAAGGTTGAGGGTCGCATGGATTCCTCTCAGGATCAGCAGATTCTTGAGAATATTGTTCAAGAATCAGTGACAAAGTTGAAGTTATGCCAGGGATGGATATTACAGACAATAATCCAAAACACCTCTCCAAATAGGCAGCCTCAGAGACATCCATGCATGCTGCCCCTGCTGTTTCCTGTCCATTTCCGTGGTGTTTCCATCCTTTTCTGAGGTTCCCAGGTGTTTGGCCAAGCTTCCCTGTGCAGAGCCTTGGTCCCCTTGAAAAATGCTCGAGTCTCCCATTGACTTCAATGGGGCTCGTTACTCGAAACGAGCACTCGAGCATCGGGAAAAGTTCGTCTCGAATAACGAGTACCCGAGCATTTTAGTGCTCGCTCATCTCTAGTAATAACTGATGGACACAGTAATATTTCAGGATTGAAATGAGGTTTATTGTCCTTACAGAAAATGTGCAACATGCATTGAAGCCAAATTTGACAGGTGCAAAAGTATGGGTACCCTTATCATTTGCTTGATTTGAATACTCCTAACTACTTTTTACGTACCGAAGCACTAAATTGGTTTGGTAACCTCATTGAGCTTTGAACTTCGTAGCCAGATATATCCAATCATGAGAAAAGGTATCTGAGGTGGCCACTTGCAAGTTGTTCTCCTATTTGAATCTCCTTGGAGAAGTGGCATCATGGGTCCTCAAAACAACTCAAATGATCTGAAAACAAAAATTGTAGCCAGGGATGGATATTACAGACAATAATCCAAAACACCTCTCCAAATCACCCAGGTTCCAGGAACTCATTAAAAGCTACAGGAAGCAAATAGAGGCTGTTTTTGCAAAAGGAGGGTCTACTAAATATTAATTTCACTTTTCTGTTGAGGTGCCCATACTTTTGCACCTGTCAAATGTTGTTTTAATGCATATTGCACATTTTCTGTTAGTACAATAAGCCTCATTTCAATCCTGAAATATTACTGTGTCCACATAGAAGCTTCCTATAGAATGATAACAAACAGACGTGTATAAATTGCCCAATTTTCTAGAAAGTATAGTGGACAATTGTAAAACTTTTTCTTACACAAACAATATAATTTATTTGCTGAAAGTGGACATCCCCTTTAAGTACCTTCTATGAACATTGATAGAAATGTTGGTTAGACCAGTTGGACATCACTTTGCATCATAAAACAAGAAATATTTGTCATCCAAAACAAGGAGGAAAGTGTATACGGAGAAATACGGATTATGGCTTTTAAAGAATGTTGAAAAATATGGACCAACATTCTGCCTTATAGGGTACAATATAAATGTTTTTATACTCTAGTTAAGTGGTGGCGAACCTATGGCACAGGTGACAGAAGTGGCACTCGGAGCCATTTCTGTGGGCACTCAGACCATTGCCCTCATGGGTCCTCAAAACAACTCAAATGATCTGAAAACAAAAATTGTAAAACATAGTTGTTCAGGGGAAGGATACAAAAAGTTGTCTCAGAGATTTAACCTGTCAGTTTCCACTGTGAGGAACATAGTAAGGAGATGGAAGACCACAGGGACAGTTCTTGTTAAGCCCAGAAGTGGCAGGCCAAGAAAAATATCAGAAAGGCAGGGAAGAAGAATGGTGAGAACAGTCGAGGACAATCCACAGAACACCTCCAAAGACCTGCAGCATCATCTTGCTGCAGATGGTGTCACTGTGCATCAGTCAACAATACAGCGCACTTTGCACAAGGAGAAGCTATGGGAGAGTGATTTTAAAGAAGCAGTTTCTGCAAGCACGCCGCAAAAGCATATTTGGGCAAGCCAGTTTCATTTTGGTAGAAAGTCTTGTGGACAAATAAAACAAAGATTGAGTTGTTTGGTCGTACAAAAAGGCATTATACATGGCGGCCAAAAAACACCGGATTCCAAGAAAAACACTTGCTACCCACTGTAAAATTTGGTTTAGTTTCCATCATACTTTGGGGCTTTGTGGTCAATGCCGGCCCCTGGGAATCTTATTAAGGTTGAGGGTCACATGGATTTCTCTCAGGATCAGCAGATTTTTGAGAATATTGTTCAAGAATCAGTGACAAAGTTGAAGTTATGCCAGGGATGGATATTACAGACAATAATCCAAAACACCTCTCCAAATTAACCAAGTAATTCATGCAGAGGAACAATTACAATGTTCTGGAATCGCCATCCCAGTCCCCAGACCGGAATATCATTGAGCATCTGTGGGACAATTTGAAGCGGGCTGTCCATGCTCAGCAACCATCAAACTTAACTGAACTGGAATTGTTTTGTAAAGAGTAATGGTAAAAAATACTTTCACCCAGGTTCCAGGAACTCATTAAAACCTACAGGAAGCAAATAGAGGCTGTTTTTGCAAAAGGAGGGTCTACTAAATATTAATTTCACTTTTCTGTTGAGGTGCCCATACTTTTGCACCTGTCAAATGTTGTTTTAATGCATATTGCACATTTTCTGTTAGTACAATAAGCCTCATTTCAATCCTGAAATATTACTGTGTCCACATAGAAGCTTCCTATAGAATGATAACAAACAGACGTGTATAAATTGCCCAATTTTCTAGAAAGTATAGTGGACAATTGTAAAACTTTTTCTTACACAAACAATATAATTTATTTGCTGAAAGTGGACATCACTTTGCATCATAAAACAAGAAATATTTGTCATCCAAAACAAGGAGGAAAGTGTATACGGAGAAATACGGATTATGGCTTTTAAAGAATGTTGAAAAATATGGACCAACATTCTGCCTTATAGGGTACAATATAAATGTTTTTTTACTCTAGTTAAGTGGTGGCGAACCTATGGCACAGGTGACAGAAGTGGCACTCGGAGCCATTTCTGTGGGCACTCAGACCATTGCCCAAGTTATCCAGATATGACCAAATCCACCAAATCTTCCTGCAGTCCCAGCAACTTAAGAGATGATGCTCTTAGCACTTTTTTAAAGCAACACTCCATTGGCTGTTTGGAACTGCGGGAAAAGTAAGAAGGAATTGCCAGAACTGCAATATATAAAAGCTATAATGAGAGTCTGAATTTTCCCTCCTTCTTTCAACTGTATTGGTGGTCTTGGGGGGCTGATACGATTAAAAGATGTGGAAGAACAGGTACCAATAAGTTACTGTTTAAAAGCCATGTTGGCACTTCACGGCAAATAAGTGGATTTAGTTTGTAGTTTGGGCACTCGGTCTCTAAAAGGTTCGCCATTACTGCTCTAGTTCATAATTATAAATCAAATTAAAGAAATGTGTATTTAATAGTGGAGCTCATTTTCTAGCTTGTAGGTAAGTGCACACGTGCATTTCTTATTTTCTTTGCCACAGGAACAACAAAAGTAACAGCAAAAAATGTATAAATTATGGGCACCAACCGAGCCCGGAGGATACCAATGACTTTATGGAGTCCAGTCAGCATCAGATTAAATCCAAAATATTTGTACAACTTATTTTTTATGCAATTTGAGGCGGAGGCTCCTAACCGAGCAAAAATTATAACTTTGCTTTTTGTAAAGTTCTAAAACAATGTGTAAACAGGCATTTTACATAAATATTTGTGTAGGCAATGCTCACTTTTCAATCCTAATGCCATTACATTTATATTAGCTGACGGTAAGTGATTCAATCTATAAGCCTGAGCAAGGGACCTGATGCTCAAAAGAGGTTCCACGAGAAGTAAGTTACACAAAGCCACTAGACATTACTTAGATTGACAAACCTACTAATTTCATTAATAAAGAAACATTTAACAGAACAACAGGCCTCAGAACAGACTCAAAAACTAACGTGTGCCAGGAGCCTTGTATACGGTATAGTTTTGTGCCCGTACAGGGCATCTGCCAGACCAAGTGTCAATGACACCCTTTTTTTTATCATCAAGCCAATTGTTAACCTTATTACACATTTTAAAATATGGGAAAAAAATATGTGTTTTAAGATTAACAATTGGCTTGATGATAAAAAAAAGGTTGTCATTGATGTTACATGGTCTGGGAGATGCCCTACAATGGCACATAACCATAGCCTATGCAAGGCTCCTGGCACATGTTATAGAGCAATTCTAAGTAAGACCAGACCAAGCCGCCAGAGCAAGAGAGTTTCACAACCAATCACTGCTCAGACCACACAAGGAGTACTGTGTATAGTGTGGGCACCAGTGTATAAAAATGGCATAGTAGAATTGGAACAAGTGCAGTTAGCACACACACACCAACACCAACACACACACACGTTCCCCAGCGCAATTCTACCTTTTCCCCAGCAGTCTAAAGCGTTTCTCCTCATTAACAACAATGAACAAATTCTGACCGGAGCAAAGCTCCACTTATGCCATGAAAGATAACTTAAACCGTCTTAAACCGTTTAAAGGGGTTGTCCATGATCACACATTTTTAATATAGGTCCCAGGGAGATATACAAATAATAAATACGATATACCCTCTCACCAGCACTCAGAATCAATACACCAGCTGCCTATAAAGGATCACGTGGTCACCGAGCTTCAACCTGCAATAGCTGTTATATTGAGTTGTGGCTGTTGACACCACACAACCTATTTTCACATTGGGGTACTAATAATATATCCTCTTTATGTAGATCTTAAAAATAAAAAAATTACTTCTTTAACTTCTTTGGTGTACGGAGTTTGGCAAGGTGTCATTTTTATCAGAAACATCTGACATTTTCATTAATACCATCTTAGGAACTGAGTTTTTGATTGCTATTAATTACATTTTTATGGAATGCAAAATGACACAACATCAACAAATGACATTTGGGCATATTTTACAGTACAAGGCTCACGGTATGGATAATTATTTTTAATATTTTCATGGATTGGGTATTTTGGGATAAATGGCAACTGGGGGGTTCAACCATAAAAATGAAACAAGGTTAACACACATCACATGTTTTAACGATGGGCGATTGCTGTACAGTATGATACAGCTCTCTGCAGGACGAGCCGACCTTTTCATTGTTGCCGTTTTTAGAACTGTACAACCTTTTACAAACAATTACAGGTGTCAGAATATAGTGATGCAATGACTTTTTCTCTTATGTTTATAAATTATAAAAACTTAATAAAACTATATACCTTTGAAAGCTCCATGATCATACTGAGAGAATACATCATTCAGAATGCACAGGGAAAGCAAATAAAGAAGAAAGAAATTCAATTCCCTCGTCCCCATTCGGGTCAACAATTGTTGATAAATAGAACTTATACAGAAAACCTGGGTTATGTGATGAGAGGAGGTATCTTCAATATTTTACTCACCTACCGGACCACTAAATTGTACAACATTTGTATTGTAGTTCATTAGCATCTGATACAATTTTGATATAGCTTCTATATAAGGCTATCTGCACACCTTGCAAATTGTCATTGGATGAGGTGGATTTAATGTACATATTTGCTTGAAATGATTTCAGATAAGATGAAACAAAACAAATGTGGATGATATGGATTGTTTCACCTGATCTGACATAATTTCAAGCAAAACTCCGCATTAAACAACATTGTCTACATTACTTTTTCCAAGTCACATTTACTTTAATGGTACTTTATTGAGCTGCAGATTTTCCGCAACAAAACCCTTGCTTAAAATCCAGATGGTATCAGAAATGTGTGCAAAGTTACCTCATTCTCCATTGCACACCGACATTAAAATGTCTTCTTAAAGGGGTATTGCTACAAAGACAAGTTTCTTATATGTACTCAGCACATCCAAATAAGACAGACAGACATTCTCCAATTCACCGTTACTAACCAAAATGCAGCATTTCAAAGATACAACCTGTATCAGACCTGCTGTACACAATTTCTTTCAGTTGCCCCGAGACATGACCCTTTAACTTTTGACTTCATGGATTTTTGTGTGAGAGCGCGAGAGGAGATTTCTAAGGAGAGGCAAGCTGCAAACCACAAGCTACATGAGATACGTGATGCGGGGGAAATGGTAATGCAGGCACATAGCTGTGAGACTGAGAACAGAGATGTAGCAGAGCTGACTCTGTAATAGGCATCTAATGGATCTCATGCATCTCTGATCTGTCTCATCGCTCTGTCAGTGTTTTAGTACAATGAAAGTGCATAAACATCTTGTACCTGTCAGGCTTACGGGTTGTGGATCCACTGGACCACTGCAGATGATGACTCAAGCCACTACCTGGGACCGGAGTCTAAGTGGTACCCGGTTTTCACCAGAGCCCGCCCCAAAGCGGGTTAGACAAGCTGCGGCGTGGGACCACCAGGTAGCTCCTCAGTCGTGACTTGTCTGCAGTGGCGACCAAACTTAAGGTACAAGAACGGCAATCAATCTCGTGATCAAAGTCCAGGCACAGGGTCAGGGCAAGCAGCAGAGATGCAATGTCAGATTTCAATCCGGGGTCAGCAACAGGAGGTCCAAGCAGAGGGGTATGGGAACACAGCACACAGGACAGCAGCACGGAGGATCACTGGTACACGGGAACACGGAGGAGCTCAGGTAACACAGGAACACGGAAAGACACAGGAACGCAGGAGACACAGGAACGCAGGAGACACAGGAACGTAGGAGACACAGGAACGTAGGAGACACAGGTACGCAGGCTAATCGCAGCAAAGCTTTCTCTCAGGCTGTGTGGCACAAGGATCCGGCAGGGCTTGCAGGAAGAGGCAAGCTTATATAGAATTGGGCAATATGGGCAGCGCCAATTAACGGCGCGCTGGCCCTTTAAATCTGGAGGACCCGCGGCTGCGCCCTAGCGGAGGGGAGCAAGCCGGGAGCCTGGTTAGGTGAGGGGCGGGGGCAGGGCAGCACGGGTGAGCCCACGACCCGCGATATGGGTCGCGGGACCACCCGTGACAGTACCCTGATAATCTAACCACAATTGTCACCCCACAAATCTAGATGGGTCATAAAGTGTCTGCTAGGATTTTGTACTGCGCAACATAAAGCTAGAACAGCAATAAAACTTTGTAAAATTGTAAAGTAAGGGGTTAAAATTATCTTTATTGTGTTAATATCACTAGGGGATTGAAATGTGAGAATTTTCTTACATGTACATCTACCACCAGGATAAAGGATTGTAAACCTCTTTTCATAAAAACAAGGTACTTTGAAGCTAAAAGAAGCACAGAATGTGAGACAGGAAACACACCAGCATGTGGTTTACAGTCCTGGTAGTGGATGTCCTTTAAGAGGCAATTCAAAATGAATGATGTTGCGGTCACCAAAAACCAGGAAACTGTTAACCTCGATTTTTGATATCCAGTCAGGTTATCAGGTCCAGGAATGCCACTGTCATGCTTGATGGGGGGACAAGTGGGAAAAGTCTCTGAGGGCAGAGTCTGTGGACCCACTGGACCACCACGGGGGTTGGTATGGGACCCGCGGTGGCGGCCAAGGCAATGGATGCAGGAAACAGTCACAGGTTGAGATGACAGCAGGAACGCAGAAGAGCACTGGAAATGCTGGCACGGAATGAAGATACCGCTGGGCTGAAGCCCTGGAAGGCACGGCAGAAGCACAGGAAGGAAGGCGGTCACCACTGGGCTGGAACTCTGGACAGCACAGCAGGAGCACAGTCCTACGGGAACGGACCACAGGAGACGGAGCACAGGACTCGGACCACCGGACACGGACCACAGGAGCTCAGGAACACGGAGGTGTCAGGGAACACTCAGGAAACAGGACCTTGGGAAACACACAGGAACGGGACCTTGGGATACACGCAGAAGGCTTTCACTTAAGTGGGAAGACTTGAAGATCCGGCCAGGAGTGAAGGAAACCGCCGGGTTATATGGGAAACCCGGAAGTGACCAGCGCCAATGGAAAGGACGCTGGCCCTTTAAGTTCAGGGAAGTGAGCGCACGCGTGCCCTAGGAGCGGGAGTGCGCAGCCTGGAGGCAGAAGTCGTACGGCCTGCACCCCAGGACCCGGAGCACAGACAGGAGCCCGGAGAGATGAGGGCAGGGGGACGGGGACCGGCAGACAGCGGAGCACGGGTGTACCCACGATCCGAGACATGGATCGCGGGAGCACCAGTGACAGCCATTTTCTATTGTTAGGTCTTGGAGTAGTTGTGACAGGTCAGTGGGGGAGATTCATTATGGCTTCTGGTGGAGAAGCCATATGTCCCATGCAGAGGAGCACTCCCACTCCCAACCGGTTTTGGAGTTTCGGCATGTCGGGGCATTTCACCATCGGCATGTCGGGGCAGAAACCAGGTGTAGTGTGAATGCCATCACATTTACTATAGTCTGTTGGAGAATTGGAGGAGACTATAGCAACAAACCATAAAAACTATTTGCACCCATATTCATAAGAGGCCGGATCCACCTAGTATACATGGGCACTAGCAGAAAGAGTTTTAAGACTGGTTTTCTCAATGCCAGTCTTAATACATCTCCCCCATTGTCTTTAACCCCTTCCTGACGCGGGCCGTAATAGTACGGCGTGCGTCGGGTGTAGGTACATGGAGAGGGCTCATGGGCTGAGCACTCTCCGTAGCCGGTAAGACTTTGCTGCATATAAGACTTATCGGTAACACCCGCGATCAGGGCTAGCACTGATAGCGCAATCGCCGACGGCAAACCTTCCGGGGGCTGCAGAAGGGTGGTGGGAAATGGGCATCGCCATCTTGGTGACGATCGTTGCTCCCCATAATGTCGTTGTGGAGCGGCGATTGGTCGCCATGACAGCCTTGGGTCTTCCCAAGACCCGAGGCTGTCTCTTTATTGTATGGTAGTATATGGTAGGATCGATCAGACACCCTAGGGTTAAAGTACCCTAGGTAGTCTGAAAAATATTAAAAATAAAGAAAAATTAAAATAATTTATAATAAAAAACTAAAAGTTTCAAATCACCCCCTTTTCTTAGAACTGATAAAAATATAAATAAACAGTAAAACAAACAAAATCAGTAATGCCGCGTCTGAAAATGCCTGATGTGTTTAACCTTGTAATGGAAAATAGCGACTGAAGTTGATAGCACTTCTTTTGCAATTTTGAATAATATAAAAAATTCAATAAAAAGTGAGCAATATGTTGTATAGTCTTAAAAATGGTAGCATTGAACACTTCATCAAAGTTCGCACAAAATAGTTCCGTACACCGAAGTATGAAAAAGTTATTAGTGCCAGAAGATGGCAAAATCAAAACCTTTTTTGTACAGGTTTTAATTTTTGTAAATGTATGAAAACATTATAAAATCTATACAAATTTGGTATCCCTGTGATCCCTGTGTCATTTCGAGGGTACAGTGAAAGCAGTAAAAAATCCAAGCCCACAAGAAATATATATATTGTATCAACACAGGATTAAAAAATATAATCATCAATATATATATCATTTTATTAAAGATAATCTAAAAAACTCCATATAACATGATATAGCAAAAAATGAAATCATTCCTGAAGGTCCATCTATTTCATCACCGCATCACTAAACATATACCATGGGTAAGCCGATGTGAATATATGATATGTCATAAGTGTCCGGTCATGTCCCCTGAGGAAGGAGTGGCACGCAAAACGCGCGTTGGAGTACTACATCTGCGCACACTTACGACATATACCCTGGATAAGCCAACTTAGAAACATAGTTATAATGAGATTAGTAGGAAATCCTACCTGTTATCTTGCTGCACTTTATAAACATGGTTTGTTTTTTATGCTTTGGCACTTTCATATAAGGCAAATTGTGATATATTGAAAGTTAAACTTGCACTAGCACTTTTTTTGTGGAGATACAGCAATTTGCATGCATTGAGATGTCGATGTGAATATATGATAGGTTTAGTAATGGGGTGATTAACTGGATGGACCTTCAGTAATTATTAAATTTTTCCCTACATCTTCCCTACATAAGTTTTTTAGATTAAAAAATATAAATAATTTTATTAAAGATAATCATGTGTTGATGCAATATATATGGACAAGTGGGTTCTAATAAGAAAAATGATTTAGGATATACACTCACCGGCCACTTTATTATGTACACCATGCTAGTAACGGGTTGGACCCCCTTTTGCCTTCAGAACTGCCTCAATTCTTCGTGGCATAGATTCACCAAGTGCTGGAGCAGTTCCTCAGAGATTTTGGTCCATATTGCATGATGGGCATCACACAGTTGCCGCAGATTTGTCAGCTGCACTCCATTATGGCACATCTCCCGTTCCACCCATCCCAAAGATGCCTATTGGTTTTGAGATCTGTGTGACTGTTGGAGGCCATTTGGAGTACAGTGAACTCTTGTCATGTTCAGAACCAGTCTGAGATGATTCCACAGCTTATATACATGCGCATGTATCCTCTAAGTAGCCACAGATGATTGGTAGCTTGGTGTCATAAAGGGATGGCATGGTCGTAAGCAAATACTCAGGTAGGGTCTGTACGTTGCAAGACTGCTCCAATTGGGTACCAAGGGGCCCAAGAGGTGCCAAGAAAATTCCCACACAGACACCGACCACCAACGCCTGGTAACCGTTGATACATAGGCAGGATGGATCCATTCTTTCATGTTGTGAGCCAAATTCTGACTACCATCCGAATGTCGGCAGCAGAATACGAGACTCATCAGACCAGGACAACTTTTTCCAATCTTCTAACTGTCCCAATTTCGATGACGTGTGCAAATTGTAGCCTCAGTTTTCCTGTTCTTAGCTGAATGAGTGGCACCCGGTGTGGTCTCTGCTGCTGTAGCCCCTCTGGCCTCAAAGTTAGACATACTGTGCGTTCCGAGATGCTCTCGCCTACCTTGTTGGTAAACGGGTGCTATTTGAGTCGGTTGCCTTTTCTACAACTCGCACCAGTCTGCCCGTCTCCTCTGACCTCGGGTATCAACAGCCAAATTTCCGCCCCACAGAACTGCCGCTCCCTGATGTTTTTTCTTTTTCGACCATTCTCTGGAACCCTCGAGATGGTTTGCTGAAAATCCCATTAGATCAGCAGTTTCCTGAATACCATACCAGCCCTTCTGGCACCAACAACCTGCCACCTTCAAAGGTGCATCAAATCACCTTCTTCCCCATACTGATGCTCGGTTTGAACTGCAGGAGATTGTCTTACCATGTCTCTGCCTAAAGCACTGAGTTGCCCGCCATGTGATTGGCTGATTAGAAGTTAAGTGTTCACGAGCAGTTTGGACAGGTCTACCTATAATTTGACTGGTGAGGGTTAATTGTCTTTCTGTTCTGTGCTGAGAAGTTGGTTTGGAATCCTCACTATGGATTATTTCTATGGCAGAAAAACAAGTAGTCCATACAGCCTTTATGTGTAAAAATCAAAAGTTATAGGGTTTTGAGGTGGTGGTAAAACATGGATGAAAAAACAAAAAGGGCCATTGTGTTAACTATTGGCAAAAACCTGATGTACCCTTTATAGTCTACCACTACCTTTACCTAACAGCACCTGTCTGAACTATGCTTGTTTTTCCCCGTTTCCTGGAGCAGATAGTTCCCTGCTTGCTAAAGACAATGGGGGTTATTTATCTTAGTCTTGTCTCTTTGCGAATTGTTTTGGCGCTTTTGCATATTTGTGTCAAAACTTGCAACTTTTCCACTCACCTAGCAAGATAATCAAGAATTTTTCAGTGTTGTGGATGTATTAAAAAACACACAATTTTGAAGCAAATAAACTCCAGTCCCAACCAGGAAGGAGGAGAGAGGAAGGGAGAGGAAGCGTTTCATTGAGCAATAATCAACAAAGTCAAACCCAGAGAAAGCAAAAAAAACACACACGACAATACACAAAATGTCCCTGACAAGAAAATAAATGACTTTACCATACAGCACAAAGAGAAAATTTTTTATTAGTATTGCAACATCACCCCAGGTGCTAGCCTTTCTTTGCGGATGTAGACAGCTGGGGCCAACCACTGATCTTTATGTAGGAGTCCCTGGAGATGGAGGATTGGGAACCCATAATGGTGAGACAGGCCTGACACAGGATTACACGGAGGCACATTGTACAAATCAATCAAGTTTCTTTATTTACTTTCAAAATGTAGGCAACGCCAACATCAGCAAAACTCACTGGAAGGAGATACTGGTTGGATCTGATTCCCCGGATGATGGCTTCCAGCCTGGCAAGGTGGCTTCAAGTCTGGAGGATAGTGGGCTGCTTCGCGCAAGGTTGAGGCAGATTTCTGGCGCGAGGTCTGTCAAGGACCTCATAGCTGCATGCCCCTGTGCTGAGAAAGTGCTGTTCCTCACACTCTCGTGGGCTCCTGCCTGATAGACCTCAGGGTAAAAGAACAAACCTTCCACCCCAGATTATATAACTTAGGGAGTGCCAGCTCAGGTGGATCATCCAAACATCTTAACTGCATTCCCTACGTATTTGATAGTCATCATTGGCTAAAACTTTTGCATGCTAACTCTTAGGTAGCAATATGGATGAACACACCACTGGTGCTGGCAAAATTCAATAAGGGTATAATTAAATCATAATATCCATAGTATCAGAGGCTGAGCATGGGGACCCGAAAAATCTTGTCCATCCTGATCAATATAATGCAAAATGCAAAGGGGAAAATGCAGGCAAGGACACACCATTATGTAACATGCAACGGGCATAAACTCATACGAGCTGTCAAGTTACTTGTGTTACCTCAAATGAATTGATAGAGAACACCCTAAAGCAGTCACAACCCCCCCACTGTCTCGATCAAAGACCTTTGTCATGGGTAGCGATGCTGTGGTGGTTCTAACCATCTGTAAAGGACCAGCCAATCATCACTCAGGTCATAATAGATGCACCTTAGTCAACATCCAGCCTGTCGGCGCATTCCCCAAATGCGCGTTGCGTCACAGCAGGGAGAGGCAGCAGAACGTCAGCAGGGGAGCATCATGCGATGCCCCAGGAGCCCAATGGTGGGTCCCCCTGTCGCACAGCAGCACTCCCGCAGACTGCGCACTGCCAAGATGAGCACCAGGAGAAATCTTAAAAGGTAAAAAACCACTTTGAGGTAAGTTTATTGCAGGGCCGAATCTAACTTGGCGCTCTTGGAGCACTTGCGCCGTGGCCCCGGGCTCAGTCCTTCTCTATGGGGACTCCGGCGTTTGGCCCTCCCCCTCAAGTTGAGATAGTCTCCATGTGCCCCACACGTATCCGCTACTCCAAGTAATGGGACTGTTAAACGCTATTTAGCAGCCCCATAGTAACACGCCTAGTATATGTTACCTGTGCCTTTTAGGACCTTATCACTTGAAGTGTGCATTATAAGGGGGACCTAACGAGCACCAGCTCATGGTGAGCTGGGCCGGATCTAAGTTTTGGTTAGTGTTTTAAACCGCAGCATCAAGGTTTTAAACAATTTGTAAACTTTTGGCCGAAGCTGCTTCGTCGCAAGGGAGGTACGCTTCTCTCGGCGCACCATGCGCGCGACCGTGCACGCGTACATAGAAGTTGAATGAGATCTGCGGGCACGGGCGCGCGCATGGTGCGCCGAGTGCGGACTCCCTGCTCCGACGCAGCTTCGGCCATAAAGTTTAAAAAGTGTTTTAAAACCGCGATGCTGCGTTTAAAACAACTAACAAAACTACGCTCCGCACCAGCTCCCCCCTAGCTGGTGCTCGGTAGTTCCCCCTTATACCTGCCACGTCAAGTGGTAGGTTTCCTTTAAGGCACTAATACCATAGAGTGGCAGATGAGTAGAGGAGAAACTGCAGATCATCCTGTCAGCTCCGCGGGGAATCGTCTAAAAAAGTGAGTGAACTTTTTTTTACCGTTATAACAGGCCCAATAAAAAAGCCAGAGGCAGCCAGTGTATAGGGTACAAGGGAGGATGTCATTTATATATATTGTAGAGAAAATGTATAGCTGATGGGGAGGGTGTAATTTATATCTAGAGGAGCCACTGCATAGGGGAGTGGGCAGTAAATAGAGGATAGAGGGGTTTAATGTATAAAACCATTTGTATAGAGGACAAGGGATGTAGTTCATTTATGGAGGAAGTGTAGTGGAAACATGTGGTGAAATTCATGTATAGATGCACTGTATAGAGGACAGGGTGAGGTGTGGTATATTAGACAGGAGGTGATATTCATGTATACAGACAATGGGGCACATTACTAAGGGTCCTCACCCCGCTTTCCCATCAGTTTCCCGCCTATTTGCGCGCATTTAACGGGTTTTTTGGCACAGGCGATGTTGGCACACATAGCGCCGACTTTAATGCTACACAAATCGGGGGCATGCCCGCGGACAACCGACTGATTTTGGATTAAGTGCGTGATTTAACATTCAACTTGTGTCACAAGTAGAGATGAGCGCACACTAAAATGCTCTGTCCCTCGTTATTTCGACGAAATTCTTCCCGATGCTCGCGTGCTCTTCTCGAATAACAAACCCCATTGAAGGTCACTGGGAGACTCGAGTCATTTTTCAAGGGGCCCAAGGCTCTGCACAGGAATCTTGGCCAAACACTGGGAACCTCAGAAAGGATGGAACACCACGGAAATGGGCGGAAACAAGTCAGGGCAGCATGCATGTATGCCTCTGAGGCTGCTTAAACGCACATTATGCCAAATATTGTGCAACATCATGGCCATGAAGAGGTGACAGAATAGCTAGATAGCATCTAAACATCCAATATTGACCTGACACTAATAGGGACGGCATGCAGAGGCATCGGCAGCAGGCCTAAAAAAGAAGAAAAGAGATGTCATGCGACATACCCTAAATGACTCAGCTTCAACCAATGGGTGTCAGAGAGGACAAAGGAGGTGAGCAAGCAGAGCTCAAATCATACGGTAACAATGATAAAAGTTGTCCAGATATTTTGTGATTACACCGCAGGGTGCGACAAATTAACATGAAGCCATGAAACACCCAAATTCTGCCTGACACAGCTCGTTGATAAGGGACCATGTATGAGGCATGAAGGCTATATAGATTAAAGGTGCTGGCAATTTAAAACTATGTTAGTTTGGATCTGCATGGAGCTGGCTGCTCCGCTGCCAGCGAGCCTTTCGCCAATCCAGCCCCTGTCTGCTAGCGACTCCCCAACAGCACTTCTAAGAACCTTTTGTATAAGATCAAGTGTAGTAGCTTTCTTAGAATGTAGGATTGCCTGGTGAGGGAATGTAACAGATGCCGCAAGAAGCTCGGAAATAATCTCGGTAAGATAAAGTTTGCAAGTATATTTTGTTGGATTACACGCAGGGTGGCGATAATAAAAAGTTAACAGTTTGATTGTGGAAGCCCTGTAATAGCTCTTGGGCGGTTGCCGTTTATCGCCTCGGCTCGCAGTTTGAGCACCGCCTGCGTCCGCTAGCGACGGCACGCTGCTGTGCCTAGAGCTACCGACTGATGGCGCCATGCCCACGGATGGTATTCGGAGGAGGAGGAGGTGGGAGGAGGGTTGGGAGGAGGTAAGTGGCCTTTGAGACCTGGACCGAGGTAGTGCCCCGCAATCTCTGCTCGGCATATAGACCAGCCCCAGGTCGACGCGGTCCCCGCCTTCACCAAGTTAATTGTAGTAGCGTTCTTATAAGTTTGGGTCTGCTGGTATTCATGCATTCTCACACTCCTTTCCTCTGGCAGGGATTAGAGTGGAAGATTTTGCTTGTACCGTGGGTCCAGGAAGTGAACACCCAGTAATCGGTGCTGGAATTAAATTATTTAACGCGAGGGTCACGGATAGGCAGCCTAGCATGAAATCTGCCATAGCGCCATAGTAACCACCGCGTAAGAAGTCACTCCCCTCCTGGCCTGACTGTTCCATTTCCCCTCCTCCAACCTCCAACTCCTCTTCTTCTGCCCTACACGCTGAACAGTGAAGGACTCAACAATGGTCCCCTCTTGTGTCTCGCCAACATTCTCCCCTCTTCCCCTCCATCCTCCTCCACACCACCTCCTCGATATGCGCTATAACCAGACCTGAGGTGCTTTTGTCTATCAACAAGGAATCTTCTTCCCCGTCTCTTGTGACGAGCGCAAAGCCTTCCGACTTCATGCTGATCATAGAGTTTTCAACAGGCCAGCGCGGGATGGTGAGGCTGCTTAGGGCGGTCATCGCCACTGGACCATCTGTGTTGGACTCCTCCAATGTACTAGCACCTGACAGATATCAGACATCCACTTCCACTCCTCCATTGTAGACTGATGAGCTGACTGGAACCTGACTACCAGTGCTGTGAAGTTACATCTGGCCGTCTCAATCGCCGGCGCTGCTGGTAACTCTGGATAACATGGCATGTTGAATTCCACCTCGTGGCACGTGGCAACAACAGTCGGTGAGCGGGCAGTTGGAGTCGGCGCTGCGCTGCCCTAGAGTGGCACGCATCTGTGCTGGATTCCTGAAATGCTACACAGATGCGGCCTCACCTCGTGAGCAATCAGACAGATTGGGGTAGGTCTTGAGGAAACGCGAACTATCAATGTAACCTGGCCAGGCATGGCCCATGGGTTTTCAGTCTGCCGAGTTTCCATGAGCCCCACCATGTTACGGCCGTTTGTCCACCACAACCATGCCTGCTCGAGGTTTTCACGTGCCAGCCACAGATCCATTCTGCGACCGTGATGCCCCTGTAATAGCTCTTTGGCGGTTGTGCCTTTTATCGCCTAGGCTCAGCAGTTTTGAGCACCGCCTCTGTCCGCTTACGACTGCACTGCTGCTGTGCCTAGAGCTACCGACTGAATGGCGCCGTGCCACGGATGGTAGTTCGGAGAGTCGGTGGAGAGGGGTGGGGAGTAGGAGGAGGCATAGTAAGGCCTGAAACCCGGACCGAGGTCGGCCCCGCAATCCTCGGCGTCGGCAGTTGATGACCAGCCGCACTGGGCAGACTCTCTACACACCTCCACAAGTTTAACCCAATGTGCCGTCAGCGAGATATAGTGGACCTGCCCGGCAGCACTCGTCCACGTGTCCGTGGTCAGGTGGACCTTGTCAGAAACCGGCGTTGGTGCAGGGCACGGATGATGTTTCTGACACTTCTGGGCGGGTGGGACGGCACATCGGGAAAAGTAGTGGCGGCTGGGACCGATACCGAGGGGGCGGCCGCCGCCATGAGGTGTGCGAAAGGCCCTCGGTCTCTACTATCCTATATGGCAGCATCTCCAGGCTAAGCACTCTGGAGATGTGCACATTAAGGGCTTGGCGTGCGGGTGGGGTTGCAACTATATTTGCGTTTCCTCCTCTCCCTCGTCTGGGGTATGGAGAGCTGACCGCTTGTGTATTCTGTGGAGGATCCGTGGAGGCGACGATGGGGGTTTTTTTGTGGCAGGGTCCGGGGCAGGGGGCTGACTATCAGCTGACACAGGAAGGAGAGTGGGTGCACTGCCGGAGGTGGAACTGGCTGTTGCCACTGAGTGGGGTGTTTAGCATTCATATGCCTGCGCATACTGGTGGTAGTTAAGCTAGTAGTGTGGAACCCCTGCTGGCCGGGTTTGGCAAATGTTGCCACACCACATTCCCGTCGGTCATCCAGTTTTTCTGAAAGAACCTCAGACCTCTGGAAGATCTGCCCTCGCGCAAAGCCCTCGCCACGGGAGCTTCACTAGTTACACATTTTGGCGCTGCATCAACCACTCTGGCCCTGCCCTCTCCGTCTGGCCCCACCACTGCCTCTTCCAACCGTTTCTGGTCGAGGACTCTCCTCCGTCTCAAATCACTGGTTCAACCCGGCCTCTCACCCGCTGGGTCTGTCCCTCATCATCCTCCGATCCCTCAGTCTGCTCCCCCCGCGGACTTCCTGCCCTGACAACAACTTCCCCACCGTCCCTGACACCGTGTCTAGTCATCGTCCCGGACACCTCTTTAACACACTTCCACTACGTCAGAAGGCATCATTACCCACAGACTGGACTGGTTGAAAACCTGGGCATCGAAATTGCTCATCAGCCAACGGACAATTGGTTTGTGACTGTTTGAAGGTCCAGAAACAGTTCCTCCGAGTATGCCGGTTCAAATCCAAATTTTCCTGGATGTGCAGACTGGGGGGAGTAGGCTGAGTGCAGAGCTGGAGGAGTGGCGAGTTCGGTGACATGGTGGACTGCGTGGAAGACTGACTGGTGGACAAATTGTCGAAGCATGTCATCATCCACGAAAATCACCTGTTCGCACTGTTCTCTGGCCTCAACAGTGCTCTACAAGGTTCCCAGTAATTTCGATCATGAACCTAGGGATGTAGCTTTGGCGGCGTTCCCTGCTCCCTCTAGCAGTGTGTTCACCCCGCCCGGACCACGATCCCTCTGACCCCTGCGTAGTTGGCCGCCCACGTGCCCCGCCCTCGTCTCTACCCCTATTCCCTCGGGTTTAAACATTTTTAAATATGAGAGTTATAACTTTAAATTTTTTTTTTAACTTTTTTTGTGTTTTTTTGTTTTTTTTTGTGTTTTTTGAGTTTTTAAAAACAACAATGCTATCCTATACTATGGCTATTTTCTAGCCAAGTATAAGCATCTAAGAGGGGGGGAGTGTGGGGGGCAGCATGTTTGAAAATGGCAGACTGTGCCGAATTGATAATCCACCCCCTACAAAATTTTCCCACTTCGGTCTTTGAATGGATATGTTGCGTCACTAAGCGCAAAACACAGCGTCCCGCAAGTCCTCACTACAATTGCTCACATTGGCTATTAGATGGCGGGGCAGGAAGTACAGCCACCAGCGATCACCATAATTCATATATAACGCTAACTGTAGGGGGGCGCAAGTACGCCGTTTGGATTCTCCTCTGCTATTTTCTAGCCAAGTGGAAAGCGACACTAATAGCCAAGAGATGACACTGAGTTATTAAACAAAATAACGTAAAATAACAGGACAAATGGCATACTGTGCCTAATTGAGATCCAAACCCCTACTAATTTCCCACTTCGGTCTTTGCAATGGATATTTGCCGTCACTAAGCGCAAACACAGCGTCCGCCAGTCTCACTACACTTGGCTCACATTGGCTAGTCAGATGCACTGCACAAGTACAGCCACCGCATGATCCACCAGAAATCAATATCTAACGCTACTGTAGCGCAAGTAAACCGTTTGGATTCTCCTATGGTTATTTTCCGCCAAGTATGAAGCACATAATATGCCAGATGAGATGACACTGAGTTATTAACAAAATAAACGTAAAATAAAAATGACATGGCATACTGTGCCTATTAAATCCAACCCCTACTAAATTTTTCCCTTCGGTCTTTGCAATGGATATTTGCGTCACAAGCGAAAACACAGCGGTCGCAGTCCTCACTACAAATTGCTCCAATTGGCTATTAATGCACTGCAGTCAAGTACAGCCCCCAGCAGATCAACCAGAAATCAAATTATAACGCTACTGTAGCGGCAAGTAAGCCGTTTGGATTCTCCTATGGCGATTTTCTAGCCAAGTATGAAAAGCACACTATAGGCCAGATGATATGACCTGAGTTTTATGAACCAAATAAAGTAAACTATAAAAACGGACAATGGCGACTGTGCCTAATTGAATCCACCCCTACCAAATTTTTTCCCACTTTGGTGTTTGAGGTGGATATGTGGCCACTAAGAGCTAACACAAGCGTAGCGAGTCCACCTGCTAATTCCTCACAATGGTACTAGATGCAATAAAAAAAAAAAAAGTATAACGTTATTGTAGCCCTAAAGAGGGCTGTTGGGTTCGTGAGACTCACTCTTGCCTAACGTACTAATAGAACACCCTAACGCTTTCCCTGACACACAGCAGCTCTCTCCCTACGGCATCCAGACACAGAATGATCCGAGCAGCGCGAGCAGGCGGCTATCTATCCCAGGTCCACCTGATCTGGCCCCACCCACTTCTCGACGTGTAGGGTACCACGTCCATGCTGGTGGGAGTGCAGAGTCTCCTGGCTGTGATTGGCTATGTTTCTGGCCGCCAAAAAGCCAAACGGCGGCGCTGCCATTTTCTCGAGCGTGCGAAGTATTCTCCAGCAACGAGCCGTTTCGAGTACGCTAAGTGCTCGACCGCGCATCAACTCGTACGAGCATGTTCGCTCATCTCTAGTCCAAGACATGCACTCGCATACACCGGAAGAAGAAGGTGACCCGTGGACCTCGCGGGAAGTCACACATGCCGATCATCGTTGCACAATCTTTAGTAATCTCCCAGACATCCCACATCGGGGATTGCTACAGACCGGGTAAGTGTATAAAGTGGCACATACCTTTCATACGGCCACAAAATCACAGACTTCCTGTGACCATGAGGGCCACCAATAAGATCGAGCCACAAGACACTTGGTGTCAGCATCACTAGGGTGTTCCGGTAACACAGAACCATGAATCCCCTGTGGCAAAGATTCCCCCCGATCAGAAGGGGTGTCTCTGGGTGCCAGGTCTTGACAGCAATCCCCCGATCAGAAGGGGTGTCTCTGGGTGCCAGGTCTTGACAGCAATTAACTTAGCAAGGCCATTATCAATGGTAGCAAGACCATTATCAGAGCACAGGATTTTTTCAGAGGAACTATCAGAGGTATAGGTCTGAGCATCATCTCGCATTGCCTCAGGGCCTGGATGAGATAAGCCGAAATCCCCTCCTTGGGGCACTTAGTCCCTGGGGAAATATCAGTTGCACAGTTGAGAGGCCTGTGCGGGGTTAATGACACTGCAAACTCTTGGACCAGAACTTTAACACAATCCAAAGAATACTTAGGAAACCCATTTCCTTTTACCTTAATGGTAGAAACAACAAGTGAAGTACAATGAGAGGAACACTTTAACCCCCATTCAAGTAACTTCCCAGAACGCCCAAAATTACATCAGAGGACCCATTATTCAAGACGAAAAACTCCATCTGTTCAGTGTGAACTGAGTCAACCTGCACAGAAATCTGAGGAGTCTTGAAATGTGATTTTTACTGTTTATTATGTTTTATATTCGTTCTAGGGAAAGGGGGGTGATTTGAACTTTTAATATTTTATTAATTTTTTTTATTTTTTAAACTTTTTTTTTCTTTTTTTTTTAACTATTTTTTAGACCATCTAGGGTCTTTTGGACACCGCCGGCGACTTTGCCGGCGGCGTTGAGAGGGTTAATAGCCGCGATCAGTGCAAGCACCGACCGCGGTTATTAGCGGTGGGGGTTTTGTGCAAAATGCCCGTGAGCCCTCTTTGTCGAGTTAAATAAAATTATAACATAATTTAAAATAAAATCTAAAAGTATATAGACTATAATGATTTATGTGATGGCAAACCTTTTAGATACTGAGTGCCCAAACTACAACCAAAACCCACTTTTATGTCGCAAAGTGCCAACATGACAATTTGAGCAGTAACCTATTGATCTCCGCTGTATCACAACTTTCAATTGTATTGACGTCCTGAGGACACCAATACAATAGAAAGAAAATGGAGACATTTGGATTGTTGCTTCCCTCCAGGGTCTCCTGAACAGGAAGAATCAGGGGACCCAAAGCAGGAGCTCCAACGATAATCCATCTCTGTCCACACCTTCACGCTCCTCCTGTAGTCCTGGCAGCCAAGTAGGTGTCACTAGTAGGTGTCACTTTAAAATAGTACTGAGCGTGGCGCATCCTGGGTTGTCTTGGACTGCAGGAGGATGGTTCCAAAAAATAATAAACCAGAGAAGGCTCGGGTCCCTTCCAGGGACAGGAAACCACTGAGGCAGGATAGAGGCGGGCGTTTTAGCTCAGGTTTCTGTCTCTGGGGTGGGCGGATCCCCTCCTCTCAGGTTGGTTGCCGTGGGTGGCTGTGGGACAGTAGACCTTACATTCTGCTTACGCGTCTGCTAATGACTTATGTCTACTACTACTGCTAAAAATCATGGCCTGTTCCAAGGATTTCGGCTCGGAGGGTCCACTAACCATCAGCATCAGGGACAAGAACCAATCTAAATTGGTATCTTAAGCCCCCCATCATTCCATCCACTCATGGAAAGGAACCCCACCTTCTGACTCAAGGCACACTAGATCAGATCAAAGATAAACCAGAACTAAGAAGTAACGAAACACAGCAAAACACACAAGACGAGCAGTTTTGACCGCACGTCTGATGGGATGATAGGCAGGTTATTTACAGGCAGTTCCAGACACGCCTCCAGCAGCACACTGTCAGCAAACTTCAATCAGGCATTAAACCCTTTGGGCTGGGCAGGGCTGAAATATGGGCAAGGAGCCAGTGGTGCGGTCTCAGTTATTCAAGCACAAGTTCACACACAAATGAAGCACCTACTCAGCCAACTGCGGATAGTGTGACATTTTGACATGGACGTTACATATACTTCTAAAAAATTTGCTAAAAATCATTAAAGGGGTTATCCGGGTTTAACATTTTTTTTATGGCCGGGCTGGGGAGGGATAGTTAAACATAATAAACATGGACTTACCTCCTCCGGCGCCGCTGATGTCCCGCGCCGCGGTCACTTCGATCCGTGCCCCTGTAAACAAACAGGGGCACGGAAGCCGTGCACAGGGAGCTTCCGGTCCGTGTTGTGGATGGCTCCTCCCATCCGTCCCCATCTCTCAGCGTTGTAAGCGCTGGGAGATGGTGCGCATGGGAGCATCCGGACAGCCAGAAGCTTGTACTGAAACCGGCGCACGGAGAAGACGGGCCGCGGCGCAGGACATCGGCAGCACCAGAGGAGGTAAGTACATGTTTATTATGTTTAAATAGCCCTCCCCAGCCCGGCCATAAAAAAAAATTTTAAACCCGGATAACCCCTTTAAAGCCTTTGCAAGCTTTCACATTAGGGAGTTCAATAGTTGTAGGCAATTTTTAATTTTTTTTTGTATAGTTTAAGAGGGTGTGTTTTTTATGGTGCAATTTGGGTGGCTGTTTGTGGTTTCTAATAAATAGGTCTTTAAATCCCTAAGATAAATATAGAAAAATATTGGTTGCTGAAATAATTTCTGAAAACACAGTATGAAAGGACATTTAAAATTTACCATATCTCTGCTTCGTGCTAGGTTTATTTTTAGTTATTAATGTTAGTTATTTGGGGGACAATGTCTGAAAAGCGAAAAAAAAAGAAAACAAACTAAAAGTTAACACTCACAGAAAATCACAAAATCACAAAAGTGAAAGGATCCCAGGTGTTATCATATAAAGTGACGTGGACAAGGATTTGAAAAATGGGGAGGAACCTTAAAAGCGCAACTTTTGCCGTCATTTTTCAGTCACATTTCAGAAATGAATTGGCCCCAGCCAGGGAGCCCCGCACCCAAAACATGTTAAGGTTACTAAAAGATTTGAATTAAATATTGAACTGTGGAAAGAGTACAGAGGAGGGCACCCAAGCTGTAAATGGGAAGACAAGAATACAATGACAGCCGAGGGGAGACCTTATTGCAATGTACAAATACCTGAATGGGAAGTACAAGGATCTCTCAAAAGATCTTTTTAAATAGAGATGAAGATAAATCTGGCCCTCTTGCTTTCTCAATGATAAACACTATGGGCCAGATTTATCTTATTTTTTGTCGCAAGTCAATGTTTTTTTTTGCGTTTTTTTTGGCGCAGTAGCGATTTGCGACTTTTTTTGACGTGTTTTTGCGACTTTCCATTTTCTCGCGGCGCATGGATTTTTCATCGTTGCGCAATATCTATCACTTGCATCCAGATGTTGGCGTATTTTTTCGCCTGATTTATTAGATGCGACATTTAAATTTTTGCGCAAAAAAGGCGCAAAAGTGCACCTCAACTTGGGAGGTGTAATGACTAGAGATGAGCGAACATACTCGTCCAAGCTTGATGCTCGTTCGAGCATTAGCGTACTCGAAACTGCTCAATGGCATCTCCCGCCGTTGTGATTTTTGGCGGCCAGAAACAGAGCCAATCACAAGCCAGGGGACTCGGCACTCCACCCAGCATGACGTGGTACCCTTACACGTCGATAGCAGTGGTTGGCTGGCCAGATCAGGTGACCCTGGAATAGACTAGCCCCTGCCCCTGCCTGTGCTGCTCGGATCATTCTCTGTCTGGATGCCGCTAGGGAGAGAGCTGCTGCTGGTCAGGGAAAGCGTTAGGGTGTTCTATTAGAATAGTGTTAGGCAGGAGTGATTCTACAAGAACCCAACAGCCCTTCTTAGGGCTACAATAACATTATATATATTTTTTTATTTGCTTGTGGCTGGGCTTGCTGGCACTAGTAGTGCAGCTAGTACCATATTGTGAGGAATTTGCAGGGGGAGAGAGCTGCTGCTGGTCAGGGAAAGCGTTAGGGTGTTCTATTAGAATAGTGTTAGGCAGGAGTGATTCTACAAGAACCCAACAGCCCTTCTTAGGGCTACAATAACATTATATTTTACTTTATTTTGGTTTGCTTGTGGCTGGGCTTGCTGGCACTAGTAGTGCAGCTAGTACCATATTGTGAGGAATTTGCAGGGGGACTTGCTACCGTTGTGTTTAGCTCTTAGTGACACACATATCCACCTCAAACACCAAAGTGGGAAAATTTATTAGGGGTTTGATTTCAATTAGGCACAGTCTGCCATTTACTTTTTATTTTACGTTTATTTTTTTAATAACTAGGTTTTCCACCAGTCGCAGTCTGTGGGTGATGATGACATTATTGACGTAGTGGAAGAAGTGTGTAAAGAGGTGTCGGACGATGAGGAGACACGGTTGTCAGACAGTGGTGAAGTTGTTGTCAGGGCAGGAAGTCCGAGGGGGGAGCAGACTGAGGGATCGGAGGATGATGAGGTGACAGACCCAAGCTGGGTTTATAGGCCGGGTGAACACAGTGCTTCTGAGACGGAGGCGAGTCCTATAGCAGAACAGGTTGGAAGAGGCAGTGGTGGGGCCAGACGGAGAGGCAGGGCCAGAGCTGGTGCATCAGCGCCAAATGTTGCCCGTAGTCAAGCTCCCGTGGCGAGGGCTAGATTTTCAGAAGTCTGGAGGTTCTTTAAAGAAACACCGGATGACCGACGGACTGTGGTGTGCAACCTTTGCCAAACCAGGATCAGCAGGGGTTCCACCACTACTAGCTTAACTACCACCAGTATGCGCAGGCATATGAATGCTAAACACCCCACTCAATGGCACCAAGCCCGTTCACCTCACCTTTAATCTACTACTAGTTCACTGCCTCCATACATGGTCCCCTTCTCAAACGAGCTGTGTCAGGCAGAATTTTGGGTTGTTTTCATGGCTTCATAGCCTACTGTGATAACTATATTCAGACCATTTATAATAAATATATACAGACCCCTAATATAAATATATACAGACCCTTATAACAAGCGCTTCCCAATACATGGCATGTTATATTAACCCGAGCCCTCTTCATAGCCGGTAAGTCTTTGCTGCATATTGCAGCAAAGGCTTACTGGTAACACCCGCGATCGGTGCTAGCACCGATCACGGGTGCTAGCACCGATCACGGGTGCTTTCATCGCGATCGCTGCCGGAGGCTTCAAAAAGATGGCGCCGCATGGGCGCCGCCATCTTGCCGCGGATCTTCGCTCCCCGATGACGTCACGGGGAGCGGTGATACGTTGCCATGACAGCATCGGGTCTCACGAAGGCCCGAAGCTGTCTCGTTTTAACCCATTCATTACAATGTGCTATCAGCACATTGTAATGAATGAGGAGTAATGGTGCGATTAGGCAGCCTCAGAGGCATCCATGCATGCTGCCCCTTCTGTTTCCTGTCCATTTCCGTGGTGTTTCCATCCTTTTCTGAGGTTCCATTGACTTCAATGGGGCTCGTTATTCGAAACGACCACTCGAGCATCGGGAAAAGTTCGTCTCGAATAACGAGTACCCGAGCATTTTAGTGCTCGCTCATCTCTATTTTTAAACCTAGGCCTGTGAGCAGATCAAGGGGGCATCCTCTACCCCAGGGAAGAGGCGGTTCTACCGTTGCTATAGACAGGGATTCTTTACTGTAAGAGCAGTGAGACTATGGAACTTTCTGCCGCAGGAGGTTGTGGCTGATATTTTGAACATATTCAAAAGGCACCTGGATACCTTTTCAGAGTGCAAAATTTTCAAAGGTTTTGGGGAAAAAACCTTTTGTTGATCTTGATCCAGTCAGTTATTTTGCCTGCTAAATTGGAGTCAGGAAGAACTTATACTCAACTTCTGGCCAATGGGCATCAGCCTTGTAGGTTCTTTGTCTTCCTTTGGATTAACACTGTAGGAATTATAGGTTGGACTTCAGATTAGGTTGGAAAATGACAAAGCTACATACTTTAATTATATGAAAAAAAGTACACCCACCTTTTAAATATCCCACTACTCCAGTGCAATGGGACCCGTACTCATATTTCTCAACTTTCAGAAGTGCCGACATGCAGTTTATATACAGAATGCTGTTACACCCAGTGAGTGGCGGTAATGTTCATGTAAAGCAGTGTTCCCCAGCCACCAGGCCACAGCTGAAGACCAGGCCATGGAGCAAGAAAAAAAAAAAAAAAAAAAAAAAAAAAAAAAAAAAAACACCACACAATACCACCTTGCCCATTCTGCCACAGCTGCTTTCTCTTCCTTTACTTCATTTCCGCATTAATGCACGGCTCTATTGCCAGCACATTGCGTCTGCTGACAATAAAGCCATGCATTAATGTGAAGAAGTGTAGGAAGATGACTGCAGAGAGGGAAGGGGAAGGCAGGATGGTTTTTTTTTTTTTTTTTTTTTTTATAGAGTTCAGCTGGGAAAGAGACACTGGAAGCTGTGGGGGCGGGGGCGCAGGAGGGAGGCATGCGGTTGTTACCCTATTACTAAAGAAACCTTCAATGGACCCTTGCAGTTCTTATAACTACTGACCAGTCTTTAATCTCCAAACTCCTGGAAGGCCTGGTTTATTCTCGGCTAACCTGCTATCTCTCGGCTAACTTCTTCCTCAATCCCCTACAAATAGGTTTTTTGTACTATGCATTCGACTGAAACTGCAGTGAGGAGATCATTGGAAACTTTAGAGCAAAGGTGGCTACAGTATTCTCTCAACATTCTTCTGTATCTCTGGGCAGCATTGGATATAGTGGGCCACCAGCTCCTCAGGATGCTATGTTCTATTGGCTTAAAGGACACTGTAGTCTTTGGTTTTCTTCCCATGTCGCTGATTGCACTTTCAGGATCTCCTTTTCTGGATCGCTCTTCCTCTCACAGTCAGGGTTCCTCAGGGCTCAGTCCTAGGTCCTCTTCTTTTTTCCCCCTCTATACTCCCATCGGACATATCGTCAGCAGATCTGGTTTCCAGCATCATCTTTATGCTGATAATACCAAGCTATATACTTCTGCACGTAACATAATCCCTGCCTTACTTCAGAACACTATTGAATGTCTCTCTGCCATCTTTCAACAACCCAACCCTGACCAGAGAGTAATTCCATTGCAGGCTCCTTTATTCGTAATACATCAGGTAAAACACAGGTAATGATTAACGCGTTTCGGCTAAAAGCCTTAGTCCTGATCTCAACCCTAACCTCAGCATCTCAGTCTGTGGGATAATTATAATGCAGAGACAACAGGCCCACTGTCTTGGGTTTGTGCTGGCCTCCAACTTCTCCTTTGCACCGCATAGGCAATCTCTTGCCGTGTGCATCTCAGAAACATCTCCAGAATTAGCCAATTTCTTACAATTGAAACCTCCAATATGATAGTCTACTCTCGACTAGACTACAGTTTTAGTAGTTCTAGTTGGTTACACTAACTCCCTACCATTCTTAATGCAGCAGCCAGGCTCTTCTTTGAGACCAAATGCTACATGGATGCCTCCAATTTGTGCTAGTCAGTACTCTGGTAGCCCGTCTCCCTCTGCATTTAACATATTAAGGATGCAGCCTTTTTTCCGCTCCCCACCTTCAGAGACCTACAAGTTTAATTTTTTTTTTTCATGTACAGAGCTGTGTGAGATTATTTTCAGCATGAAATTGGTGAAAAAAAAACACATTTGCGGCACTTTCTTGTGGACTCAGTTTTAACAACCTGCATTGTGCTCTCCAAAGCAGCATCTAGTTTCTTTGGTTCGGCATGATCACGGAGATACCGTATTTATGTAGGTTTTGTGTTTAAATACATTTTCAAAAAGGTGTACGAAGAAAAAAAAAAAAAAAAGGTTTCGCCCTCGTACTGACACGAAATACTAACCCCACTTCTACTCATACGGGACTGTGCAAGGTGTATTTGCAAATGAGCTGACATTTTCGGTTATGTGTTCACGCCATTTTTATTTTGTAGCAGACGATTCCTAACTGTTTTTGTGATTTTTATGGTTTAGTTTTAGATCAGCTTAGTTTAGTATTAAAATATTTTTTTTTTATTTCTTAGCCCTTCTAGGGTACTTTAACCATAGACAGTCTGATCATCCCTACAACTGTATTGCAGTATATGGCGTTACATTTTCATGGTTTATGAGCTAATGAATCTTCGGAAACCATGCAGCCTTGGGTCTAACGAAGACCCAAGGCTGTCATGGCGACTGATTGCCACTCTCCAATGGCATCAGGGGAAGCGTCCCTCTCAACCCATACACCGCTGTCTGCAATCAAGGGGGTTAACATCCACGACCACTCTTCATACATCCTTCATTGCTCACTGAAGGATATATTGGTCATTGAGCATGAAGGGGTTAAAATAATAACCCTCATCCACAAAGCTATGCATAACGCTGCACCTCCCTACCCATCATCTCTGTCTATCGCCCAACCTGGGTCTTTGATCTGCCAGTAATGTTAGATTAATCTCCACCTTAATTTGAACCTCTCAACTCCAGACCTTCACCCAAGCTGCAGCAATACTTTTGACTTCGCCGACTTCCAAAGTTTCAGACAGTTCTTAAAACCCATTTCTTTAGGTAAGCCTATCACTTTCACTAACTGCATGAAATTTCACCTCCCTTTACTAATCCATCCTATGTCCTCCTCTCATTGCTTTTCCGGCAAACACTAGATAGATACCAAACTCTAGGCTTCTCTGCAGTCCCGACTTTGTATATAAGATGGCGGCTGATGATTAAGCAGCATCAATTTTTTTAAAGTTATTTTGTGTTCCCTTTTAAAAGAATAGTTGGACCATTACATAAGCTCTTATACCTCTTGTGTCCTCATCCCTCATAGACCAGGGGTCCAAACTCAATTTACCTGGGGGCCCGCTGGAGCGTTAATTCTGGGTAGGAGGCTGAGCCCGCATCAAAGTTGTTCCACACAAAATGCGCTTACACAAATATCATTAATTCGATTCAAGGTCATGGCGTCTCCCAGCACCAGGGAAAGCCCCGAGCTGTAGACTGTTTTCCTCTATGAAACGCTTCCTGTGCACCGATGGGTCCCAAGCTCCTACCGCACTGATCCCAGTCGGGCTCATTGCGAAATTTGATAAGATTGTTCAATGATAGTTTAGGACTGTAGACCTTTTTGATACTTTTTATATTTTTCAAATGGCAAAAGTGCCATTTGCGACGTTGGGGCCTATTTTCCGTAACGGGGTACAACGCATTGTAAAAAAAACGTTATTATAATTTTGATAGATCGGACGGGCAGTTTCGGGACGCGTCGATACCCTAATGTTGTTTATGATTTTTTACTTTACTGTTTATTTATATTATGTCAAGTTCTAGGGAAAGGTTGGTGATTTGAAAAGTTTTTTTTATTCTAATTTTTTTTTAAAAAAAAACTTTTTTTTATTTATACTATTTTTCAGACCCTAGGTTCTTTAACCCTAGTTTGTCTGATCGATCCTAACCATATAACTGCCATACTACAGTATGGCGTATAGGGGGATTTTCTCCTCATTCATTACCATGGTCTATCAGCACATTGTAATAAGGGTTAAAAAAACGAAAAGCCTCGGGTCTTCGAGACCCGATGCTACCATGGAGAGGTCGCCGCCCCCCGATGACGTCACGGGGAGCGGCGATCCCAGGTACGATGGCCGGCGCCCATGCGCCCTTCTGTTGAGGCTGTCGGCAGCTTTGCCGGCAGCCCCGCTGTAAAAATAAGAAACACCCGCGATCGGGCTAGCACCGATCGCGGGTGTATCCCATCAGTAAGCCTTTGCTGGCAAATGCAGCAAGACTTACCGGCTATGAGAGGGCTCAGCCTGCGTGGCCCTTCCATGCACGCGAACCCGACCGCCGCTCCGTTAATCACGGCGGGCGGGTGCTTTTTCCGGTGGAGGGGCGCAAAATGTGTCCCCGGGCCCGCGAGTTTGAGACCCCTGTCATAGACTAATCTCTTGTGAGCAGATCCCTCACTCATATTGTTCCATATGCCTGTTTGTACTCCGTAATGTAGTATGTTATGTATATACGTCCCCGATAATTGGTAAAGCACTACTGAATATGATGGCGCTATATAAAGATTATTATTATTTACGCTACAGGAAAGTGCACATTGGAGGGGACATTGGAGGCAGGGGGGGCACTTATTCAGAAAATGTGACAATACAAGGTGTTCTGACAGGGAGTTATGTTGGAGCACTCAAAGCTAGCTATGACAGAATCAGTTGAAGGTAGATACAGAAGGTTACATATCTGGTTGCAATAGTCTGGAAGCAATAGAGCCAATTTCTAAAGTACCATATTTTTTGGACTATAAGGCACCCCCAAAAAAAAGATTTCCTGTCTGATTTTATGCCGATGCAGAACTGTGCAAAGGTCTGCACGGTCTGCTTGCACATTAGATATGAACCTAAATTTTTATTCATATAACAGGCATTTATTGATGGTGCGCCTTATACTCCAGTGCGCCTTATAGTCCGAAAAATACCGTATGCCACTTTAGAAACTGTTTGTTCACTGCACCGAGAAATCCTTGTGCAACATCCCCCACCGGGGCCTAGCCTTTTCTTGGGGCCTCGAGTCAGCCGGGGCCCGCAGTACCTGAGTGGCTGGCGGTTGGTGGCCTAGGATGCTAGTGTCACGGTGCTTGGTATGGGGAACCAGAGGGCGTCCTACAGCCGGCAGGTCTCCAGCAGGGTGGTGTTGGCAGAAATGATGAGGGAGAGGCTGCTATAGCGGTTCTCCCTGGGCAAACCTTTGGTGTCTAGAGTATCTAGTCTCTGTGTGGTGGACGGGTGCCGTGATGGTGACAAGCCGTAGTAGCGGGACCAGACGTTGAAAAAAAACAACTTACAGTTCTTTATTGGAACCGACAGGAACCGCAGAACGTCCTTCAGATTATTGGTAGATTGCTGAGATGTACTTGAGGGAGCCACAGGATGTCGATCATCAGCCTGGATGCAATGGCAGGCTGGAGGTAGTGTGTCCTAGTAGGATGCTTCAGCTTTATCTGGATTCTTCAGGTATCACCTTGAAGGTAGGATGATACCCCTTTCCTCACTTACTAGCTATTAGCTCCACTCGTCAGGCAGGGAGCTGGGCTCACCTGCTCTTGGTCTGGTGTGCTAGCTGCACTCTAGAAGTGTTCTCTCCTCTTCAGACTCCTTGGTCTGACTCTCTTCTAGAAGTTTCCTGACCAGGGTTTTGTTACTCCCACTGGTCAGGTGGTGGCTACTCCTCCAATTACCGCTCAGCTCACAGACATTAGGATAACACATGTGATTGGATGACACATCTTACATCACATCAAAGAATTAACTCCTGCCTTACCATGCAGGATCTACCACTGCAATGCCCATCTATGTGAGGTATTTGTTGTGTAGTGACCTGCTGTGGGGTTGATCAGACCCTTCACAGGCTGCAAGCTACATGGTGGGACGTATTCGCAACCCCTCCTCTGCCTTGCATCGGCGAGGGTGTTGCACTTGCCACAATACTGAACTGCTGAGCGGCATAGAAGGAACACAACATGTGTAGCTGCAAAGAAGACTCCATCTCTGGTGCACAAGAAGCCAACTCCTTTAAGCATCTTCCCCTCCTTCATTTCATACTTTCTGCTCTCTTGATGGAAAGCATTCATCATCGATCAAGCCTGATGCAATCTGCTCCTAATGAAACCACTGACAAAGATGGGCTCCCACATACTACTGTACAGTAGCTGCTGTTGTGGGGAAGAAGGGACTCCTTGCATCTTATATTACTATGGTGCAAGAAGTATCATCCTGAACACTCTGGTTGATCAAAACGGGATACTGCACAGCCCACAGTTCATGGACTGACCATGGAAGTGTGAATATGGCCTTAACTTCTATAGCTATAGGCACAAATAGAGCCTCAGTGGGCCCCAGGCAGAAACTAAAACAGTCTCCTATTCCTTAAAATATTCGTTAGTTTATCATACTGAACAGCCCCCCAGTGTCGGACTGGAGTACCTTGGGCCCACTATTCATGTAAAGAGAAGGAATACCAGACTAGCAGACAGACAGCCTTGTACTGCAGCAGATTTATTACAGGGTGATGCTGGATAAATCTGGTATATTAAAAATATGTCTTATTGTACTTTGTACCTCCTATTAGTGGGTTTAGATCATGCCAGAAAACATGCCAGATTATGGGACACTTTGACACAACTGAAGCAAAGAACCTTTTCTTATACCATAAGATAAAAACTACACTGCCAAGCTCTGTACTTAACTGCAGTACCCCAGACAAGCCCAGAACAGAAATACAGCACCAAAATAAGCTTCATACAAACACTATATAACATAAATACGGTGTCAGAATCAAGCTTAGTTGGAGCAACACAGATAAATACTGTGTACAGGAAATACTTGCCCTTTCCATGAAATAACAATTATAATGCACAAGCCAGTATAGTCTATCATCTTCCAGTATAGTCACAGCCCCCAAGTAGCCAGCATAGTTACAATTATCAATTGTGCTTGTGTTATTCCTCTGGGTGCTACAATTTCTCCTGTCACTGGGTTGAGCTACATACAATAGAATGTATTCCCACTGTGTATGGCTGTGTACTGCGGCTGTAGCTCCATGTATGGCTGTGTACTGCGGCTGTAGCTCCATGTATGGCTGTGTACTGCGGCTGTAGCTCCATAAGTAACAGTCTTATTTTTTCATCCTAGTAGAAAATAACAGTCACAGCACAGAGAGATGTTGCAGTATTGTGACATTTACTTTAAATCTGTCGACTTACAGACACGATTTGATATGTGGAGTCTATCATCTTCCATGTCCGCCATGTTAGCATATTGAAGTCGCCAGGACTTGTCTCTGCAGATTTAGCAATACAAAAACTTAGGTTCCATACTTCACAAACTGTAGCTAAAACATTAACAGTGCCCTGCACAGAAGCCAAAATAATCACTATTCCCACACAGTACTCAATATACTATTGGTGTTCCCACTATTAGGCACAGTGCCCCTACAGTCGCCATACTGTAACATCAATACTGCAGTCAACATATCATTGTCCCAGGGCCCCCCTAATTACCAGATATCCCATGGGCCCCCCTAATTAGCCAGAGATAGGATAGTCACACAAGCCCCCCCCTAATTAGCAGTATAGGTCACAGACCCACCCCTATTAGCCAGTATAGTCACAGGGCCACCCCCTAGTTAGAATAAGTATAGTCACGGGCCGCAGTATGCACAACTAGTCATAGTCCCAGTCACTCTAAAGCGCCCCCCCCCCCCCTCCTTGGGCACTCATTGATAGTCTTAGACCCCCCTCCCCGCTTCATAGCCCCCCCCCTTCGCCCAGCACGCCAAAGTCCCCACCAAGCAGTTCAGAATGGTACCCGGTCCATAAAAATAAAAAAAAAACTTATCTTAACCTCCGCTTCGGCCGAGGGGTGTGCATGGCAAACAGAGAAGACAGCAGCTCCAGGACACTCAAGCGCAGCCACGGAGGGCCTTACCGGCATTTCCCTCCTATGTGGCCGCGCGGACGCGATGGCTGCATTCATAATTAGTTCCGGCGGCGGAGGAAATAGCGCCCGCGCCGGAACACAGTCTTCACTCGCGCGCCAGCACTCCGCAAAGGAGTTCCGCTGGAACAGTCTGAGAAAAGAATTATGAGTTCTGGCGGCGGAACAACATAGTGCTGGCGCAGGAAATCAGTCATCGCGGCCGCGCCGGCACTCCACGCCAGAACTAAGGGGAAATACCTGTTACGGTGGTTGCCCCCTGACACAGCGGACGCGTGACCAGCAGCACCGGGGCCCACCGGAGGATTCTCCGGTGGGCCAGTCCGATGCTGCAGCCCCCTCATGGTTATTTTATATGAAGCTCCCCTCACCCCCATGGATTCCTTATGTACAGCCTAGAGGGCCCCCCGGATCCCAGCACTTGCCCCATTATGCTAGTGCTGGCACAAGGCCTGTGACGTAATTATTATAGAGTTGTGCAATTTCCAGGAGAGAAAGAATGAAATGAAGCTGGTCACTCACCAAAAAGTGCAGTTCTTTATGGCAGGCCAGCGGTGATGCGACAAACGGTGTTCCGTTCATTGTGGCGTGTGCCCAGACCGCTCCGTAATTCAACGCCTTGAAAAAGAACTGCATTTTTGGGAGTGACCACTGCTTTAGTCTTCTCCTCTCCCGGAATTGCTCAATGTTTGCTGGGCATTAGTCAGATTCCACCACCCTATAGTATTTCATCGCTATCGGTTCTTGCCATACATGACCCTGGTGCAGTTGCCAGTTTTCTACGTGTGTGGTTTATTATATATGTATGTGACTATGTGACTTACTTAATGTTATAATTTGAGTTTGAATGACCCTGCTCTAAATGGTCTTTTATTGATTTTTTTTTTTGTTAGTTCATCAATTTTAAACTTCATTACTTTTTTATTCTATAAAGACTATTTTATTGTGAACACTTCGCTATTTATTGCAATCATTACTTCATGAACTTTTAAATCATTTTTTTGTTCCAGATTTGGAATAAAAGCAATACCACAAATTTAATTGTAGGGTGATACTTTTATTATAAATGGCGTTTACCATTAGGCCATTATGTCATGTAAATGGTTTATATTTTGTAAAATTTAATAAGCAATTTTTTAAGGAGCTATCAGGCTCTGCCCATCAAACACTGTGCACTCACCCACACAATATTTGCGCTCCGTACCAAACATCCTCGTGCACACACCCGTGTTAAGGAGCGTGTTGTCTTGACGGCTGGCCCATGCTGCAAATAAAATAGGCATATCTTATTATGTCCATCTTTGTCAGAAACTCAGTGAAGGATAACATATTTTATTTGTACATGTGTATTACTTGCTGGCTCATAGTGATTGACAGATCCTTTTTGTGGCTCATCATTGTACCTGCAGGGGCTTACTTTACGTCTGCTGTTTAGAAGCGACTCCCACTGCAGTCATGATATGAAAATAGATTGCATGGTTGGCCACCCATCCCATTAGTCATGTAACACACCTGTTGCTCTGTTCGTACGATCAGACAATGCTGATTATCACGCTGTTCGTGGTCTCCTAGGAAGAGAAACTGTATCCATTGACATATATAGTGGTTAATAATTGATGCGTAGTCCAATTCCCCAGCATTACTATCGTACCTGCCATAGTTAAGTTCATCCGACACCGGCTGCTAAGGAACACTGCGCGGGATGTATCCTCGTGCTTCCATTTAAACAGGTGATAGGAGATTGGTTAAAGCGATTCGAACGTGAGCACCGGACACATGGTCCGCTACAATGCGACCACGCGCGACCCCGCGTGGGTCATTGTTGGTTGAGTTTGGAGGGGGGGGGGCGGGGGGGGGTTCGTTCCCCCACCAATACCTCCCCCGCCCCCCCCCCGGAACCCATTTTTTGGGGTGGACCGATCGGGACCCCGTAGTACGCTTGCAAGAACTGTGACAGTGCCAGCGCTGTCATGTACATAGGCTGGACACTGTTACTACACACCCCATCACATAACAACCGGGTTTTAGAATAAACAAAAAACTTTAAAATCAAAAAAATTATGGAACCCGCCCACGATGAACGCGGAAAAAAAAAAAAAAAAATTAAAAAACTGCCAAAATGATTTTTTAAAACTATTGATCCCTCATAAATGCATAATAAAAACTGTTTAAAAAAAACAAACGATGTACTCCAGAATGATACTGTTGCAAGTACAACACTTCCCAACAAACAAACAAGCCATCAAACCAGCTCCACTAGCCAAAAAAGTACACAGTTATGCCACTTGGAGAAAGGCAATGCACAAAATGCAGAATTTTTCCCACATTGTTTTATTTGGCAAATTTTAGTAAAACGTAAGAAAATATTCATGTCTGGTATCCCCGTATCGTAGTCGACCCATAGAATAAAGAAAACATGGAATATTAGGCTAAAACGCGTGAACATCAGATGAAAAAAAATAATGTTCAGAGACCACACATTGATAGTATCTCTATCATGCCCTCAAAAAAAAGTTCTTACATTTTACACATAGAGGATATACCACCCCCCAAATGGTTAACAACTGGAGAAAAAAAAGCACTCCTACCCGCAAAAAAATTGCTTCCACATGGGGTCCGAATAACAAAAAACATCAAAAGATGTTATGCCTTCAAAAGGGACCAAGATAGAGAGGAAATAAATAAATTCCCTGGGCAGCCTGCAGGGGGCTCCTTAAGTTTCTGCGACTCCGCTGCGGAGGCACATAAATACAAAACGGCGCCAATTGTGGGGGGTCTCTGTACTCAGCGAAGTTTCATACAAACAATCTGTATGTGTGTGTTTTCTCTTTTTGTCTTTTGGAAGAGGTGTAATTTTAGGGCTAAATGACGTAAACCAGCACAATTTGACCAGTTTGAAATTCCACCTTCATTTTTGATTTTCAATTACTTTGAAGATCTCCCCAATCTTCCTAAAACCTGTTTCGGTAGTTTGTGAGGGGTGCAGATTGAGATGGTTGGGTGATGGGGTTTATGGGCGGGTTTGATGCCAATATGTAAAATTTCAGTTCAACGTTCATTATCCCAAAATGGTCAATTTATTCGCCCCAAAATGGCAATCTCGGAAAAACGATATTCGATTGTAGGCCGCGTGACATCCAATATCAGAATTATCCGAACATTTTCAAAATATGTATGAAAATGTAAAATAGACATACGTGACAGTAATTTTATTTCCGCTGTGGTAAATCATCTTTTTGTAAATAAGACACAAAATAATCAGCCGACCAGTTACCACCTTTGGTGAAGGAAAGAGGAGGGGAAAACAATCTCAGAATCTTTTTGATCAGTAAAATGTTTCCAAAAGTTGTAACGGATATTAAAACGACCAAGTTCAGAATCCAAAGGAAAGAAAAAAATAACAATAATATTAATCGGGCTGAGGTCCTTACGCTTTAAACTGAGGCTACAATCATAAAACTACTTATTGTGATTCATGTTAATAAGGCTCTGCCCCACAAAACCCTTGTTCCAATCCTCACTACCAGCCAATACCTCACTATCAATATCCTCGGCTCCTTCCCATTGGCATCAACCAACTTCCCCAATAAGCAGGTGACATGAAACCTCAGCCGCGTTCACACATCCATTGTTGGTTGTGTATTGAGATGCAAATCCAAGAGGGCTTCACCATGATCCATGTCAGGGCAACACTTGCAGTTTCTTAAAATGGAAGCCATTGGATCTTAAAACTCGACGTTTGAAGTGACTAAAGCTCCCTCATTATCCCAGGAATGACATCATCTTCAGGTCAATTTCCAACCCCTATTTCTATCCACTAAAACCACATAGCTGCTACAGAACCGTCCTAATGTAATACTCAACTGCCTTCAAGACTCACAATACACAGTTGGCTACTTTATACTATGCGCATCTCAGATATGTAACTGCAGCAGAAAAGTAAAAAGGCGCTATTCAGCATGGATATGGTGTACATTTGCAGTCTAATGCAGTTAGCATGTATCCAAATCTGTTCTTTTTGCTGTATGGCATCCATTTTTGTTGTCCACCATTAAAAGTAAAAAAATGTTAGTGCAAAAAGTTAGGTTGGGTTTGCGACACAGTCCGATTTTTTTCGTTTGTATATGTCCATTGACGGACTATCGTGGATGGCATTGACTGACGTGAATACAAACACATAGTGGAGCAATGAGGATCAGTATCATATAGAAATGGTATGAAGGGGATTATACCACTTAAATCAAACACTAACAGACGACAACAACAACAAAAACAGTTTTTCCACGAGGTCCACTACTGAGAAGCGCACACTGGCGGAACTGTTTATTTGTCCGCACAGTTTAGACAAGGCATTAGAAGAGTTTAAAATTCCTGTAAGATATTTTCCTGGCGAAGATTTGCTTCATTCTGGTGCCAAGCACACCCTGATACTATAACCTAAAAAACGTAAGAATGTAGATACGCCGGGTGTCCCGGCCAGAACGAACCTTGCAGCGTCAGAAGTAGTAATTCCACTTCAGTTGTGTTTGGAGGCCATAACCCCCCCGACATACTTCACCAGAGACCCACCACAAGTGCAGGACGGTGGTATTTTCATTTCCTAATGTGACTGGGTCTCACAAAAAAGCCAAGGACAACGCAGACGAGACCAAGTCAATATACCTCGAGAGAACTGAGGAACAAAACAGGTTTAATGAGTTCCGGTCACCCAACACACCAACCCCCGACGGGTATACACCAATGCCACACAGAGGGCTGGAGCCACATGGCAGAGACACCTTTTTATCTACCAAGGAAATACATTTATAGCCAACTGCCAAAAGTTAGGGGAAAATCAAAATGTGAACCTAGGGTAAGTTGCGGTGATAATGGCCGCAATGCGAGAATCAGCGCCCAGAGGGGGTTTAGAAGTAATCCACAACCTGCCACTAGATGGAGTTTCACAATGACGAATCGACATATGAAATCTATACTGATTCCACTATGAGGCAGTCAGAATGCACGAGTTCAGTGATGAAGTTGTGAAGTTATGATGGTGCTGGGATTGGGAGTACAAATGAGGATCTGGTGCTTAATTATGCCGCATCTAATCTTCGCCAATCCATTAACTAGACCTGGTTCTATGTTTATTGGTACAACACTACAGTCTGGCATCAGGCCTTTTGGCACAGAATTTATCAGGGACATACTGTACACACTCATCGTATTCGCTTACTACACCAACGTACATATGGTAGCGGAATTTGCGGTGTGTGCCTTGACCCGAATGCATGTGAAGTGAAATACACAGATTGTAATGCGTTCAACCAGAAACACTAATAAGATACGGGCCAAGACCCGCTTGTAAATGCAGCACTTTACCCATGTGACCCCACCAGTGAACATTTCTAGTTGTTTCTAGTGTCAATTGTTAAAACTCCAATCAGTGGAATTGAAGGCGGTGTTGTTCTGGTTGTCATATGCAACCACTTATTTCAGCGAGTAAACTTGTTTAGCTTGAAATTTCTCAATCACACAATTCAACCAATAGAGTGTTGAGAGATGTAATTTGTTCTTATGTTTGTTGTTTGTTGTTAGCACGATCGCATGCGTTTCCTTCTAGAAACGCATGTGCTATGGGCCGAGGATCCTCCCCCTGGTGCGCTAGCGTCGCGTTTAGAAACGGCGCCTAGCGGTAGTGTGACCGCGGGCCTTAAGGGATGGTGATTATTTAAGCCTGTGATTATAATAGGCTGCGTCCGGAAGGTGCCTAAACATGGTGTTCATTGTGGGGACACGGGCTCAAAGCCCAAACTGCATTATCTCCGTTTCCAGAGAAACGGCATTGCATCGCCTAAAGCAGGACCTCAAGGTTTAGTACTGTAGGAGCAGGACAGGATGGTCTTGATCGGTCCCATAGGGCACGTTCACATGTTCCGAGGCGTCGCGTTCATAACGCGATGCTAGCGTCACAGGATGGAGCGGGGCTCGAGGACCAATTGCTTTGTCCGTCCTGGGTGCAGCGATTGGCTTTATGAAACGTGTGAACGACCTACGGCCACAGTGCTATAATTGCAATTGCCTAGCATTAATTTGGCATAGAAGCCTTGAAAATGTCCACAATCCAACCCATTTCACCCACCTTAAGGACCTAGGGCGCCCCTTAGGGCTTTCGGACTAAGCCCGATTGTAATTTAAATCTGAATAAGTGTCCCATAAGTTGGTAATAAATCTTTGAAAGACTTTAACATATCCCAGGGGATTTTCAGATTGTTTTTATCGTTGACACATTGAGGGTATTACTAAGGGGCCGATTTGCGTTTTCAACGTTACTTTCCCGAATATTTCCAAATTTGCGCCGATTTCCCCTGAATGCCCCGGATAGGATTTGGCCACACGCGATTGGATGTAGGCGCATCGGCGCTGGCTTGCCACACGATGGAAATCGAGGGCGTGGCCAAAACAAAAACAAAACAACCTGCGCTTTTTTTTTTTTAAAAAAAAAAATGTGTCGCAGGAGCTTGCACTTACCTTCACTCAGCCCAGCTCGGTGTGTGTGTGTATTCCGTGAGGTCCAGGGAACTTCAGCGCACAGCAGCGCCACTGGTGGACGTCGGAGAGGGAAGGTGCCTAATACATCCCGGCCGGAACACGAATCCCCAGTGCAGGAGAACGCGCCGCTGGATCGCCAAATGGACCGGGTAAGTAAATGCTGCCACTGTACTAGAATTAGCTGAAAAATTGGATATCTTTTACATGAGTTAGGAAACATCTTCATTTTTTTTTTAAATTTGAAGTTCTCAAATTCAGTTCAGATTGTTTGCTTTTTTTGTTTTTTTTTTTTGTTTTTTTTTTTGTTTTTTCAGGGCCGTAATTCCTATCCCGCCCACACAATAACTTCTAACTAACAATTAAAGATTATGGTTAGCATGGTTTTTGCGCCCCTTCGAAATTTTCTCGAATGTTATAGGCTGTTACGTGGTGGCGAGACCTATGGCCTGGGTGCCAAGAGGTTGTTGGTTGGCATCTCAGAGCACGTTTCTGTGGGCACCCAGAGCTTTGTACACCCAACACAGGAGTTTGCCAGGAATCAGGACTCAAGGCTTTCTCCTGTGATCCAATCTACATGGACAGGATCATGCCATGCTCAGCGCGTATTTTAACGTGATCTGTCTAGGCTGCCAGTAAACAGATGAGAAGAAGGTGGTGGATAGAGAGGAATTGGGTCATTGAGGCTCCTGCTCTGGGAACCCCTGATATTCCTCTTCAGGGGACCCCGGAGGGAAGCTAGCGATCCACATTTCTCCATCCTCTTCTATTGATGGTGAAAAACTCAGGATGCCATACGATTAAAACCTGGATAAATCAGGGGCTAATAAGTTTTACTTCTTAATTGTCATGTTGGAATTTGAGACATAATAAGTGGGTTTGGTGGGCACTTTGTCTCCAAAGGTTCGCCCCCACTGTTATAGGGTTAGAATTTTGCTCGTGCAAATTTTGACATTTTCATGAAATCACCAAACCTAGGTATAGAGGAAGAGACCTGTCGACTTTAATGTGATGTGAGAGTAAAACCCTCAAAAATCTAGAAAACTCCCCCCTCCATGTATGGAAAACCAACTGTAAGAAGTTAAAACAAAATGGCGGGGGATTTTGGAATTTTTATGCCCCCATTGAGTAATTTTCAGCAGAGAGCTCTCATGTCTGGTTCTGCAGTTTCGTTTTAAACATTGTAAAAACTCAAAAATTCTAATCACCCCTCTTTGCCTAGAAATGATTATTAAAACATAATAAAACAGTAAAATCAAAAAACTACGTTAGTTTCCACATGTCTCAATGCCAATCAAAAATCTAAAGGCAGTACAAAAAAAGAAAACAAAAGTCCACAAAGTGGAGAAAAAGAAAACCTCAATAGACGGGGGTACGACCTCATGGATTTGGCAAGATCCTTCAGTCAGTAAAAGTTTGAAAAAGTGTAGGCAAGCAATCTAGAAATCAAAATACCAACCGGGGAAGTTATGAAAGCAGTCCCAACTGTTTCCAATAAATTAACCCTTTGGAATGGATTCTGGGAGTGCTGCCTAGGACACTTTTCTCAGCTTTAAAATATAAAGCCAATTATTACCTGCAGTGTGAAACACCAAAACTGACAAGGTACTTTTACACCATTTTACATAAACATAAAAAATGTAAAATTAAAGTGACAAAAATGTGCACAAGTCCTCAAAAATGGTAGCAAATGACACGCCATCTCATTTTGGCAAAAAATGGCACTCACACATTGTCACATATTACACCATATGTCACAAATGCAATCCCCCCACATTACAATCACATGTCCTCACTGTAACCCCCGATTACACCATTTCTATCTGCCCAATACATTACATCCGTATTATCACCCTCGCACACCCTATTACATTCCGGTCATATGCACCCCCACATTTAATCCGTGTCACACGCACCCCCGACACAAGTTTCATCCGTGTCACACACGCACCCCACATTACATCGGTGGTCACTCTGCACCCCACCTATGAAATAACAAACTCGGTGTCCTGTCTGCACACGCCCACTTTCCATCCGGTACACTGCCCCCCAAATGACATCTTGGTAGTCACGTTTGCACCCTTGATAATTAAATGTGTCACTCTGCACCCCCACATTGCACTCCATACACAATGCATCCCCCACAATGCCTCCATCCATGTCATCACTGGAACACACAATTACATATATCACTCAGCACCCCCACGAACTTACATATGTGTCGCACTGCAATCCCCTAACATTTACACATCCTGTAGTCACGCTGGCCCCCCCGACACTTAATCCGTTGTCAGACTCTGCACAGGCTCTTAGCTTGCCATCCATTTCCACACTGCACCCCCCACATTAATGCACGTTCACCCTGCACCCCCACATTAATCCATGTCACTCTGCACCCCCATTATAAAATCCGTTCACACGGTGTAGCAGAAGCCCCCCAGGACATTGCCACTCGCCACTGTCACAAATGGCAACACACCATTGAATCCCACCATATTACATCTGTGTGGAAGATGAGACAACTGCCAGCCCCACATACTCGGTTGTCACAAAGGCGAGGCCCCCACATTAGATCGCGTGTCACTCGACCCCATCGTACATCGGGTCACTCTACAACCCCCACTTTACATTCGTGCAAGCTTTTGCATCCCAAATTACATTCCATGTCACCCTGACTCCCACATTACATCCCGCCAACCTGCACTCCCAAAGTTACATCCATGTCACCTGCACCCACACATACTCCCGGGTCCCCCTGCCTCTCCACAGTAGAATGCCATGTGTCACCATGTAACTCCAACGTACATTCCATGTCGCCCAGCACTCCCACCATTACATCCACTGAACCCTGCAAGATCCCCACATTAAAATCACTGTCACAACAGCAACCCCCACATTAAATCCCTGTTACCACTGCACCCCGACATAGCATCTGGTCGCATGCACCCCACATTACATCTGGTCACTTTGCACCCTTAGATTTTAAATTGTGTCCTCTGCACCCCGACATTGCCGCCAGGGCACACTGCATCACACACAATGACTCATGTCACCACTTGTACCCCTACATTGAAACTTGTGTCACTCAGCACCCCAAAATTACTACGTGTTTACAATGAAGTCCTCACATCTCCTTGTCACGCTCAGAAGGACACCCAAACACTACCTACGATAGACGGTTGCGACTGTCTGAATGACCGCCCACAGTTGCCTCTAATTTCACATTGCTAACCCCACACATACAAGACAGGGGTCACGACTGCACCCCACATAGTTACACGGTGTCACAACGCACCCCACTTGCCATTGCCATTGTCAACTTACCCCAAGTATTACATCTGTGCACGCGCAGCCCCAAGTTAGCATCGCTGGTACGACATGACATACGCCCCACAGGTAACAGATCGTGTTGTCACACTGTCGACCCCACATTAGATCGTGTGACACAGCTCTTGCACCCCCCTATAGTACATTGAGTGTCACTCTACAACCCCACTGATATTGGTTCCAGCTCGCTCGCGCTCCCCACACATACATCCCTGTCCCCTGCACTCCCTATGACATCCATGTCACTGCACCCCCACATTAAATCCCTTGTCCACACAGCACCCCACATTACCTCCCTGTTAAACTGCACCCCAATCGCATCTGTGTGTCACATGCACCCCCCAAATTACATCTGTGTCACTTTGCACCCTTATATTAAATTTGGTCCCCTGCACCCCCCATTGCCGATGCTGCAGCCCCCTCATGGTTATTTTATATGAAGCTCCCCTCACCCCCATGGATTCCTTATGTACAGCCTTAAGCGGGCCCCCCTGGATCCCAGCACTTGCCCCATTATGCCTAGTGCTGGCACCGGCTCTGTGCGTAAATTATATATGTATGTGCAATTCCAGGAGAGAAAGAAATGAAATGAAGCGGGTCAATCACCAAAAAGTGCAGTTCTTTATGCAGGCCAGCGGGACGCACAAAACGGTCCGTCATTGTGGCGTGCCCAGCACCGCTCTGTAATTCCCACTGCCTTGAATAAAGAACTGCACTTTTTGGTGAGTGACCACTTGCTTTTATTTCTCTCTCTCCTGGAATTGCTCATGTTTGCTGGGCATTAGTGCAGATTCCACCACCCTATAGTATGTCATCGCCTATGGTTCCTTTGCATACCTGACCCCTGGGTGCAGTTGCCATTTTCTACGGTGTGGTTTATTATATATGTATGTGACTATGTGCTTACTTAAATGTTATAATTTTGAAGGTGCAACCCTGCTAAATGGTCTTTATTGATTTTTTTTTTTAGTTCATCATATTTATATAGTCATTACTTTTTTTTATTCTATAAAGACTTACTTTTATTGTTGACACTTCTGCTATTTATTGCAATCATGTACTTCATGCAACTTTTAATCATTTTTGTTCCATATTTTGGAATAAAAATAACCACAAAAATTTAATTTAGGGTGTATATTTTTATTATAAATGGCGTTACCAAGTAGGCTCATTTATGTCATGTAAATGGTTTTTATTTTTTAAATATTTATAAGCAATTTTTTTTAACAGCATACAGGCTCTGCCCATCAAACACTGCTGCCAATCACCCACACAATATTTGCAGCTCCGTTACCAACATCCTCGTGCACACAACCGTGTTAAGGAGCGTTTTCTTGACGGCTGCCCATGCTGCAAATTATAGAGCAGATCTTATTACTGTCCATCTTTGCAACTCAGGCAGTCCAGTTCTATTTGTCATCTGTGGTATTACTTGCTGTGCTCACCAGCTGATGACAGATGAGATTACTGTACAGGCTCTGCTGTATATTAGGGAAGCAGGAACTCCATGCATCATATATTAAAATGATGCACCGAGTTCCATCCCCCATTAGTTCATGACACCACACACTTTTCATGTTCCGTGATCACGGACAATGTGAATTTGCCCTAATTTGTTCCCCTGAGAGAGGATAACTTATGCCTTAAATATAAAACAGGTGGTTATAGATTGATTTTGGGTAGAAAGCGATATATCGAACGCTGAGCATCAGGAAACACTGGGTGCCGGCTAAAACTAATAGCCGACACACCAGTGCAACACCCGTGGTCATTGTCGGTTGGGTTGGGGGGGGGGGGAATGGGTCTTTCCCCCACTATCCTAAAAACCATTTTCGGGGGGGCGCCGATTGTTGCTTTGGCATCTCTGGGGTCCGATCGGGACCCCAGAGTTACCTGCAAGAACTGCACAGTGCCAGCCTGTGCATGTACATAGGCTGACACTGTTAATACCCCACATCCATAACAACCAGTAGAATAAAACTTTAAAAATAAAAAATTATTGAACCCGCACGATGAACGCGGAAAAAAAAGCAAAAAAAAATATTTTAAAAAAACTGCCAAAAATGATTTTTACCTATTGAATCCCTCAAAAAATGCAATAAAAACTGTTAAAAAAAAAACATATGTTCTCCAGAATGATACTGTTGCAAAGTACAACATCTCCCACAAAAAACAAGCCATCAACCAGCTCCATAGCCAAAAAAGTAACAATGTTATGCCACTTGGAAGACGGCAATGCAAAAATGATAGATTTTTCCCACATTGTTTTATTTGGCAAATTTAGTAAAACGTAAGAAAAATATTCATGTCTGGTATCCTCGTAATCGTATCGACCCATAGAATAAAGATAACATGGATTATTAGGCTAAACGGTGAACACAAGTAAAAAAAAATTCAGTACAGAATTGATTATTTTCTACTCCTGCCCTCAAAAAAAAGTTCTACATTTTCACAATAGATGGATACCACCCCAAATGGTAAAACTGGAAAAGCATCTCACCCGCAAAAAAAATGCCCACATGGTCCCAAATAACAAAAAATCAAAGTTTATAGGCCTTCAAAATGGGCCAATGAGGAAATAAAAAACTCCGTGCAGCTGCAGGGCGCTCCTTCCTTTCTGCGCCTCGCTGTCGGCCCATAAACAAATAACGGCCACATGTGGGGGGTCTCTGTACCAGGATTTCATAACAAATTGTATGGTGTGTTTTCTCTTTTTGTCTTTTGGAGAGGTGTAAATTTTAGGGCTAAATGAACGTATAACCAGCACAATTTGACCATTCTAAATTCCACCTTCATTTTGATTCAATTACTATGAAGATCTCCCAATCTTCCTAAAACCTGTTTCGGATAGTTTGAGGGGTGCAGATTTGAAGATGGGTTGGTTATATGGGGGGGTTTTGATGCCAAATATGTAAAATTTCATTCAAAACTGTATTTATCCCCAAAATGGTCAATTTATCCCCAAAATGGTCAATTATCCGGAAAAACGATATTCGATTTGTAGGCCGCGTGACATCAAAATAAATTATCCAGACATTTCAAAAATTATGAAAATGTAAAGTAGAAATACGGGAAATGTTATTCAGCTGGTAAATCTATCTTTTTGTAAATAAACACAAAAATCAGCCGACATTTACCACTGTGGGGGGGAAACAAATCTCAGAATCGTTTTGATAAGTAACAATGTTCAAAAGTTGTAACCATATAAAACGACGCAAGTCAGAATCCCAAAGGGGAAAAAAAAAAAAAATATTAAATCGGGCTGAGCCTTAAGCTTTAAACTAGCTACATCATTAAAATATTATTGTTTCATTTAATAAGCTCTGCCCACAAAACCCTGCTTCCAATCCTCACTACCAGCCAACTACCTCACTATCAATATTCCTCAGCTCATTCCCATTGGCATCAACCAACTTCCCCAATAAGCAGGTGAAATGAAACACTCAGGCCGCGTTCACACATCACATTTTGGTTGTGTATTGAGATGCAATCCAAGAGCTTCATCCATGATCCCATGTCAGGGCAACATTGCATTTCTTAAATGGAAGCCATTGGATCTTAAAACTCGACGTTTGAACGTGGACTCAAGCTCCACCAATTTCTCCAGGAAGACATCATCTCAGGTCAATTTTCCAACCCCCTATTACTATCCACTAAAACACATAGCTGCTACAGAACCTCCTAATGTACACTTCAACTGCTTCAAGAACTCACAATACACAAGTTGCATAACTTTATAATATGCGCATCTCAGATATGTAAACTGCAGCAGACAAAGTAAAAAGGGCTTATTCAGACATGGATATTGTGTACATTTGCAGTCTGTAATGCATTAGCATTGTATCCAAATCTGTTTCTTTCTGCCTGTATGGCATCCATTTTTGTTGTCCACCATTAAAAAGTAAAAAAAATTGTTAGCAAAAATTAGTTGGTTTGCTAGCACAGTCCATTTTTTTCTTTATTATATGTCCATTGACGGACTATCTTGGATGGCATACTGACGTTACAAACAATAGTGTGAACGAGACATAGACCAGTATAGAAATGGTATGAAGGGATTATACCACTAAATCAACACTAACCAGACAACAACAACAAAACAGTTTGTCCCACTAGTGCCACTACTGTAGAAGCGCACACTGGGGAACTTTTATTATGTCCCACAGTTTTAGACAAGGCATTAGAAGAGTTTAAATTCCTGTAATATATTTCCTGGCGAAGATTTCATTCTGGTGCCAAGCACACCCCTGAATTTACTATAAAGCCTAAAAAAGTAAAATGTAGTACGCCGGTGTCCCGGCAGACACTAACCTTGCAGGTCAGATGTAATTCCACTTCGTTGTGTTTGGAGGCCATAAGCCCCCCAGACTTCACCAGAGCCCACCACAAGGCAGGATGGATTTTCCTAGTGACTGGTACAAAGCCAAGGACACGCAGACAGAGACAAGTCCATAATCGGAGACAGGAACAAAAACAGGTTGCAGAGTTCCGGACACCAACACCCCGACTGGGATACACAGAAGCACACAGAGGGCTGGAGCCCATGGAAGACACCTGTTACTCTACCAAAGGAAATACATTTATAGCCCATCCCACAGAGAAAATCATGTGACCTCAGGAGTAAGTTGCGGGATAAGGCCGCAATGCTGAGAATCAGCCGCCAGAGGGGGTTTAGCAAGTAATCCACATACCTGCCACTAGATGGAGTCACAATGCAGAATCGACAATAATGAAATCCTCATACTTGCCACTAGAGGCAGTCAGAATGCACGAGTTCAGTGCAGAATTGTGAAAGCTGATGGGGTAAAATGAGGTCTGGTGCTTAATATGCGCATTAATTTCCGCCAACCATAACGACCTGGTTCTATGTTTCATTGGTAACACTAGCAGTCTGCTATCAGGCATTTGGCAAATGTTTATCAGGGCCATATGTACCACTAGCGTTTCGCTTACAAACACAACGGTAGCGCATTGGCGGTGTGCCTTGACCCGAATGCATTTGAAGTGAAACACACACGATTGTATGCGGTTCACCAGAAACACTAATAAGATCGGGCCAAGACCCGCTTGTAAATGCAGCACTGGTACCCATGTGACCCCACCCAGATGAACATTTTCTATGTTTCTAGTTCAATTTTAAAACTCAATTCAGTGTGAATAGGAAGGGGTTTGTCCTGGTTGCATATGCGTTTCAGCATTTCGCATGTAACTTGTTTAGCTTGAAATTTACAATCACAATTCAACCAATAGTGGTGAGAGATTTAATTTGTTCTTTAGTTTATTGTTTGTTGTTAAGCCGATCGCATGCGTTTCTCTGGAAACGCATGTGCGTTCGGGCCGAGGACCTCCCCCTGTCGCGTCGCGTTATGAACGGACGCCTAGCGGTACGTGTGACCGCGGCCTTAGAGGGAGGTGATTATTTAGCCCTGGTGATTATAATAGGCTGCGTCGGAAGGTGCCTTAACACATGGTGTTTGCATTGTGGGGACAGGGCTCAGCCCAACTGCATCTCCGTTTCCAGAGAAACGCATGCAATCGCTAAGCAGCACTCAAGGTTTAGTACGTAGGAGCAGGACAGGAATGGCCGCATCGGTCCACTTAGGGCACGTTCACATGCTCCGCTAGCGTCGCGTTCATAACGCGATGCTAGCGCACAGGGGGCGGGGCTCGGGCCAATCGCTTATGCTCTCCTGTGTGCTAGCGTTGCGTTATGAAACGTGTGAACGCACCCTCTGCCACAGGCTAATAATTGCAATGCCTAGCATTATTTTCTGGCATAGAAGCCTTGATAAATGTCCACAATCAAACCCATTTAACCCCTTAAGGACCTTAGGGCCCCTTAGGGCTTTCGGACTAAGCCCGATTTTATTTAAATCTGCATAAGTGTCACTATAAGTGGTAATAATCTTTGAATGCTTTAACATATCCCAGGGATTTTCAGATTGTTTTATCGTGACACAATGGGGGTCATTTACTAAGGGCCGATTTGCGTTTTCCCTACGTGTTACCCGAATATTTCCAATTTGCGCCGATTTCCCCTGAATTGCCCAGGATTTTGGCACACGCGATTGGATTGTGGCGCATCGGCGCTGGCATGCACACGATGGAAATCGAGGGGCGTGGCCAAACAAAAACAAAAACTGCCGCTTTTTTTTTTTAAAAAAATGTGTCGCGGAGCTTGCACTTACCTTCACTCAGCCCAGCTCGGTGTATTCCAGTGCGTTCCAGGGAACTTCAGCGCAGCAGCGCCACCTGGTGGACGTCGGAGGAATTGCCTTAATAAATCCCGGCCGGACACGAATCCAGTGCAGAGAACGCGCCGCTGGATCGCAAATGGACCGGGTAAGTAAATCTGCCCCAATGTACTTTAAATTAGCTGAAAAATTTGGATATCTTTTACATTTAGTTAGGAAAAATCTTAATTTTTTTTTTTTTAAATTTGAAGTTCTCAATATTCAGTTCTAAATTGTTTGCTTTTCAGGCAGATAATCATATCACCCAAATAACTTCATAACTAACAATTAAAGATGTCTACTTTATGGTAGCATGGTTTTTTATGCCCCTTCGAAATTTTCTAGAATGTTATAGGGCAGTGGTGGCGAACCTATGGCATGGGTGCCAGAGGTGGCACTCAGAGCCCTTTCTGTGGGCACCCAGGGCTTCACCCCAACACAGAGTTTGCCAGACAGGACTCAAGGCTTTCTCCTGTGATCCAATACAGCACAGGACATGCCATGCTCAGCGCTATTTTAAAGTGACATCCTTGGCTGCCAGGACAACAGGATGAGAAAGAAGGTGTGGATAGAGATGAATTGTCATTTGAGCTCCTGCTCTGGGAACCCTGATTCTTCCTCTTCAGGGGACCCCGGAGGGAAGCTACGATCCACATTTCTCCATCCTCTTTCTATTGTATTGGTGAACTCAGGATGCCAATACGATTAAAACCTGTGATAAATCAGGGATCAATAAGTTACTTCTTAATTTGTCATGTTGGCACTTTGCGACATATAAGTGGGTTTTGGCTTGGGCACTTTGTCTCCAAAAGGTTCGCCACCACTGTTATAGGGCTTAGAATTTTGGGTGCAAATTTTTACATTTTCATGAAAATCACCAAACCCTATGTTTAGAGAGACCTGCTCGACTTTATGTGATGTTGAGAGTAAAACCCTTCAAAATATAGAAACTACACCCCTCCATGTATGAAAACCCAACTTTAAGAAGTTACTTTACCCTTTAGGAGTTAAAACAAAATGGAGGTGGATTTTTGAATTTTTCTGCCCCCATTGATGTAATTTTCAGCAGAGAGCTCCCATTGTCTGGTTTCTGCAGTTTCGTTAAAAAATTGTAAAAACTCAAAAATTCTAATCACCCCTCTTTGCCTAGAAATGATATAAAACATAATAAACAGTAAAATTCACAAACACGTTAGGTATCCACATGTCTCAAAATGCCCAATCAAAATATAAAGCAGTACAAAAAAAGAAAACAAAGTCCACAAAGTGGAGAAAAACCTCAATAGAGGGGGTGCAGAGCCTCCATGGATTCTGGCAAGATACCCCCACATTACATCCTTGTCACACTGCACCCCACATTAGATCCGTGTCACTCTGCACCCCAATAGTACATCAGTGTCACTCTACAACCCCACTTTACATTCGTGTCACGCTGCACCCACACATTACATCCATGTCACCCTGCACTCCCACATTACATCCCTGTCCACCTGCACTCCCACAGTACATCCATGTCACCCTGCACCCACACATTACATCCGTGTCACCCTGCACTCCCACAGTACAGCCATGTCACCCTGTACTCCCAAAGTACATCCATGTCGCCCAGCACTCCCACATTACATCCATGTCCCCCTCTGCACCACCCCCACATTACAACCCGTCACACACCCCCCACATTACATCCCTGTTCCACTGCACCCCACATAGCATCTTGTCACACTGCAACCCCCACATTAACTCTGTGTCACTTTTTCACCCTATATAAATTTGTGTCCCTCTGCACCCCCCATTGCCGCCATGGCACACTGCATCCACACAACAGCCTCCATGTCACCACACCGGACCCCACATTACATCTTGTCACTCAGCACCCATAAGCTTAACCCCCAATTACAATACGTTGTACAATGCACGCCTATGGTTCCTTGCATCCCCTACCTGACCCCTGGGTGCATTCGTGCCATTTTCTACCGGTGTGGTTTATAATATGTATGTGACTACAGTGCTACTTAAATGCTATAATTTGAAGGTGCACCCTGCAAATGGTCTTTATGATTTTTTTTTTTAGTTCATTCATATTTATATTATCATTACTTTTTTTTATCTATAAAGGCGTACCTTGTATTGTTGACACTTTGCTATTTATTGCAATTCATGTACTTCATGCACTTTTAATCTATTTTTTTCCATTTTGGAATAAAAATAACCACAAAAAATTTAATTAGAGGTGTATATTTTATTATAAATGGCGTTTACCAAGTAGGCTCATTTTGTCATGTAAATAATGGTTTTTATTTTTTAAATATTTATAAGCAATTTTTTTAAAGCATAACAGGCCTGCCACAAACAGCTGCTGCCAATCACCCACACAATTTGCAGCATCCGTGTACCAAAGCCACGAGCGCACACAACCGTGTTAAGAGCGTTTTCATGATGGGCGTGGCCATGCTGCAAATTATAGAGCAGATCATTATTTACATCCATCTTTGCAACTCAGGGCAGTCCAGTCTATTTGTCATCTTGGATTACTGCGCGTGCTCACCAGCTGATGACAGTGAGATTACTGTACAGGCTCTGACTGTATATTAGGGAAGCAGGAAACCTCCATGCATACATATATAAAATGATGCACGAGTTCCATCCCCATTAGTTCATACACCACACACGTTTCATGTTCCGTGATCACGGGACAATTGTGAAGTTGCCCTAATTGGTTCCCCTGAGAGAGGATAACTAGGCCTTAAATATAAAGTGTGTTATATATTGATTTTGGGTAAGAAAGCGATATATCGACGCTGAGCCATCAGGGAAAAACGGCGGTGCGGCTAAAACATAATAGCCCGCCACCAGTGCTACACCCGTTGGTCATTGCGGTTGGGTGGGGGGGGGGGGAAGGCGTCTTCTCCCCAACGATCTAAAAAAATTTCGGGGGGCGCGCAGATTGTGCGTTGGCATCTTGGGTCCGATCGGGACCCAGCGTTACCTGCAAGAACTGCACAAGTGCCAGCCTGTGCATTACATACGGCTGACACTGTTACTTACCCACACACATAAACACCAGTTAGAATATAAACTTTAAAAATAAAAAAATTATTGAACCCGCACGATGAAGCGGGAAAAAAAAGCAAACAAAATATTTAAAAAAACTGCCAAAAATGATTTTTACCTTATTGAATCCCTCAAAAAATGCAAAAAACTGTTAACAAAAAAAAACATATGTCTCTCAGAATATACGTTGCAAAGTACAACTAATCCCACAAAAAACAAGCCATACAACCAGATCCATAGCCAAAAAAGTAACAAGTTATGCCACTTGGAGACGGCCAATGCAAAAATGATAGATTTTTCCAAAGTGTTTATTTGGCAAATTTCGTAAAACGTAAGAAAACTATTTCATGTTGGTATCTCGTAACGTACGACCATAGCATATAAGATAAACATGGATTATTAGGTAAACGGGAACAACAAGTAAAAAAAATTCAGTACCAGGAATGATTATTTTCTACTCTAGCCCTCAAAAAAAAAAAGGTCTACATTTTTCATACAATAGGTGATACCACCCAAAATGGTTTATTTAAAACTGAAAAAGCATCTCATCCCCAAAAAAAATGCCGCCACATGGCCCCCAATACAAAAACTAACTAAATTTTATGCCTCAAAATGGCCAATGAGGACGAAAAAAACTCCGGCAGCTGCAGGGAATCCTCCATTTCTGCGCCTCGCTGTGCGCCATAAACAAGTACGCACATGTGCCGGGGTCTCTGACACCAGGATATATAAATTTCATAACAAATGTATGGGGGTTTTCTCTTTTGTCTTTTGGCAATGTGTAAATTTTAGGAGTAAATGAACGTATGAACCAGCACAATTTGACCATTTGAAATTCCACCTTCATTTTGATTCAGTTTCTATGAAGATCTCCCAATCTTCCTAAAACCTGTTCGGATAGTTTTGAGGGGTGCAGATTTGAAAATGGGGTTGGTTATAATGGGGGGGGGGGGGGGGGTTGTTGATGCCCAATCATTCAAAACTGTTATTTATCCCAAAATGGTCAAATTTGGAAATCGGGGAAAAACCGAGATATTCGATTTGAAGCCGCGTTGACATCAAAATAAAATCCAGACATTTCAAAAATTATGCAAATGTAAAGAGTAGCATACGGGAAAAGTGATCAAGCTCGGTAAAATCTATTCTTTGTGAATAAAATAAAACAACAATCAGCCGACAATTTGTGTGGGGGAAACAAATCTCAGATCGTTTGGATTAGTAACAATGTTTTCAAAAAGTCGTAACCCTATAAAATGAACGCAAGTCAGAATCCAAAGGGGAAAAAAAAAAAAACAAATCAAGAATCGGGCTGAGCCTAAGCTTTACTAGCTACATCATTAAAATATTATTGTTTCATTAATAAGCTCATGCCCACCAACACCATGCTTCCAATCCTCACTATCAATTCTCAGCTCATTCCCATGGCACAACCAACTTCCCAGAAGCAGGTGAAAATGAAAACACTCGCGTTCACCACACATCACGTTTTGGTTGTGTATTTTGAGCTGCAATCCAAGAGCTTCATCATGACCCAATGTCAGGGAACATTGCATTTCTTAAATGGAAAGCCCTGGATCTAAAACTCGACGTTTTGAACGTGGACTGCAAGCTCCTCCAATTTCTCAGGAAGGGCACAAACCTTCCAGGTCAATTTTCCAAACCCCCTCTATAGCCTACCACTAACCAAAATAGTGCTACAGAAACCTCCTAAGCACACTTCCACTGTATTAGAACTCACAATACACAAGTTGCAAATTATAATATGCGATCTCAGATAGGTGAAACTGCAGCAGACAAAGTAAAAGAGGCTTATTCAGACATGGATATGTGTTACATTTGCAGTCGTCTAATGCATTAGCAGTATCCAAATCTGTTCTTTCGCCCGTATGCAATCATTATTGTTGTCCCACCATTAAAAAGTAAAAAAAAATGTTAGCAAAAATTAGTTGTTTGCTAGCACAGTCCCATTTCTTTCTTTATTGTTGTCCCTTGACTGGCTATCTGGATGCATTACTGAGTTTACAAACAAAGTGTGAAAGACATAGAACAGTATAGAAATGGTATGAAGGATTTATGAGGGAAAAAAAACAAAAAAACACATATCCTTCCACTCATTCTGACAATTAGCACCTGATATTCTACTTACTAAATCAACACTAACCAGACAACAACAACAACAACAACAACAGTTTGTCCCACTAGTGCCACTATGTAGAAGCGCCACACGGGGAACTTTATTATGTCCACAGTTTTAGAACCAAGGCATTAGAAGAGTTGAAATTCCTGTAATATATTTCCTGGCGAAGCATTTCATTCTGGTGTACAAGCCCACCCCGGAATTTTACTATAAAGCCCCTAAAAAGTAAAATGTAGTACGCGGTTGTCCCGGCAGACACTAACCTTGCAGGTCAGATTGTAATTCACTTCGTTGTGTGGAGGCCATAAGCCCCCCAGACTTCACCAGAGCCCACCACAAGGCAGGATGGATTTTGCTAGTGACTGGTACAAGCCAAGGACACGCAGACAGAGACAAGTCCATATCAGGACAGGAACAAAAACAGGTTGCCAGAGTTCCGGACACCAACACCCCGACTGGGGATACACAGAAGCACACAGAGGGCTGGAGCCCATGGAAGACACTGTTACTCTACCCAACGAAATACATTTATAGCCCATCCACAGAGAAAATCATGTGACTCAGGAGTAAGTTGGGGATAAGCCGCAATGAAGGAGAATCAGCCGCAGAGGGGTTTAGCAAGTAATCCAACATACCTGCCACTAGATGGAGTCACAATGCAGAATCGACAATAATGAAATCCTCATACTTGCACACAGAGGCAGTCAGAATGGCAGAGTTCAGTGCAGAATGTGTGAAAGCTATGGGGTTCAAAGAGGTTAGTCGCTTATATGCGCATTAATTTCCGCCCACCATAACGACCTTCTGTGTTTCATTGGTAACACTAGCAGTCTGCTATCAGGCATTTGGCAAATGTTTATCAGGGCCATATGTACCACTAGCGTTTCGCTTACAAAAACAACGGTGCCGATTGGCGGTTGTGCCTTGACCCGAATGGCATTTGAAGTGAAACACACCCGATTGTATGCGGTTCACCGAAACATAATAAGATGGGCCAAGACCGCTTGTAAATGCAGCACTAGTACCATGTGACCCCCCCAGATGAAATTTTCTATGTTCTAGTTCAATTTTAAAACTCAATCAGTGTGAATGAAGGGGTTTGTCCTGGTTGCAATGCGTTCAGCATTTGCATGTAACTTGTTTAGCTTGAAATTTACAATCACAATTCAACCAATAGTGGTGAGAGAGTTAATTTGTCTTAGTTATGTTTTGTTAAGCCGATCGATGCGTTTCTCTGGAAACGCATGTGCGTTCGGGCGAGGACCTCCCCCTGCGCGTCGCGTTATGAACAGGAAGCCTAGCGGTACGTGGACCGCGGCCCTTAGAGGGAGGTGATTATTTAGCCTGGTGATTATAAAGGCTGCAGCGGAAGGTGCCTTACCAATGGTGTTTGCATTGTGGGGGACAGGGCTCAGCACCAAGGCATCTCCGTTTCCAGAAAGAAACGCATGCAATCGCTAGCAGCACATCAGGGTTTAGTACGTAGGAAGCAGGACAGGAATGGCCGCATCGGTCCACTTAGGGCACGTTCACATGCTCGCTAGACGTCGCGTTCATAACGCTTATGCTAGCGCACAGGGGGCGGGGCTGGGGCCCAATCGCTTATGCTTCCTGTGTGCTAGGTTCGTTATGAAACGTGTGTAGCACCCTCTGCCACAGGCTAATAATTGCAATGGCTAGCATTATTTTCTGGCATAGAAGCCTTGATAATGTCCACAATCAAACCCATTTAACCCCTTAAGGACCTTAGGGCCCGTTAGGGCTTTCGGACTAAGCCCGATTTTATTTAAATTCTGCCATAAGTGTCACTATAAGTGGTAATAATCTTTGAATGCTTTAACATTATCCCAGGGATTTCAGATTGTTTATGTGACAACAATGGGGGTCATTTACTAGGGCCCAATTTGCGTTTCCCGACGTGTTACCCGAATATTTCCAATTTGCGCCGATTTCCCCTGAATTGCCCAGGATTTTGGCGCACGCGATTGGATTGTGGCACATCGGCGCTGGCATGCACACGTTGGAAATCGGGGGGCGTGGCCAAACAAAAACCGCCGCATTTAAAAAAAAAAAAATGTGTCGCGGAGCTTGCACTTACCTTCACTCAGCCCAGCTCGGTGTATTCCAGTGCGTTCCAGGGAACTTCAGGGAATTGCCAGGGAATTGCCTTAATAAATCCCGGCCAGACACGAATCCAGTGCAGAGAACGCGCCGCGGATCGCAATGGACGGGTAAGTAAATCTGCCCCAATGTACTTTAAATTAGCTGAAAAATTGGATATCTTTTACATTTAGTTAGAAAAATCTTAATTATTTTTTTTAAATTGAAGTTCTCAAATATTCAGTTCTAAATTGTTTGCTTTTCAGGCAGATTAATCATATCACCCAAATAACTTCATAACTAACAATAAAGATGTTACTTTATGGTAGCATGTTTTTTATGCCCCTTCGAAATTTTCTAGAATGTTATAGGGCAGTGGTGGCGAACCTATGGCATGGGGTGCCAGAGGTGGCACCAGAGCCTTTCTGTGGGCACCCAGGCTTCCACCCAACACAGAGTTTGCCAGAGAGGACTCAAGGCTTTCTCTGTGATCCAATACAGCACAGGACACGCCATGCTCAGCGCTATTTTTAAGTGACATCCTTGGCTCAGGGACAACAGGATGAGAAAGAAGGTGTGGATAGAGATGAATTGTCTTGAGCTCTGCTCTGGGAACCCTGATTCTTCCTCTTCAGGGGACCCTGGAGGGAAGCTACGATCCACTTTCTCCATCCTCTTCTATTGTATTGGTGAACTCAGGATGCCAATACGATTAAACCTGTGATAAATCAGGGATCAATAAGTTACTTTTAATTTGTCATGTTGGCATTTTGCTGGACATATAAGGGGGTTTGGTGTAGCTTGGGCACCTTGTCTCCAAAAGGTTCGCCACCACTGTTATAGGGCTAGAATTTGGGTGCAATTTTTACATTTTCATGAAAATCACAAACCCTATGTTTAGAGGACCTGCTCGACTTTATGTGATGTTGAGAGTAAAACCCTTCAAAAATAGAAACACACCCTCCTGATGAAAACCACCTTAAGAAGTTCTTACTAGGTTAAAACAAACATGGAGGTGGATTTTTGAATGTTTCTGCCCCTGATGTTAATTCTTAGCAGAGAGCTCCCATTGTCTGGTTTCTGCATGTTCGTTAAAAAAATTGTAAAAACTCAAAATTCTAATCAAACCCTCTTTGCCTAGAAATGATATACAAAATAATAAACAGTAGTCACCAAAAACACGTTAGGTATCCACATGTCTCAAAGGGCCCAATCAAATATAAAGCAGTACAAAAAAAGAAACAAAGTCCACACAGTGGAAAAACATCAATAAGAGGGGGTGCAGAGCCTCATGGATTCTGGCCAAGATCCTTCAGTAGTAAAAGTTGAAAAAAGTGTAGGCAGCACTCTAGAATCAAAATACCAAACGGTAAAGTTTATTGAAACAGTTCGCACTGTTTCAATAAACTTCCCCTTTGGAATTTGGATTTCTGGAGTGCTGCCTACACTTTTCTCAGCTTTAAAATATAAAACCAATTATTACCTGCAGTGAACCCCATAACTGAAACGGTACTTTTACACCATTTTACATAACATAAAAAAATGTAATAAAAAGTGATCAAAATGTTGCACAGTCCTCAAAATGGTAGCAATGAACACGCCATCTCATTTTGCAAAAAATGGCACCTCACACATTACCACATTACATCCATGTCACACTGCACTCCCCCACATTACATCCATGTCACACTGTACCCCCATATTACATCCATTTCTATCTGCCCCAATACATTACATCCGTATCACCCTGCACATCCGTGTCACACTGCACCCCCACATTACATCTGTGTCACTCTGCAACCCCATAATACATCCGTGTCACTCTGCACCCCCATATTACATCCGTGTCACACTGCACCCCCAAATTACATCTGTGTCACTTTGCACCCTTATATTAAATCTGTGTCACTCTGCACCCCCACATTGCCTCCATGTCACACTGCACCCCCACAATGCCTCCATGTCACACTGTACCCCCACATTACATCTATCACTCAGCACCCCCAAATTACATATGTGTCACACTGCATCCCCACATTACATCCTTGTCACGCTGCACCCCGACACTACATCCGTGTCACTCTGCACCCTCACATTGCCTCCATTTCACACTGCACCCCCCACATTACATGCATGTCAGCCTGCACCCCCACATTAATCATGTCACCTGCACCCCATTTACATCCGGTCACAATGCACCCCACATTGCTCTCCATGTCACACTGCCACACCCATATTACATCTGTGTCACACTGCACCCCACATTACATCCTTGGACAAACTGCACCCACATTAGATCCGTGTCACTCTGCACCCAATAGTACATCCAGTGTCACTCTACAACCCCACTTACAATGCATCCTCACATTACATCCTTGTCACGCTGAACCCCAACACTACATACGTGTTACTCTGCACCCCCACATTGCCTCCATTTCACACTGCACCCCCCACATTACATGCATGTCACCCTGCACCCCCATATTACATCCGTGTCACACTGCACCCCCACATTGCCTCCATGTCACACTTCACCCCCATATTACATCTGTGTCACTCTGCAGCCCCACATTACATCCTTGTCACACTGCACCCCCACATTACATCCTTGTCACACTGCACCCCACATTAGATCCGTGTCACTCTGCACCCCCATAGTACATGAGTGTCACTCTACAACCCCACTTTATATTTGTTTCCCGCTGCTCCCACACATTACATCCCTGTCCCCCTGCACTCCCACAGTACATCCATGTCACCCTGCACCCCCACATTAAATCCCTGTCACACAGCACCCCCACATTACATCCCTGTTACACTGCACCCCACATAGCATCTGTGTCACACTGCACCCCCACATTACATCTGTGTCACTTTGCACCCTTATATTAAATTTGTGTCCCTCTGCACCCCCACATTGCCGCCATGGCACACTGCATCCACACAATGCCTCCATGTCACACTGTACCCCTACATTACATCTGTGTCACTCAGCACCCCCAAATTACATACGTGTTACAATGCATCCTCACATTACATCCTTGTCACGCTGAACCCCAACACTACATACGTGTTACTCTGCACCCCCACATTGCCTCCATTTCACACTGCACCCCCCACATTACATGCATGTCCCCTGCACCCCCCTATTACATCCGTTTCACACTGCACACCCCCCATTGCCTCATGTCACACTTCACCCCATATTACATCTGTGTCACTCTGCAGCCCACATTACATCCTTGTCACACTGCACCCCCACATTACATCCTTGTCACACACCCACCTCCCACATTAGATCCGTGTCACTCTGCACCCCCATAGTACATGAGTGTCACTCTACAACCCCACTTATATTTGTTTTCCCGCGCTCCACACATTAACAATCCCTGTCCCCCTGCACTCCCACAGTACATCCATGTCACCCTGCACCCACACATTACATCCGTGTGACCCTGCACTCCCACAGTACAGCCATGTCGCCCTGCACCCCCACATTACATCCATGTCACCCTGCACTCCCACATTACATCCCTGTCACCCTGCAACCCCACATTACACCCTGCACCCCCACATTACATCCCTGTCACACTGCACCCCCTCGTTACATCCCTGTCACACTGCACCCCACATAGCATCCGTCACACTGCACCCCCACATTACATGCATGTCACCCTGCACCTCCACATTACATCTGCAACATCCCCCACTTGGGCCTAGCCTTTTCTTGGGGCCTGGAGGCAGCTGGCAGAATACTGGAGTGGCTGGCGATTGCAGCCTAGGGCACACTGTTGTCACGGTGCTAGGTATGGGGACCGGAGGGCTGTCCCACAGCCTGGCAGGTCTCCAGCAGGTGTTGTGTACAAGAAATAAGGAGGGAGAGGCTGATGTACTGGTTTCTCCCTGGGGCAACTCCTGAGTGTCAGTAGGATGAGTCCCTGGGTAATGGATGGCGAAGCCTGTGGTGATAAACAGCCATATCCAGGGAACAGACGGAGGCAACATTGTGCAAATGAACTCAATGTTCTTTATTGAACAGCAGGTAGCAGGCAATAGGCCTAAATGGTTAACAGCAGATTCTGGTACTGGAGTGGTCTAGAGTGGTCCTCAGGAATAGTGTCCCAGTCTGGTAGTAGATGCAGGCTGGGAGAATTTGGATGGAGCCGTGTCCAAACTGTGCAAGCTGCAGCTCTGGATTACAGTCTCCTGTCTCTGGTCCTGGGATTAGGTTAAAGAGAACCCGTCAGGCAACATAAACCCCCTAAACATTGCCTCTATCCCTTCATTGTCCCTCTACATGCCTGTAACCTTAAGCAATGAGGTTCTAAAGCTGTATGCAAATGTCCTGTGAAATGTCCAATGAGTCATTAGCATATTCAAGCTGTCCAATTTATTCATGAGTGGGAGGCACAGCCACATCCTCAGTGCTTGACTGACAACCTGTATAATGGTGTGAGGTACAATGGTGTAATGGCTCCTCCATGTGCTTCCTGGTGCTGGCGGCCCCTGCAGCCTGTATGTGTATAGGAGAGATACAACTGCTCCAGGCAGGTACATGTCAGGTACTTGTGTAGCTGATGTCTGTGTCTCTGTGTATTTGGAGAATGCAGGATGTCAGCAGATGCAGCACACACACTAGCAATGCTTTACTATACATTACACACAGACATGAGCAGGGGGAGGAGAGGGGAGGGTTAACAGGGGTGACATCACTGCCTATGACCATGTGACCAGCCTCCTATACATAAAAAAGAAAAGATGATTTTATAATGATTAATGTATGAATTGCCTAGATAAAGGCTGGGATGGGATCCTTGTGAGCTGCTACAACAGGTAGTGGTGACAGGATTAGTGACACAGACCTGATGACAGGTGTCCTTTAACCCCTTCCCGAGGCGCGCTGTCCCGGTGCTTGGAGAGGGCTCGCGGGCTGAGCCCTCTCCATAGCCGGTAAGTCTTTGCTGCATATTTCACGTCGATCGCCGCCGGCTTCAAAAAGATGGCGGCACATGGGCGGATGACGTCACGGGGGGCGGCGATCCGTTGCCATGACAGCTTCGGGTCTCAAGAAGGCCCGAAGCTGTCTCGTTTTAATCCATTCATTACAATGTGCTATCAGCACATTGTAATGAATGAGGAGTAAAATCCCCATGAGTGAAAAATGGAAGTGAAAAAACTAAAAAGGGCCAGGTCATTAAGGGCTTAAGTGTTGGCACTGGAGGAGTACTGAACACGGTCTCTCCATACACTCCCAGACTCCTGTAGTCTGGACTGGACCATGTGGTCCCACTGCACAGGGGTTTTATACTCCCCTGGTCAGGTGGTAGCCTCTCCCCAATCACAGTACGGTTTACAATACAGCCAACTCATTGGTCAATAACTTACAACCATTTAACTATCGCTTGTTCAGACAGGATCTGCAGCTGCTATTACACAATGACCAGGTTCCAGAACCTTCATAGAGGGTACGCGACTCCCCCTAACAGCTCCTGACCTGGAGAGGGTGTTCCTCACAACTACCAGCTTGCCTATGTATTGGCAGGAGTGTTGCACATCTCGGTCGCACTGCATACCACATTCTCCCCCCTGCACCCCCACATTACTTTCATGTCACACTGCAACCCACATCTCTCCCCACTTGCTCAGGCTGTCTCTGCATTACTTCCATTGACTTGTTTCAGCACACATGGCAGCAAACTACTGTGCTGCTCCTCCCACACAAGAGTCACATGGTCATGACATCATCAAAGGTCCTGACCATATTTGTGGCAGCTATTGCTAATATCAGGTTAGTGTGAAGCAGGCATCGGGCAGATGTGCCCGACGGTTGCTCCACCAGCACCCCCAGTAGACCCGACCCCCAATACATCCATGGCACGGAGGGGTAGGGCGCTTAATATCAGATTTTTTTTCTTTTAATCTCCCGGAGCCTAGGCATAAATATGGCCCTGACTATACAGTGATCATATAGTAGTAGATACCAGTTCTAACGTGCTGCAATTTAATCGATTCACTTACAGTTAGACTGTAGTATAGCAATTATGGTAGGATCTATCAGACAACCTAGTGTTAAAGTACCCTAGTGGTCTGAAAAATAGTAAAAATAAATAAATAAATAAATAAATAAAAAATTATTTATTAAAAAAAACCCTAAAAATTCAATTCACCCCCCTTTTTATAGAACTGATATAAACAGTAAAACTCATAAACATATTAGGTATCGCTGCATCCCAAAATGTCCAGTCTATCAAAATATAATAATGCTTTTTCCCGTTGTTTAACCAGTAACAGAAAATAGCCCCCAAAGTCGAAAAATACCACTTTTTTGCCATTTTGATAAATTTTAAAAATATTTAATAAAAAGTAATCAAAAGGCTGTACAATTCTTATAATGGTAGCATTGAAAATGTCATCAAAAGCCGTAAAAAAAACCCCACACAGATTATGCAGCGCTGCATAGAGCTTGCAAAAGATATCTTTGTTGTGAACATCTATAAAGGGGTACCCTGCTGTAGACATATAATGGGGGCATTTACAGTGACCATTTCATTAAAGGGGCATCTGCTGTGGACATTTCTTTAAAGGGGTTCTGTTGTGGACATTAAATTAAAAGGGGTGTCTGCTGTGGACATTCCTTTAAATGGGGGCTCTTCTGTGGTCAATTCTGTATAGAGGGGATCTGCTGTGGACATTGCATTAGAGGGGAGCTCTGCTGTTGACATTTCATTATAGGGGGGCTCTAAGGTTGACATTTCATTAAAGGTGGACTCCGTTGTGGACATTTCATTAATGAGGTACGGCCGGAAAATTCATAAGAGTAGCGGCTGCATTTCATACCTTATACTCAAGTGAATAACTTTAACCAGTTTTTTGTGGTAAAAATATGCGCAATATGAGGGGGAGTTCAGTTGCAGATCGCACAGATGCCAGGCCAGCTAGGGGTAGCATCCACATCTCCTACACTGTCCGGGAGATCTTGTCTGGTCAACAGTCGGGGCGGACGGTTTCATGCAGTTAGGGAATGTAATTGGCTTTCCTAAATAGATGGGTTATAAGAACACATTTTAAGTTCATAATTAAATTACTTTAGTACAAGATTAATCATAAATAGATTATATACAGGATATAGAATAGTAAGTACTTAAAGGACATCTACCACCAGGGTGAAGGATTGTAAACCAAGCACACTGACTTACTGAAGTGTGCACTCCATGGCAGGATCTGCCCTAGAGCCTTTAGCCCCTCAGGCTCATTTGCTTAATTTTTTAGGACTTTTTCCTTAAACACAAGGGCACAAGAAACTAAGACAACAGCAGATCCTGCCAGAGGGGAGACACACCAGTATGTCAGTGTGCTTGGTATATAATAGGCTGGTGGTAGATGTCCTTTAAGTCTTAACATCCTGGCACATGTTGATTTGGACGCTAGTGGTGCCCTAATCATGTAAACAACCCACGGCTCTTGAGACACTTAAAGGAAACCTACCACCACAAATCTACCTATAAAGGTAGATCGGGTGGTAGGTGAATCAATGGGACGTGAGGATAGCCCTTTTAAGGGCTAATTCTCGTGTCCCCGCACTTTTTTGGAAACTTTTATTACCCTAATATGTAAATTTTGTTATGCGGCTACTGGGGCGTGGAGTAGCCGCATCTGAGATTACACGAGGCGGCTACTCCACGCCCCGGTAGCCACTTTACCCCTCCTACTCACCATCTTCGGCGCGCAGCTGCTCGTAGCTGCGCGCCCTCGTCCGACGATCCTGCCGTCTGCGCATGCGCAGAACAGCAGGCCCGCGCCTGCGCGGTCACTGCTCCGAAGCCGGGGCTGCACAGGAGTAGCCGCATCTGAGATTACACGAGGCGGCTACTCCACGCCCCGGTAGCCACTTTACCCCTCCTACTCACCATCTTCGGCGCACAGCTGCTCGTAGCTGCGCGCCCTCGTCCGACGATCCTGCCGTCTGCGCATGCGCAGAACAGCAGGCCTGCGCGGTCACTGCCCCGGCTTCGGATGACAGATGACAGCGTATACAAGTGCGTCTTTGGCACAACCTCAGCCTCCCACATATTACATAAAGGTCACCCTTACTTTTTGGCTAGCATATGGTGTCTGTACTATCTTAGTGAAGTGGCTAGGTCCCAGAGCCTTGGTGGTATCATTTTCACTATTTACGCACATCTTTTACAGGCAAAATTTAAGACATTGATGTGTCATGTATTGCAGGAGCGGCAATATTTGCTCCCATTTCTGAGCAAGAAGAAGTATGCAAATTTCTAGAGTCACATAGATATTTATTGCTGGCAATACATAATACATGATTCAGTTATATATTACGCACCAGTATTATCTTACCCGTTAGGTTATTCCACATGGGTTCTAGGCCTGATTTGGGATGTCACAGATGCAGGTTCCTACCAGCCATATTGTCTGACATTGTTGAGCAATCTATAGCATTTGACCCCGAAGTGGAAATTATTTGGCCACATTTCATACTGGTGATGACTTCATTGTGAATAGCCTTTAAAACTGGGTGCTGAATGGTACACCACTCCAGGCACATTTAAGTGTCACATTAGACCATTTAATATGGTGTACATCAGCATGGTCTGTGTGCTAGATGAATTGCTAGGTTACTTGAACACAGGACCATCATCTTGCATGAGCCCAGGTGCATCTACGATGTATGTGGTAGTAGTGGGTAAACTGATGAAAGTACAGTGTGTACGGTAAGTATTCAGATTTGTAACGTTTCATCGCAAGATAAGAAATAATTTTTTTGCTCAATAATGTACAGTCATGGGCGGCACGGTGGCTGAGTGAGTAGCACTTCTGCCTTGCAGCACTGGGGTCCTGGGTTCGAATCCCGACCAGGTCAACATCTGCAAAGAGTTTGTATGTTCTCTCCGTGTTTGTGTGGGTTTCCTCTGGGTACTCCGGTTTCTTAACACACTCCAAAACATACTGTTAGGTTGTTTAGATTGTGAGCCCCATGGGATCAGGGACCAATTTGCCATGCGCGGGCCTGCTGTTCTGCGCATGCGCAGACGGCAGGATCGTCGGAGGAGAGCGCGCAGCTACGAGCAGCTGCGTGCCGAAGATGGTGAGTAGGAGGGGTAAAGTGGCTACCGGGGCGTGGAGTAGCCGCCTCGTGTAATCTCAGATGCGGCTACTCCACGCCCCAGTAGCCGCATAACAAAATTTACATATTAGGGTAATAAAAGTTTCCAAAAAAGTCCGGGGATGCGAGGATTAGCCCTTACCCTTAGTCCCATTGATCCACCTACCACCCGATCTACCTTTATAGGTAGATTTGTGGTGGTAGGTGCCCTTTAATCCGCCACTGTGTGTATATGATATATAATAATATAAAAGATTTGTGCTCGGTCTGAGTTAAAAAATGCATTTAATTGTTGCAACGTTAAACACAGAAGAGATCCTTTGTAAATTTTCCCATACAATGGATCCATCTGCAGTGAAATGTAGCACTGCGCTGCTTCTTACTGTGCCCTGAGGAATGATCCTGTGGAACTTTTTTTTTTATAACAAACAGATAAACCTGTGTATTTATAAATTTAACCTGAAGAAGGGTTGCGGTCCACTCCTGAAACACGTTACCCACTACCACCTGTGACCAGTTTTTAAGGGAACGTGTCAAATCTACCTTACTTTTTGCATCTACCTACACTATGTAATATTATACAGCACCCCCTCCCTCACTACCCAATAATATATTATATGGTAAGTAATGTATTAAAATAGCACCCCCCTCAGATATATATTTAACCCTCCCACTCTTTACTAATGTAACAGCACTCCACTTTTTAACTCTATTGTTGTGGCTGCACACAAAAATAATAAAATCTTCACTCACCTCTAGCACCACCGATCCCGTGGGTGTGTTTTCACTGCACTCCTGTGTCCTGTGTCTTAAAGGGGGCACAAGGCAGAAGTTGTTTGTACCCCATTGCCAGTGCTCCACTATTGGAATCGTTTACATTGTGCAAGTGATTATATACTAAATCACCACTGGAGCTGTAAGAGGCCCAGCCATATTGCTCCCACATAACCATTTATTAAATGGGTGTCCAAAGGTGTCCACACCTTTCGGGTCTTTTTTACATTGTTTATGGTATTATGAAGAATATTGTGGTGTTTTATGTCTTTTTTTGCTGTTTCTTCTGAGAGATGTTACATTAAAGGATGCTTTTCAGGTCTGAAAAACAACCTTTACCAATAATATTGCTTTGTAGAGACCTTCAAAGGGAGCTAAAACATACATTTGGTCAAAAACTGATAAAGCAATGCAGATGATAATCATCTTTTTATGGATGTGCATATCAGCCTGTATTTGCATTGGGGGAGGGGGACTCGTGACGCAAGGAGGCTGAAAATGTTAATCATGGCTTAAGGGGCAATGATCACACTGGAGAGCTGGGGAACCTACAGGCTTGCCCCAGTTGCGCACTTGCAGTTTGCATATCCATAAAAAACTATTACCTCAACACTGCTTCAACGGTTTATGAAATTCAAGGAATTATGTCTGCATTTTCTTGGATTGGCGAAAGCTCGCCTGGCAGCGGAGCGCCAGCTCCATGCCAAGATCCAACTAACATAGTTTTAACTGCAGCACCTTTAATCTACTACTAGTTCACTGCCTCCATACATGGTCCCCTTATCAAACGAGCTGTGTCAGGCAGAATTTTGGGTTGTTTTCATGGCTTCCATGTTAACTTTGTCGCCACCCTGCTGTGTAATCCACAAAATATACTGGCAAACTTTTATCATGTACCGATATTATTTGAGCACTTCTTGCTCACCTCCTTTGGTTCCTCTCTGCCACCCATTGGTTTGAAGCCTGAGTCCATTTAGGGTATGTCGCCATGACACTCTCTAGCCTGCTGCCGCTGCCTCTGCATGCCGTCCCCTATAGTGTCAGGGTCAATTATTGCATGTTTTAGATACTATCTAGCTTCATTCTGTCACTCTGTCATGGCCATGCTGTTGCCCATAATTTTGGCATAATGGTGCGTTTAAGCAGCCTCAGAGGCATCCATGCATGCTGCCCCTGCTGTTTCCTGTCCATTTCCGTGGTGTTTCCATCCTTTTCTGAGGTTCCCAGGTGTTTGGCCAAGCTTCCCTGTGCAGAGCCTTGGTCCCCTTGAAAAATGCTCGAGTCTCCCATTGACTTCAATGGGGTTCGTTATTCGAGACGAGCACTCGAGCATCGGGAAAAGTTCGTCTCGAATAACGAGTACCCGAGCATTTTAGTGTTCGCTCATCTCTAATTATATACTAAATCACCACTGGAGCTGTAAGAGGCCCAGCCATATTGCTCCCACATAACCATTTATTAAATGGGTGTCCAAAGGTGTCCACACCTTTTGGGTCTTTTTTACATTGTTTATGGTATTATGAAGAATATTGTGGTGTTTTATGTCTTTTTTTGCTGTTTCTTCTGAGAGATGTTACATTAAAGGATGCTTTTCAGGTCTGAAAAACAACCTTTACCAATAGTATTGCTTTGTAGAGACCTTCAAAGGGAGCTAAAACATACATTTGGTCAAAAACTGATGAAGCAATGCAGATGATAATCATCTTTTTATGGATGTGCATATCAGCCTGTATTTGCATTGGGGGAGGGGGACTCATGACGCAAGGAGGCTGAAAATGTTAATCATGGCTTAAGGGGCAATGATCACACTGGAGAGCTGGGGAAGCTACAGGCTTGCCCCAGTTGCGCACTTGCAGTTTGCATATCCATAAAAAACTATTACCTCAGCACTGCTTCAACGGTTTATGAAATTCAAGGAATTATGTCTGCATTTTGTCTCTGACACACTCACTTTGAAGACAGTATTGTTTTAGCAACGCAATACAGACAAAAGGCTTTTTTACTGGCACTGTGCATTGCGTTTTTGCCAATTTTTTGTAAAATGCAGCATCTTGAAATTTTGTATTTTCAGGCATCTTTATCAATAATTATTTTCTATAGGCTATAAAAATTCCATGAAAAAACCCTGAAGGACCAAGCCTTGACATTTGGCTCTTTGTGTGGTAATTTAATGAGAAACCCGACACTCAGGTTCAATGCAATGTGATCATTTTATTCAAAATTGTGCAACCCACAGTAAATTACTGCATGGGACGTTTCGATCAACGCAGTGACCTTCTTCAGACATGGATTGCAGAGAGACAGAGACTGCTGGAAAGAATTAAAGATGTGTGGTAATAACATTAGAATGCTTTCACTTACCCAAGTGATTATGAGTTTTCTGTGCCACACTGTACGCCCAAATATGTTGTAATATTGTTTGAAAAGGAAGGAACAGTGGTGGGCATATCTTACTATAATAGATTTCATCCACTACATCATATTTGCAGACCCATGAGATGGAAACCACCAAAGAGTGACGATTTTGGAAACTATACATCTCAATAAACTTATCAAGAGGTAAAATGAGCATTTAGGTTCCACAGGAGTTTTTTCAAAAAGTACAGTCATGACCAAAAGTTTTGAGAATAATACAAATGTTTATTTTTACAAAGTCTACTGCATCAGGTTTTATAATGGCAATTTGCATATACTCCAGAATGTTATAAATAGTGATCAGCTTAACAGCAATTAATTGCAAAGTCAATATTTGCCTAGAAAATAAACCTTTTCCCCCAAAACACATTTCAACTTCATTGCAGGCCTGCCTTAAAAGGAGCAGCTAACATCGTTTCAGTGATTGCTCCATTAACACAGGTGTGGGTGTTGATGAGGACAGGGCTGGAGATCAATCTGTCATGATTAAGTAAGAATCACACCACTGGACATTTTAAAAGGAGGCTGGTGCTTGGCATCATTGTTTCTCTTCTGTTAACCATAGTTATCTCTAAAGAAACATGTGCAGTCATCATTGCACTTCACAAACTGGCCTAACAGGGAAGAGTATCGCAGCTAGAAAGATTGCCCCTCATTCACCAATCTATCGCATCAAGGAGAAAGGTTCCATTGTTGCCAAAAAGGCTCCAGGGCTCCCAAGAAGGACCAGCAAGTGCCAGGACCGTCTCTTAAAAGTGTTTCAGCTTCGGGACTGGGCTACCAACAGTGCAGAGGTTGCTCAGGAATGGCAGCAGGTAGGTGTGAGTGCATCTGCACGCACTGTGAGACTGCGGAGACTCTTGGAGCAAGGCCTGGTGTCAAGGAGGGCAGTAAAGAAGCCACTTCTCTACAGAAAAAACATCAGGGACAGACTGATATTCTGCAAAAGGTAAAGGGATTGGACTGCTGAAGACTGGGGTAAAGTCATTTTCTCTGATGAATCCCCTTTCCGATTGTTTGGAACATCTGGAAAACAGCTTGTTCGGAGAAGACAAGGTGAGCGATACCACCAGTCTTGTCTTATGCCAACTGTAAAGCATTCGGCAACCATTCATGTTTGGGGTTGCTTCTCAGCCAAGGGAATTGGCTCTCTCACAGTCTTGACTAAAATCACATCCATTAATAACGAATGGCACCAGAATGTCCTCCAAAAGCAACTTCTCCCAACTGTCCAAGAGCAGTTTGGTTATCAACAATGCCTTTTTCAGCATGATAGGGCACCTTGCCATAAAGCAAAGGTAATAACTAAATGGCTCAGGGAACAAAACATAGAGATTTTGGGTCCATGGCCTGGAAACGCCCCAGATCTTAATCCCATTGAGAACTTGTGGTCAATCATCAAGAGACGGGTGGACAAACAAAAACCAACAAATTGTGACAAAATGCAAGCTTTGATTGTAAAAGAATGGACGGCTATCAGTCAGGATTTGGTCCAGAAGGTGATTGAGAGCATGCCAGGGAGAATGGCAGAGGACCTGAAGAAGAAGGGTCAACGCTGCAAATACTGACTTGCTGCATTAACTCATTCTAACTGTCAATTAAAACTTTTGTTACTCATAACATGATTGCACTTGTATTTCTGTATGTGATAAACACACATAAGAACCAGAGGGCAACAGATCATGTGAAAATATAATATTTGTGTCATTCTCAAAATAGTTTAATGCCCATTATGTTATACCCAGATCTTACAACAATAAAAGTCAGTTCTCCATTTTTCAATTCCATGTTTGACAATTTTATAAAATACCCTATAACTTTTGGTAAAACTGTAGTATTGGTATTTGAGGCCTAACTTGGCAACTTACACAGCACTGGCTGACAACTGCGGAGGCACTAAAATGACAGTTCAACCCACTGCACCCCTCAAGTTTTTTAACAATGGATGTAGTGATCTTTATGTTACCCAGAAGTCTAATAGCATTTATTTTCGTCTGTGGCGCTCTGTGGGCCCTAGAAACTGTTTATACATATATAACATAAAGTGGGTTATACCAGTTACAACACTGTTCTCCAAATCCTCAACACATGTTGAACTCTGTGGGGCATATTTATCAGGACCTGCCATGGCGCAGAGGCCCTGAAATAATCAGAAATGCTGGCTTATTGCTAGCACGTGCAATAATTTGCCCCAATCCGCCACCTTCACGCCAGTGGGGTGGGAAGTGGGGGGAGCACGACCGGCCGGTAGAGGGCCAACACTGGGCTTTACTGTCCCCATGCCGGCACACTCGCTTCTGTCGGCGACTTTTCACATGTTCACAGAAGCCTCTTGATGTGCCACGCTGCAAAAATGTTTCCCCCTATGTCTGTAACTGGGGCAGATAGTTTTTTGTGTTAAAATTAGGGGCCTCGGCTTCTACTCGGGGAGGCTTATATCATAGCCACCTATGATAGGCTGAAGGTTAAAGAAAATACAATGCTGGAGGTCCTTGAGATCTAAGGCTGATTTCATGTATTTGGTCTGGCACTGTTGCAGAATATAAAGTGATTGGAAAAGGATATTTGAGGATATAGAGTAGTATTTGCAGTTGAGTTTTCCATTCACCATGCAGATCGCTGTTTTTGTTCTTCTTCATATAGGAGCAGAGGAAAGAGAAGTCAGTAAAACAAAATCTGGAATAAGGACAAACTTTCGTGTGAGAGGTATTTTATATTTTTTAGGTTGTGGGTGTTCCCTACCAGAGGGGTGCAGGGTAGGGTGGGAATGGGAAGTCTGGTTGTGGAGAGGGGATTTTCTAAGTTTGTAAACTTTTGCAACAAATAGGAATTAAAATAGGAATTAAAAGAAAATCAGTTGTTACCAAAACTTTTAATTCTATGTACTGCATGTTCCAGTAAAGTAGTCAAAGTAGTACAGTAGATTATAAACAGATGGAACACGATTCACTTGAAGGAGGCTAAACCAGCCTTGCATTATTTTATTCCATGTAGTGTTATCCAGTCCAAAAAAAACCTGCACCATGCAGAATGTATTTTTACAAATGGCAAACATTTTTATGTTAACATTTCAAGCAGCAGATTTCTAGGCACATAAAGTACTCAAAATGAAGAAAAAACATGGTGTGAAAGAAGCCATAATTGCTTATTGATTTGGCCTGGGAGTGCATAGAATGGTTATCAATTCTTTTAGACTCACACATAGGGGCACATTTAATAATCTTACTTATACAGAGGTATTATTTGCATGTCAGTGATTTGGGAAGTGTTTTGCATCGGTAAGGCACACAAACCTATTGTCAAATCTGATGATTGGCACAGGTGCCAAAGGTGGCACTCAGAGTGCTCTCTGTGGGCACTCAAGCTCAGCACAGAGTTCACCAGACAGGACTCAAAGAATCTAACTGCAGTTCCACACAAGTAAAGATTTACTAATGCAAAAGAAAAAGAAGAGGTAAGCTCACCTGTGAAGAGGAATGTGTAAATATAGCTGTGCTTGCCGGGACAGAGAGAGCCTGGTCCGGTCCCAGGTGAAATATGCGAAAATGGTCGATAAAAGGAAAGTGTCCTTCGGCACCAGCTTGAGTACTGAAGGACGCTGGTGCCGAAGGACGCTTTCCTTTTTTGACCATTTTCGCAAAGATTTACTAATCTCAGTCCTATTTTAACCCTTTAATCGCCAAGGGAGTAGCTCATATGTCCTAATAGTGTGGCACCTCAGTCTTGGCAGCTTGGAAAACTGGAGGAAAAGGGGAAATAAAAGTGTGGAGAGGACCGGATTATCTTTGAAAGTCCTCCTGCTGTCCCCACGACTCTTCCTGTACAGCGGGACCATGGAGAGAAGCTACAGTGGTAGCCCGGATTTGCCCTCCTGCTTTCAATTGTATTGGTGAGGCAGTTATGATAGAAAGTTGTGGGAGAACAGCTTAACAATTCAATAAATAACTGCTTACATTGGCACTTTGTGATAAATGAGTGGGTTTTGGTTGTAGTCTGGGCACTCGGTCTCTAAAAGGTTCGCCATCACTGTCCTAGTGTAAAGAATACGAATCTGAGAATATAAATACCTTCTAATATGTTATATTTTATATAATATGGAGTACTTCTTTTATGTGATCTATAAATGGAGGGACATGGGTATGTTTGCATACCGATTATAACAATCTGATAATAATAATACTGATTACTATAAATTTGCATTATTTTTGATAAATTTGGGCCAATATGTCTCCAGAAGCGGCAGACCAAGGGATATGAAAGATCCTAAGAGAATTAAGGGAGGGACTTAAAAGCTGAGCCTGGAAGAAAGGTTGGAATAGGGAACTGGAGACCAGAAGAGCATGTTGGGAAGTTGGAGAGATGAATGGAGGAGAATTGTAACTAATGGACTATGTAAGTTAAAGGTAATATTTAAAAAGTATTTTTATTAATTAGAGGTAATCTAAAATTCTTTTACGTTTTGGCAAGTAACTCAATGTACTTCCATGTACAAAGACCATATCAATTCTATTTTATACAGTGCTTCGTTTAGTTCTCCTAACCTCAAAACAGACCCAAGTTGATTCTTGGGATTCTGGGATTAATTAAAGTTTTCTTCAGGTCCTCTATTGTGCCAACAAATTAATCAATATGTCATGGAAACATATGAAAAGGTCTTGATTGCAGCATTGGTGCCAGTTAAAGGGGTATTCCCACAAAGACGAGCTTCTTAACTATACTCAGGATAACAAAATAACACATTCTCTAATTCATTGTCATTAAAAGGGGTTTTAGAAATTCTCATTTCTATCCCCTAGTGATGTTAACACAATAAAGATAATTTTAACCCTTTACTTTACAATTTTAATCAGTTATATTTCTGTGGGGTGACAATGTGGTTAGATTATCTGGGTACAAGGTGTATATGCACTTTCATCTGGCTGCTGACACTGAAACATAGAAAGAGAGATAAGATGGATCAGAGATGCATGAGATGATTACACAGAGGCTGATACACTATTACTCTGTTACACTGTGAGCTCTGCTAGATGTCACAGACATGTGCCTGTCTCCTGCTTCCCCCGGATCACTTATCTCCTTGTAGCTTCCAGCATCTCTCTCTGCTTACCAAGTGCTGACAGGATGTGATCAGTGATAGTCTCTGAGCTTTGTGCAGGGGGCAGGGCTACAGCCACACAGCAGAGACAGACAAATCTCATCTGCACAATCTCATCCAAGATGGCGCCTGTACCTAAGTCAGAAGTTACTGGGTCTTGTCTACGTGAAACTGAAATTGTGTACAGGGCAGTTTGGACTTATATCTGTGCAATGCTGCAATTTTGTTAGCAGTCAATTATAGAATGTGTTATTTTGTTATGCTGAGTACACATAAGAAACTTGTCTTCATCGGAATACCATTTTAAGGAACAAGTATCACTTGGTAACCCTTAAGGTGACTTATGAAATTATATGGAAATCTAATAATATTCTTGTCTACGCAACAAAATTTATGTCTAAGCCAAATTATACATACAATGGAAAGCCCTTCTTGATTACAGACAAGTGTATCAGTAATTTCTATTAGGCCTCATGCAGCCGAACAATGGTCCAGGGGACCCTTTTTAGTGGGCCATGGAACAAATAGGGGTGAATGTTTTAAGACTGCCATTTTTGAAATTCACCCCACCAGCTCTCTGCGGCTTGGAATGATTCAAGAACAGTCTCTGCCAATTTGGATATGTTAAGACGTGACGGAGACTTATGCCTGCTTCCCCAATACCTCAAAACTGTCGAGGATGTGAGGATTTTCATGCCTTCTCTGCAAGAAAAATGGCAGAAAAAGCATAATAATTCCCCCCACTAAGTGCAGGAAATCTCATGGACCAACAGGATGAGGCACCAATGGGTTGTAGTCTCCTTGTGACTTTTAGAAAATGAACATAAATTATCTATATACTATAAAGTATCTAAAAGCTCTTATTATTTGTAGAGTAACTGTTATTAACTGTTAATAAACCAGTAACTTAGCACTCTATAATTGGAAGATAATACCATAACATTTTTATTAGCTGTTTTGGTATTTTATATCATCCTTATCTGTATTTGTTACAATAATTTCATTAGATGTTCCCGTAAAAATCAGAAAAACATACATAATGGAAAGTGCTAGTGCACAAGTCAGTAGTGAAAACCAAAAGTCAGGATATGCTATTTGTAGAGAATATTTATATCGCTCATAAACCAGATGAAAGAAAGGATTAAGACAAAACAGATCTGTACATTTATTTTATGAGCAATTTGACAAGTACATCTCTTTTCATATTTATACAAGATTTGGCAATATCTGCACTTCATCGGAACACTTTGGAGTGTCATTGGAGTCCTCTGTCCTAAAATAAATCAGAACACATTTCATGTCATTTCCTTTAGTGATGAGCAGATAAGACAACGATTCTTAGTAAATTCCTCTCTGCAATGTCTAGGACGAGTACACAACTTCAGTCACCTACAGAATAAAATATACAGAATGCTCCATCAATGTATCAAATCAATGCATGTACAGTAAAACAGAGGTGCAAGACAATTGAATTCTGTAGAGCAAATTTGTCCCAAGTGATTTTTGTTATTGGCTTTGTTGACACTGCCTTAGTTGTCATGCAGAGCAGTACCGGTACATTCATCTTTAACATTTGTACAGGCGTCAATGCAAACACTGGCTCTGGGGTCTTTATCATTTTTATCGGCTCTGTGCGTCTTCATTATTATTGTTGGCTTTAGCATTCTACATAAATAATTGTCTGCTATGGAGATCCCCATTATTATTGTCCGACATAGGGTCTCAATTATTATTATCTGCTCTGGGGTCTCCATTATTATTTAACATCTGAAGGCAGTATTTGCTTTTTGGGTTGGTATTTGGTGCTGTGCTATGGTATTTATCATTTCTCAGGTGGCATTTAGTGTTCTTCTGTTGTAGTTGTACCCAAATTTGACTGTGTACCCTATTATGGTATTTTTATATTTACCCTATATCAGTGATGGCGAACCTTTTAGAGATTAAGGGGCAGATTAATCAAGCTGTCTGAAAGTCAGAATATTTCTAGTTGCCCATGGCAACCAATCACAGCTCAGCTTTAATTTTACCAGTGCGCATGAATATTGTAAAGGGGAGCTATGATTGGTTGCCATGGGCAACTGGAAATATTCTGACTTTCAGACAACTATAACCAAAAGCCACATATTTTTCACAAAGTGCCAAAATGCCAATTTAAAATGGCTTATTACTCCCTGCTCTGTCACAGGTTTTAAAGGTATTGGCGTCCTGAGGACAATACAATAGAAAGAAGGAGATATTCGGATTATCATTGTAGCTTCCCTTTAAGGTCCACTTAACAGCAGGAATCAAAGGCCTGGAGAAGGGGCTCCAATGATAATCCGGCTCTGTCCACACCTCCATGCTCCTACTGCACTTCAATTCACTTTAAAATAGCGCTGAATGTGGCACGTCCTGGGCTGCCTGTGACTACAGGAGGAAGTCTTGAGTCCTGAATGGCTGGGTAATGGCCTGGGTGTTCACAAAGAGGGCTCAGAGTGCCACCGCTGGTACCCGTGCCATAGGTTCGCCACCACTGCCCTATATGATAATCCAATACTTCAGACTTTTTCAGATAAGGTGAGACTAAATACATTTACTTATTTTTTTTATGTGTGAAAAAGAAAAATATGTGTTTATCAACATGAACTTGTTCCCTTCTGTTTAGCTATTTTGCTGTCAATTAAAACCTGCAGACTGTTCCGATAGCACTCATATCATCTACTACCCTAATCATTCTATTTCCTTGTCAATAGCATTACTCACTGTTCTGGTTATAAATGATCATCAAAAACTCCATCATCCTCAACCTGCGGATCTTCTTCTTTCAGCTCTAAACCACAAAAAAAAAAAGGTTTGAGTGATTAGTTTCTCCACAATACATTCTTAAATAATGGCTTTATACTCAGGAACAATAATACACAATGTTGCATTCAAGGTTAACAAGATTAAAGAGAGCTTAAATTATCCCAATGAGCCTGTAGGGCTCTGGGAGGTGTCACCAGAGTCCCTCAGTGTTGCATCTTCAAAGGCTATTACACTGTACAAGGAACACTTCCCCCTCCCACTGTGTGCTGAAACTTCCTCTGCTGTTGTAAAATTATAGCAGGCAGTGGGAGGAAGAAGTGCTGAGGGAGTGGTGGGGAGGAGAAGAAAGTAACAGCCTGTGAAGCCAGAGCATGGAGGGGATCTGGTAACGCCCCCCAGAGTCTGCAACAAATACAAGAGATAACCACAGCGATAGCGCCTGGGTCCATGAGCAAGTGCCTCTGGTTTATCATTCTTCATTTTGTTAGTAGATTTCATTTAAATGGGGCCTGTCATCTCAAACCTTCTTAATAAACCCCAAACACGCACTTGCACTTGGTTATTACTGGACTACGCACAGAAATTTCAAACTAGATTGTAGTGATGTGGAGTTGGGGGCAAAGCCAAGGGGCCTGTGGAGGGGCATGGGTTGGAGCTAGAGCATCCATGAGGAGGCGGGTGAGTTTGACTGGGTCCAAGAGCTCTCCCGGCACTGAAACACAATAACAGTCCTGTATAAAGTACTGTTTGGGGTTTATGGAGTAGGTTTTAGAAGTTGGTTTCCCCTTAAGTCATTAAAAATGGCAGCAACCATATGTTTGCAGCTATATCACTGTACACAGTAGGGTTGATTTACTAATACTAACAAAATCAGATTAGACCAGGCACTTTGAAAACACACAAAATACATGTGACACAATGCATATATGGTAAATTTATTTCTCATTCTTAATCTGCCCCAACACCAGAATAACTTGCCCAGATAACATTGATACACACAAGCACAAAATACTAAAACAAATCCTCAAAGCAGATGGAGCACATCATATGTGTTTTAATAATGAAGTTGAGAATTGATGTGGACTAGAATAATGTTATTTATAGCAATATTAATCATCTTCCCTACTCTTCTCACATCTCCACCATTATCCCAATATTCTACCACCTACTAATGAATTTTCTATATCACCATCTCTTCTGCCCTCTCTTCTAATGGTCTCTGCTGATGCTTACCTGAGCATTACACTCTTGCTTTGCAAACAGGAGCATCCAGCTCATTCTCTATCCTTCTCTCACCTGCTATCACTATCACTAATACTCCTTGCTGCTGCTGTCATTTCCCGCATTCCAGAGCCTTTTAAACATATCCCCACCGTTCCTACAGCCTTCCGCCACAGATGGAAACATGGCTAACTCCTTCGGACACTGCTTCCCCTGCTGCTATGGTGGCTTCCGCTTCACTCACACTCCCCAGCCCTGCAATAAACCTGGTGGATGAGTTGGCATCCTCCTGTCTTACAACTGCTCCTTCAGCCCAATCCCACCTCTACGCTCTCTCACCTTTCCCTCTTTCGAAGTCCACTCCATCTGCATCTATACTCCCTCTAATTTCCAAGTGGCTAGCATCTACAGACTCCCTGGCCCTGCCACTGCTTTTATTGATTACTTTAATACCTGACTTCTTCACTTTTTCTCCTCTGACATCCCTTCTATTATCATGGTGGGATTTAACATTCCCTTTGATATAGATCATTCTGCTACCTCGAAAAGCCTCTCGCTTACACCTCATTTGACCTCTCACAGTGGTCTTCCACAGCTACTCGCAAAGAGGGATACACGCTTGACCTCATCTTCACCCGCCTCGGTTCTCTAATTTGTCTAACTCTACTCGCCTCCTATCCAACCACAAATTACTTTCTTTACCAATCTGGCTTCACTCCACAGTCCACAGGCCTATACACCCACATAGGAATCTCAAACATCTAGACACCTGAAAACTCTCTGAGACTCTCCTACCTCTCTCTTCCATATACTCATGCAAGGAGGTAGAAACTGCTGCTTCCTTCTATAACATCACAGTTTCTTCTGCGCTGGACTCTATAGCCCCCCTCACTCTCACTACATCTAGAAAACCGAACCGGCAAAATATCACAAAATATCTGAGGCAAAGTGCCAGGAGTGCTGACTTCCCTTCAGAAAAAGACCTTCTGTCATACAAGCAGGCGGTCTTCCCCTACAAATTCGCACTTGCTTCTGCCTGGATTACTTCATTAATCTTATATCTCATAACCCCAGACAACTATTTTCTACCTTTAAATTCCCTTCTACGCCCCTTTAGGCCTAATAACTCTTTTGATATAGTAGTAAAATAAAGGAAAACCTGTACATGTTTGGTATCTCCTTAACTGTACTAACATATGGAATAATCATAATAATCATGTCTATTAAAATGTATGGTGAACTGAGTAAATTGAAGAACAAGTAGCAAAAAAGCGTTTTTATTCTGTATGGTTGCAGGAAAGAGTTAATAAATCGTAATCATCATGCTATTTTTTACCATAAAAATAAACCCTTGGAAAATACAAATCCTCCTGCAAAAAACAAGCCCTTATTTGCCCATGTCACATAATAAATAAAAAAGTTATATCTTTTGGAATTTGAGCAGGAACAAAATGTAAAAAAGCTCTGTGTCCTGAAGGCCATTTTAGGTTGTGTCCTTAAGGTGTTAAAGATTCAACTGTCACACCTATCCTAAAGAAGCCATCTCTGGACCCATCCACTCTGCTGAACTATTGCCCTATTTCACTTCTTCCATTTGCTTCAAAATTCCTGGAACAACATATCCATCTTCCTACCTCACATCCACATCAACCCAATCACTCCACTGAGACTGCCCTGACCAAAGTTTCTGATGACCAACTGTCAGCCAAGGCAAAACATCAGGAACCCTCTACACCTCAGGGACACCTAATTAAGTCCCATGGCTTCCAATACCATTCCTATGCAGATGACACACATCTATATTTCTGGTCCAGATATCTCCTCTCTTCTAGCCAGAATTCCGAGTGTCTATCGGTCATATCCTACTTTTTCTATTCCCGTTTTCTAAAAAACGTAATAATAATAACAAATTCTAGAATTTACCTGCTGGTAATGAGGATTTCTTAAACGATCTTGGAAGAGTGAAGGAAAATTGCCTCCCCTGGTGAGAGCTTTCTCGCTTCTCACTGACACTTTTTGATCTTTTCTTGCACTCAACAGAAAGTCGGTCCTTACAGTGTTTGTGACAAGTGACCCCACAAGCTGCAATAGAAAATAATACTTGTAAAATAGCTAAATTAAAAGGTCTATTTAACTCATACAAAAACACAGCCCCATGAAAGTTTAAATGTCAAAAAATATGCACATAGGTTAGACTTGTTATTCAACCTTCTCTTTTATTATACTAAATGACCTTCTGATGTGAACATATTTCCCATCATTTCTAGTTTCAGTCAATGAACTCCTGTTTTCAATCGATAGACTGCTTTGGAAAACTACTGGTGCTAAAGTGGTGACCTGTGCACAAACATGAAACATCACCACTCGAAGTCTGGCTGTGAGGCTACAGGGGCGTGAAGTAGCCTCTCCATGGAGCGGGGGCAAAGCCTATTCCATTAGCCTCTACTGTCTCTGCCTTCCTGCTCTTCCCCCGGCACGCTGCCGCACTGATTGAGCGTCCTCGGCACCACTATGTGCATGCACAGACTCATATCTATGCTTGAGCTGTGTATAGTTATGAGTCTATGCAAAGGCGCAGAGGATGTGCAGTGTGCTGTGGGAAGAGTAGGTATGCAGGGACAGCAGAGGATACTAGGGTGTAGAGTAGCCTTTGCTCCCGCTCCAAGGAGAGGCTACTCCATGCCCGTGTAGCCTCTTCAGAATTTAGTTGTGTTAGTATGTTACTTTAGTGTAGATAGTAGTCTATATATTAGCATTTAGAAAGTAGGTGACAACCTACCATCAGATCCTTTAGGTAGATATTTTTTCAAAAGAAGGTGGCCAACTCCAAAAATTGATGCACCCATCTTACATTGGAGGGAAAACCCAAAATGAGCAGATGTAAGATGATAATGCAACTGCAGAGTGTGTTGGAATTTTACTACCAAATAAGATTTACTTCTAAAAGAAGTTTCTTCTTTGCCTTTACTAAGTATTGATCAACTGGAGTAATAATAAATGGTTGCAAACGTGTAGCTACTAAAACATGTCTATGGATATTAGGGAACTTACAGGCCTAATGCTGGAAGTTGCACAACCGAGAGATTCCAATGACAGCAATTTCATTTTAGATTTTTGCTTGGAGCAAGTGTACCTATAATTTTTCAAGCCATGTAGTCTATAGATATTGTACTTGACATTGTAGCTATTGCCTTATTTTATCTTCACAAGTTTTTCATGACAATACGGCATCTGATATATTAGTAAGAACAATTCCTCAGAACCAGGGGGTATTTTGGGCATTTATCATCAAATGGTATGTTCATATTAAATCATATTCTGATTTTCTAATACTCCACGATATCCATGACCCCAGTGCCTTGTGATTGTACCCTAGCTTGTGTTATTTTTTTTTATTAAGAAACAGATTGCAAGCCAACTTTCTGGGTGCACATATGATGAGAATGAATTTCCATTCCATCTTCTCTATTCTATCACCTGCTATTTGTTTATCATTTTATATGCGATTTGATAAGATACATACACTATTGTGTATTGCCAAGTGTCTGTATTGTGTTTCTTATCATGGGTTTCTCTATATGTAACTTTGAAAAATGAATTCATATTTACATTGATATCAAATATACTAGATTAGGTTAGTAATTCCATTAAAAAAGGCTGTGGTTCAGCCTCACATTAGAACTCAGTGGATATGAGCCGGTAAATCGGTAAAAAGCTATTTAGTTGCACCTGACTATGTCCAGGGGTACATATCCATTTCCTGTTTTTGAAAATGTGTGTCTACAAAATAGCAACAATGGCCATATGATTATTATTAACCAATGAGGAAAAAAACTTATACAGCAGTACAGCAGTGTGTGTATGAGCTGTAGCTTTAGTTCAGAGACACTCACATTACTCGGTGTCCATCTTAGAATTATAACCTTGTGCTAAAGAGTGATTCCTAGCATTTATGATCCATCCCCCTTCTTTATGAATGAAGTTTGAATATAGCTGAGAATATGTGTTGCTCCCCACGCAAAGAAGCCAAATGATTAGGTAGGCTGAAGTTACTTCATACTAGGAACATCCTTCATTACCTGCAATTTGGATATGCTTTGACATAGTTGTCTAACCATTGCAATTTGACCCTTGTCAAAGTTGCTCAGATCCTGTTTTGTCGATTTTTTAAATCAACCCAAAAAAGTTTAAATGTTCACCTACTTCCCCACCATTTTGCAGGGTTTCAAGATGAAGGGGTCTAAAAAATAGTATGTTAACCCTTTACCGATGTATGTCACACGTCAGCTCCCCCTCTAGGGAGAGGGTTCACGGACTGAGCCCTCTCCATACAACGTGGTCACCCACCTTTTCCTAGAACTGATATAGATATAAATAAAACAGAAAAAAATTGTATAAAAAACTGTAGAAAATAGGGCCCAATATTGAAAATGCCACCTTTTTGCCCTTTTGAAAAATATAAAAAAATACAATAAGTGATCAAAAGTCTGTACAGTCCTTAAAATGGTAGCATGAAAACTTCACAAAAAAACTCACACGTCTACTGAATGAAAAATTATTAGAACCAAAATATGGCAAAATGGAGAATTTTTATAAAAATTTTTATAAATGTATGAGAGCATTATAAAACCTATATTAATTTTGTATCCCAGTGATCGCACTGACCCAAAAATTAAAGTAGAACCTGTCACCAGAAGTCAGAATTTAAGAGGACTTTCACTACACTTCACTATATAGATTATCATACCACTGTAGGCTCTACATGATTCACGGGCACTTTGAATTTTTCTTTCTAGCCCTCGTCGGTTGCAGATTTATTAGTCACGAGATCTGACCATTCAATTTGTGTTTGTTCAGAGAGGAGGAGCGTGGGGCAGGACTGAGGGCGTTGTTATGCTAATCTTCTCTCATACTGTCAGTGTGAGGTGTAATTTCTGCATCTAAAGGCTATGTTCACACACATTCTAATAGTCTGATGACATTGCCTTTACACAATGTTACAAAAATGCAATGTTACATTGCATTGTAACCCCTTAATGACCGCCGTAATCGATTTTTACGGCGGTCCATTAAGGTACTTCTTCTGACGCGGTACGCCTTTCTAACGCGGCGCTTCAAAGAAGATTTCGGGACACCGGGTCTCGCTGGTGCCAGTGTCGGGCTGTGATATCACAACCCCAGACCCGCACTAACACCCGGGATCGGAACTCTCCTCCCCGCCGGGTTCTGCCTTCCTGGCAGGACCCAGCTGTAAGTAACTGAGCATGCGCGTCATGCTCATTTTTACTTAACTATACCACTGCAATACAAGTTGTATTGCAGTGTAAGGCTTGATAAGCGATCGGATGGTGGGGCCATGACGAGAGGCAGGGCCAGAGCTGGTGCATCAGCTGCCAATGTTTCCCGTATCACGCTCCCGTGGCGAGGGCTAGATTTTCGGAAATCTGGAGGTTCTTTAAAGAAACACCGGATGACCGACTGACTGGGTGTGCAACCTGTGCCAACCAGGATCAGCAGGGTTCCACCACTACTAGCTTAACTACCACCATATGCGCAGGCATTGACTGCCAACATCCCACTCAATGCACTAAGCCCGTTCCACCTCCGGCCGGGCACACCACTGCTCCTTCCCTGTGTCATCGGCTAGTCACCCCCTGCCCAGGACCCCGGCCCAACACCTCCCTCGCGAAAACCCCATCTTCGCCTTCCACAATCCTCCACAGCATCCACCATCCACCAGCGTTCAGCTTCTCCATACCCCAGACGCTGGAGCACAAAAGGAAGTATAGTGCAACCCCCCCACACCCCAAGCCCTCACGTCCACATCTCCAAACTGCTTATCCGGAGATGCCCTGCCTATAGCGGTGAGACCGAGGCCTTTTCGAAACCTCATGGTGTAGGCCGCCCCTCGTATTCGGTCCCCAGCCGCCACTACTTTCTCCTATGTGGCCGTCCCAGCCCTGCACAAGCACGTGTCAGAGACCATCATCCTTGCCCTGACCAACGCCGTTTCTGACAAGGTCCACCTTGACCACGGACACGTGACGAGTGTGCCGGGCAGGGCCACTAGTATCGCTGGCGGCACCCTGGTTCAACTTGTGGAGCTGGGACTAGTCTGACCCTGGGCTTGGTCATATACTGCAGACGCCGAGGATTGCGGGGCTACCGTCGGTCCAGTCTCAAAGGCCTACTAAGCGTCCACCTCCTCCCACCCCTCCTCCACCTCCTCCTCCGACCTTACCACTCTTGACATTGTGGCGGCCATCAGTCGTACTCTAGGCACACAGCCAGTGCCATCGCTAAGCGATACAGCAGGCGGTGCTCAAACTGCTGAGCCTAGGCGATAAAAGGCATACCGTCCCAAGAGCTATTCAGGGCATCACAGCGCAAACTGATCGTGTCTGCACCGCTGAACCTGAAGCCAGGCATGTTGTGTCTGACAACGGCCGTAACCTGGTGGCGGCTCTGCACTCGCAGACTTGACACCTGTGCCATGATTTGCTCACGAAGGTGCGCCGCAATCTGTGTGCATTTCAGGACGCCAGCCGCACATGCTGCCACTCTCAGGGCAGCGCCGCGCCGCCGTCCAACTGCCCGCTCACCGCCTGTTGTGTCGACGTGCCCACGTAGTGGAATTCAACATTAACCAGTGTATCCAAGTTTCACCATCAGTGCAGAGCGATTGTAGACTGCCAGAAATGTCAACTTCCACCAGAACTGGTAGTCGGTCAGTCAGCTATCCTCCAATCTACAATGGAGAGTGGATGTGATGTCTGATACCGGTCAGTGCTGAGTAACTTGTCAGCGCATATCGGAGGAGTGGAGGGAGGGAGAGAAGGAGGAAAGGAGGAAAGTTGCGAGACAAAGAGGGACATTGTTCCGTCCCTTCACTGTTCAATCGTGTATGGGCAGAAGAAGAGGAGTTGAGTAGGAGGAAATGGGAGTCAGGCCAGTGATGGGGAGTGAATTCTTGCGCGTTGGGACCGGTCGCATATGGCAGATTTCATGCTAGGCTGCCTATCCCGTGACCCTCGCGTTCAAAGAATTTTATTCCAGCACCGATTACTGGGTATCTCACTCTCCTGGACCACGGTACAAGCAAAATCTTTCCACTCTCATCCCTGGAGAGGAAAGGAGTGTGAGAATGCATGAATACAGCAGGCCCTGGTGGCACAAGCTGAAATAGTATTTCCCTTCTGACGCGCTAGCGCAGAGGGTGTACTTCTGCGGGACAAGTAGCGAGGAGAGTAGTCGCAGGCAGCTTGTCCGCACTGCAGGGGTACGCTTTACAAGGCCTTTGCCAGTTTTTATGTCACCCCCCCCACAAGACACTGTCACCTGTCCCCCAGTCTCGCAGAGTAGGGCTGATCTTTACAGAAAGATGGTGATGGAGTACGTAAGCTGACCATACCATCGTCCTAATGATCACACAGCTCCCTACACTACTGGTTTTCAAAGCTGGACATGTGGCACGAACTGGCGCTGTAACGCCTTGGAGTTCTTTTTCCAGGGCCAACTGGCTCTAGCTATAGTACTCTATGATGTATTATTTATTTTTCTGAGGCCACCTACCTGCTCCTCTGGTTTAAAACTTTTTTGGACTGCCCACATACAGGACTATCCAAATAATTGTCTCCATAGCACCTCCACATGTCCGTCTTTTTAGCTGCCTCCACACGTTGTCTCCATTGCCACCTCCACACGTCCATCGCCATAGCTGCCTCGAAAAGTCGTCCTATAGCTGCCTCCATACATGGTCTCCATCAAACGACTGTGTCAGGCAGAAATTTTGGGTTGTTTTCATGGCTTCCACATCAAACTTGTTAACTTTGTCGGCCACACTGCTGTGTAATCCACAAAATATACTGGCAAACTTTTATCATTTAACGATATTATTTCAGCGCTTCTTGCGCATTCGTTTACATTCCCCTCACCCGCCATATCCCAAACTTATAAGAACAGTACTACACTTGATCTTATACAAAAGGTTCTTAGAAGTGCTGTTTGGGGAGTAGCCGAGAGACAGGTGGCTTGGATAGCGCAAAGCTCGCCTGGCAGCGGAGCGCCAGCTCCATCCCAAGATCCAACTAACATAATTTTTAACAGCAGCACCTTTAATCTCTACTAATTCACTGCCCTCCATACATCGTCCCCTATAGTAAACGAGCCGTGTCAGCAGAATTTTTCAGGTTGTTTCACCAGATACATAGTGGAACTCGGCCATCTGTCGCCGCCATGCTGAGACCTGAAGTTGCAATCATAGAGGCGCAATATGATGCCCCATACTGTCACTCTTAATCATGAAGTGCGTCTCCATGGCTGCCTCCACATTCGTCCCCTTATCAAAAGAGCTGTGCCCAGGCTCATTTTCGGTGTTTCAACCAGATACGTTATGGAACTTGGTCACTATGTCGCTGACCAGGCGGTGTTATCGACTAAATATAACCGTCAACCTTTGTTCACATAGGAAATCATTTCACGCTTCTTGCTCACCTCCTTTGGTTCCTCTCTGCCACCCTTTGGTTTGAATCCTAGTTCCATTTAGGGTATGTCGCCATAACTCTCTAAGCCTGCCACTGCTGCCGCTGCCTCTGCATCCTCCCCTATAGTGTCAGGGTCATTTTGCATGTTTTAGATGCTATCTAGCCTCATTCAGTCACTCTGTCATGGCCATGCTGTTGCCCATAATTTTGGCATAATGGTACAAATAAGTTAGTGCGCCCGATGTCCACCAAGTGTTGCTGCTTTGCTGAATTCCATCAGAGTTCACTGAAGTTCACCGTCCTACGCTGGGTGCAGGTAAGTGCGACACTTTATTATTTTTTTAAATACGCCATTTTTTCCGAATCCGTCGGATTTTCTCACGGACACGCCCCGATTTCCGGCGCGTGCATGCCGGCGGCAATGGGCCACAATCTGATCGCGTGCGCCAAAATCCCGGGGCAATTCAGGGCAAATCGGAAATATTCGGGTACCCCGTCGGAAAAACGCGATTCGGGCCCTTAGTAAATGACCCCCACTGTGTAGACGATTAAAGGTCATCTATCATCATCTTCTGTCAGATTCCCCATCTTATCCCCGTTTGCAGTACTCTTATCTTTGTTTCACAGGAAACAGCCACGTTTAGTAGAAAGAGGCTTTTAAAATATTCAAATGACCCAAAGGTGCTATGCAGAACACCTCTGTGCTCCACAGCAATTTAATTTAATCACACATTGGGCCACCTGGCACTGCCTATGGAGTGTTCAGAAAGCGAGTGACGTGGCCAGCTTTCCGTAAATCCTGTGCGATCATTTCCACAGACAGTGGTGCAAGGAAAGTGATGATCATGCAAAATTTGCTGTCTCTAACTGGCTCTCTAAATGGTGGTCCAGGACAGCCTGAGTAGTGGGAATCAGGGAATCTGTTGGTAGATGTCCTTTAAGACTATACTGCTTCTATAGGAAGTAGGTGCTCTTTTCCTGGTCTGGAGTTTTCAGGTGTTTTTTGACATCAAAAAACACCAATGATCCTATCGGAGGTTATTCAAAAGTGGAAAAAAAACACTAAATATTAGCCTCTACAGGCATTAGCACACTGAACTTTGAAGCAGAAATTTACCTAATACATCACTACCAGAATGTGGTCAAGTAGATTAACCTTCCAGATAATGTTTCCTTCATGGGGCATGGTGGTGACATCATTATCAAAAAACCTACTGTAAAGTGAGATGGGAAAACGTAGTCTAAAGTCAAAGAGGCAGAAAGTTAGTAGTAAAGTAGAGCTCTCCCTGCCTCAGAATGTCCCATTTGCTATAATTGACATAATTCACCGGACTTAAAGGGGTATTCCGGGAATATGAACGTCTGACACAAAAACCCTTGATGATATAAATAAATGAATACAACAATACTCAATGTCATTAGTCACAAAACGGAGCTAAAATAATATGATTTTATGATTATACAAAATTTATGCCTCTCTAAAGTAGGTGGAGTTATCACTAAGATGGCTGCCACTGGAAACTACAAGTTCCATCTCTGCTACAGTGATGATTAACAGGTTTTCTTCTCTGCTTACCATAGTCAATGAGTGTAACTGCATCAAACACAACACTGACCCTACTGGATGCACTGCAACAACCGACTACGCCCAACGAGTGGTGATCACATACCCTGCCCAGGCATGTACAAGGACATGTTGATTGTGGACATGTACAGCGGCCCTGCTTCTTTTCTGCGCGGACCGTGTGGAGGAAATTAACGGACTGATTAAAGGGCCGGTAGCATTTTAATTCTTCATTACAGTCTATGTCACCAGCATTTTCTGCTATGGGGAGCAAAATTTTAAATAACAACTAATTACACATTAGCTTATATTTTGAGTGCCCACTTGTATATGAATTATGCTGATTCCTGGAATACCCCTTTAATGAAAACCACGTATGCTGCCCATGGATGCAGGACCATCAATTACAGCCAATGGGGCATTCTGAGGGAAGGAGAGCTTGACTTCAGTGACTTTCGACTTCCCTTACTTTATATGACCAATTTTCATCAGCTGCTTGAGAATATACTGTCAATGGATCAATTTCTGCTGACAAATTCCCTTTAAATGTTCAAGTTTAAGACAAAAAAAACATGAAATGGGTTGTTGAGATGTTTGGCCTTAACACACACAAAACCAGAGCCAAATGTGAGGCCAGCTGTCCAAAGTTTAGTCAGAACTAGATCATGCAAAAAGACAAGATCTAGACCTCAACCCACTTGAAATTTGTTTATATTGATTCATGGGTTGCACTTTAAAATCAAATTATTACATCAAAGAACATGACCTTTTATTTCTTATGGTGTGAAAGGTAAAAACATAGAATTTAAAGTGAATCTACCATCAAAATCAAGCATGGATAAATCAGGGACACTAACTCATATATCCAGACATCGTGACTGTGGTCATCTTCTTGTATTTGTTATCCATGGCCTCCTTCATGAAAAAATCTACTTCAATTAAAATCTGAAATTATGCTTTACAGACTGTTACACAGTCTCACCCCCCTGCTCCCTGCTGAGCGAAGGGGAGAGGGGATAGGGTAGCCTACATAAAATTTTATTTTAAAAGGAAGGAGGCCTTGGATAACAAATATATACGATTACCTCAGTCACAGTCCCTGTATCTATGAGTAAGTGTCCCTGGTTTATCATTCCCGATATTGATTGTAGATTTAATTAAAGAGGGTATACTTTCTTTATCTCATTACAGTATTAGATGTATTGTGCTCCTGGACCAGGGAAGACCTCGAACAATGCAACGCTGGGGAGAGACATAACGTAATTTTTATTAATTTTACTTATACTGCTTCATGCATTCATGCCCTTACACAAGTTTTTATAAAAATCAACTCCTTTGACGATTTGGTATAAATATTTCTTTATTCTGGAATAAACCAGAATTGATTACTTTTATATAATAGAGCGATTATTTTTAAAACTGTGAGAACATATTTTTCAGATACAAGTTCAGTGTAGTTCTGTAGTCAGTAATGTTCTGTTGAGCAGATGGATCATTATTGGTATTCAATAGGGTGATTACTTATTAGAATACAGATTCCCCCCATATGAATAATCGCCCTAATATATTCTGAATCAATTTATTATTACATGATGAGTAAAAAAATTACTTTTTTGTAGAGATTAATTTTGGTTTGTACAAGCGGTGTATTAGTTGAATGTACAGCTATTAATGGACTGCTTGGTCCCTGATAAAGAGTAAAAGCAAAAATGTATATGTACAGTAATCCAGAAACTGCTATGTCTCATGGATATGTATGTACGTATAGAGACAAGCAAGCAACCAAGTTTATTGTGGATTCAGCAGGATTAGGTTGCCTTATGTCTGACCATATCATTTTCTAAAAGCTGGATGTTTTAACTGCATGCAAGGATAAATTTGGTGCAAAATGTCACAATTATAATGGAACACTTCTGTCTGCTAATTTTACAGACCGTTACTACAGAAAAAAAAAACTGTTCAATATAATGGATCACTGTCAATAATAAAGGTAACTGCTGAAGCACATGACTTGTAAAATAACATTACCATTACCAATGTATAAATCAATAAATAAATAGAGATGCAAAAGTTATACAGGACAAAATAAGGAAAGTGTGTGTGAAAAAGGGAAACATACAAATAAATGTGGAAAAGAGGCAGCCCCGGGTTACATACAAGATCTCCTTAGGTTTGTTCTCAAGTCAAATCTGTATGTACAGGCGTTCCCCTACTTAAGGACACCCGACTTACAGACAACCCATAGTTACAGACGGACCCCTCTGCCCACTGTGACCTCTGGTGAAGCTCTCTGGATGCTTTACTATACACCCAGACTGTAATGATCAGCTGTAAGATGTCTGTAATGAAGCTTTATTGATAATCCTTGGTCCAATTACACCAAAAAATTTTAAACTCCAATTGTCACTGGGGCAAAAGAAAAAAAATTGTCTATAACTTCCATTATAAAATATACAGTTTCGACTTACATACAAATTCAACTTAAGAACAAACCTCCAGACCCTATCTTGTATGTAACCCGGGGACTGCCTGTAGTTGCTTAACATACTTGGTTAACTGTGATCTTAGATTTCTATTACTTGAATTTTATTGCACTAACCCTTTAAGGACGCAGCATTTTTACTTCATTACGTAACACATTTTACTTCTCAGTGATGTTATTTCTTATTCCATTTCAAGTACTGGGAAGCAGGAAAAAAAATTCCAAATGTGGCGAAATTGCCAAAAAAAGGCAATTGCGCCCCTTTCTTTTGGGCTCAATTTTTTTTTTTATAACTGTCATTTTTATTTAAATTTTATTTCATCCATTACTATAAAACGAAAAGCAGTATGATACAATGGACAATAATACACAGAAGAGGACAGGCACTGCCAAAATCAAAAATTGTCCATGCATCCTAAGCAACATGTATAACAACCACCAGAAAAAATAGATGCATATACTGGACCCAGGGCCGGATTAAGGTTGGTGGGGGCCCTTGGGCGCAAAACCTGGTGGAGGCCCCCAATAAGTGGAGCGTACACACACGTCCTCCTGCTTCCTTTCCACTATCCCAGCAGTAACACCGCTACATACAGCCGCCTCATCCCCAGTAACACAGCTACATACAGCCGCCTCACCCGAGTAACACAGCTACACACAGCCTACTCACCCCCAGTAACACAGCTACATACAGCCGCCTCACCCCCAGTAACACAGCTACATACAGCCGCTTCACCCCCAGTAACACAGCTACATACAGCCGCTTCATCCCCAGTAACACAGCTACATACAGCCGCCTCATCCCCAGTAACACAGCTACATACAGCCGCCTCACCCCAGTAACACAGCTACATACAGCCGCCTCGACCCCAGGAACACAGCTACATACAGCCGCCTGGCCCCCAGTAACACAGCTACATACAGCCGCCTGGCCCCCGTAAACACAGCTACATACAGCCGCCTGGCCCCCAGTAAAACAGCTACATACAGCCGCCTGGCCCCCAGTAACACAGCACATACAGCCGCCTGGCCCCAGTAACACAGCTACATACAGCCACCTCATCCCCATTAACACAGCTACATACAGCCGCCTATCTCCAGTAACACGCTACATACAGCCGCCTGGGCCCCCAGTAACACGCTACATACAGCCGCCTGCCCCCAGTAAACACAGCTACATACAGCCCTCATCCCCGTAACACGCACATACAGCCGCGTCATCCCCATAATACAGCTACATACAGCCGACTGCCCCCATCAGATACTACGCCGCTGAACACAGCTACATACAGCCGCCTGGCCCCCAGTAACACAGCTACATACAGCCGCCTGGCCCCCAGTAACACAGCTACATACAGCCCGCCTGGCCCCAGTAACACAGCTACATACAGCCCCTCACCCCAGTAACAAAGCTAATACAGCCGCTCACCCCAGTAACAAAGCTAACATACAGCCGCCCATCCCCAGTAACACAGCTACATACAGCCGCCTCACCCCAGTAACAAGCTATATACAGCTGCCTCATCCCCAGTAACACACCATACAGCCGCCTCTCTCCAGTAACACAGCTACAACAGCCCTCGCCCCCAGTAACACAGCTACATACAGCCGCCTCGCCCCCATAACACAGCTACATACAGCCGCATCGCCCCCATAACACAGCTACAACAGCCGCCTCGCCCCCAGTAACATGCACATACAGCCCCTCACCCCTAGTACCATTGCTACATACAGCCGCCTCACCCAGTACACAGCAAAACAGCCCCCTCCCCAGTAACACAGCTACATACAGCGCCTCGCCCCCAGTAACAAGTACATAAAGCCGCCTCATCCCCAATAACACAGCTACATACATCCACCTCACCCCCAGTAACACCGCTAAATACAGCCGCCTCATCCCCAGTAACACCGCTAAATGCAGCCGCCTCATCCCCAGTACCACGCTACATACAGCGCCTCATCCCCAGTAACACATCTACATACAGCCGCCACCCCAGTAACATTGCTACATACAGCCGCCTCACCCCAGTAACAAAGCTACATATAGCCGCCTCATCCCCAGTAACAAAGCTACATATAGCCGCCTCATCCCCAGTAACACAGCTACATACAGCCGCCTCCCCCCCCAGTAACACAGCTACATACAGCCGCCTCGCCCCGAGTAACTAAGCTACATACAGCCACCTCACCCCCAGTAACACCGCTAAATACAGCCGCCTCATCCCCAGTAACACCGCTACATACAGCCGCCTCATCCCCTGTAACACCGCTACATACAGCCGCCTCATCCCCTGTAACACCGCTACTACAGCCCCTCATCCCCTGTAACACCGCTACTACAGCCGCCTCATCCCCAGTACACCGCTACATACAGCCGCCTCGCCCCCAGTACACAGCTACATACAGCCGCCTCATCCCCGTAACCCGCTATACGCCGCCTGGCCCCAGTAACACCGCTACATACAGCCGCCTGGCCCCCAGTACACCCGCTACATACAGCCGCCTCCCCCAGTAAACACGCTACATACAGCCCTCCCCATCTCCAGTACACAGCTACATACAGCGGTGACAGCACAAACAATATATATGTACATATGTATTATATTAATATATAGTAAATACATCATTCCATATACACAGTATATACAAAAACCACATCATTCACAATATATAATGTACACACATATTATACACAGTATATACATCTATACACAGTAGAGCATAATACACAGTAGATGCATAAATACACTGTATATACACTGTTATACATATATACACACACAGAAACCATATGTTATACTTACCTGTTGGGTTACCGGGTGCCGGTTTGTTCGGGTCGGGTGGGGGTCTTGACGGTGCTCATTCGCCGGAGAGTCGGTCGTTGCTTATTCGGCGGGAAGGGGGGGGGGGTTTGCCGGGTGCATGTTCGTGCGGGGACGGGGGGGGTGAGCGGGAGGCGGGGGTGGTGAGCGATTGGAGCGGGGAGCGGGGTGGTGAGCGATCGGACGGGGGGCGGGGGTGGTGATCGAGCGGCGGGAGCGGGGGTGGTGGACGAGCGAGCGGGGTGGTGAGCGAGGGAGGGTGAGCGGGGGGGGTAAGGGGGAGAGCGGGGGTGGTGAGCGAGCGGAGCGGGGAGCGGGGGGTGGTAGCAGCGAGCGGGAGCGGGGGTGGGTGGCGAGCGGATTGGATCGGGGGTGTGAGCAGGGGAGGGGGAGGGGGGTGTGTCGAGCGGAGCGGGATCGGGGCGGGGTAGGAGCTGGGGGGAGGGGGTGGTGAGCGAGCGGAGGGGGAGTTGTGAGCGCGGGGGGGTGGTGAGCGAGAGGAGAGCGAGCCGGCGGGGACCGGAGGCATGTTAACCTGGGATTGAGCGGGTGGCTTGTCACCAGTGCGGGGGGGCGGCTCCCACGCACAGGATGAGTGGGCGCAGTTTATGTAGGGCTTGATCGCCGGGAGGAGCTCACCTATGCCCGGAGGCGGAGGGCGGCGTTCCGCTCATGAGGGGGGCACGGAGGTGCGAGCTGGTGGGACCCCTAGGGGGGTCAATTGGGTGCCCCGGGGCTCGAGCCCCGGAGCCCCGCCTATAATCCGGCCCTGACTGGACCAATGTGCAAATATGAATTTTAATAATACACAGAAGAGGACAGGCAGCCCAGATTATGGCAGTGCTGTCCCTTCGTGTATTATTTCTCCACCCTCCTGGCCTCCTGTCCACCTCCATTTCCCTCACACTCGCTCCATGCGGTTGATTTAGCTGGGTATTGTAATCAGTAGGGCAGGTATTTCACACTTTTACACATATTTTTTACCACAGGTTTTCATCTGCATCTGTTTACTATACTGTGCCACGTTTGACAGTTTTTGGGTCTCCAGAGAGATTGTATTGGGGGCGTGAATCAGGGGTTTGGTCATCTGTGACCGAAGCTGGGTACAATCACTGATGTACCCTTTTAGTGTTTTATTGTATTTTTTGTCTCTTGCTTTGATTAATAAAAATTCATATTTGCACTTGGTCCAGTAATGCATCTATCTTTTCTGTTGTTTGTTAACAGTATATACATAGACAGCATTTGGGCAGACATTAGTTATGGCTTTCACTATGCGCTCCAAATGATACATCTACCCTATATCTCGTTTTAGCCGAGTTTTTCAGCACAAAAAAGGCTGAAAAACGTCCCCTCGGCTTATACACGAGTCTACGAGTAAAAAATAATAAAAAATGAACTTAAAAAATTATAAACTTATATACTCACCCTCCGTGCCCCGAGGACAGCGCTGCTCCCCCGTGTCATTGCGGCTCCGCATGTTCTTTCCCAGGCGGCGCCTAGTATGACGTCAACAGCGCCGCATCATACTATGCGCCTGCCGCCCAGGAAAGAACAATGGCGGCGCCCAGCATGATGTTAAAGAAGACAGAAGACGGCTTCTGAAGCAAGAAGAGGAGGCGGGAAGCCAGCAGAGGAGCCGTGATGACATCGGGGGAGCAGCGCTGCTCATCGGGGCCACCGAAGGATGAGTAAAAGTTTTTTGTTTTTTTTTTATTCTGGGCTGACTGTAACTACTGGGGGCACCTGTGTATACTACTGGGTGCAGGCTGGGGTGCGTATACTACTGGGGGCAGCTGTATACTACTGGGCGCAGGCTGGGGTGGCTGTTATCTACTGGGGCATGCTGTAATACTACTGGGGTCACGCTGGGCTGGCTGTATACTACTGAGGCAGGCTGTATACTACTGGGGGCAGGCTGGGGTGGCTGTATACTACTGGGGGCACGCTGATACTACTGGGGCACACGGTTTATACTGGGGGCAAGCTGGGTGGCTGTATACTACTGGGGGCAGGCGGGGTGGCTGTATCTACTGGGGGCAGGCTGTATCTACTGGGGGCCGAGGCTGTATACTGCAGGGGGCAGGCTGTATACTACTGGGGGCAGGCTGGGGTGGCTGTATACTACTGGGGGCACGCTGTATACTACTTGGGGCACACTGTATACTACTGGGGGCAGGCTGGGGTGGCTGTATACTACTGGGGGTAGGCTGGGGTGGCTGTATACTACTGGGGGCAGGCCGTATACTACTGGGGGCAGGCTGTATACTGCAGGGGGCAGGCTGTCTATATAATGTGGGGTTCTGTGACCAATGCATTTCCCACCCTCTGCTTATACTTGAGTCAATAGGTTTTCACAGGTTTTGGTGGTCTCGGCTTATACTCGAGTATGTACAGTACTTTATTCTTTAGTTCGGTCTGATCACGCCAATACCAAATTTACATAGGTTTTATGGTGTTTTAATACATTTTCAAAAATTAAAAGAATGTACATAAACAAAAAACTTTACGCCATCTTTTGACGCGAATAACTTTTTCATACTTAAGTGTATGAAGCCATGAAAGATGTCATTTTTTGTGAGATAAGCTAATCTTTTTGTTGCTACCAATTTAAGGACTCGAGATCTTTTGATCACTTTTTTACATTACATTTTTTATGCGATGTAAAATGGTGTAAAAGTAGCATTTCAGACGCCCCGTGATGGGGTTCACAGTCGGAAATAACCGTTTTTTATTGATAGGGCATTTTGCGATGTGGTAATACCTAACATGTTAGTGATTTTTACTGTTCATTACATTTTATGTCAGTTCTAACAAAAGGGTGGGGATTTGAATTTTTAGGGGTTTTTTATTTATAATTTTTTTGATTTTTTTTTTTCATTTATACACAGTATTCACTGGCTCACTGTAACGAAACTGCAGATGTCATACAACTACAGGTCTGACAGCGACCCAAGGCTGTCATGGCACCCTTTGAAATACTGACGCCGGTATCCGATGGTTTCCAGCTCTGGCTACTTGCACTATGCAGCACACCCCACCTCTATATGAAGAGGGTTTACCCAGTGAATCTTATTCATACAGCCTCAGCACCTCTGTACCGTACATGAAGGGGTTAGTTATTTGTTTAAAAAAAAGTAAAACAGATAATGTAGTGATATGTAGTGAAATTTCTTAGATTTATTCTATATCATCATAGCCCTATGGAAACTCTCGGGAAGCTCTTTGAATGAACAGCAGGTGGATTTAGAGATGAGAGGTTTACGTTCACTGTAATACTATTGCCTACAAGAGAGTCAAGGTTGTAGGTTCAAATCTCGTCTGACCAAACACTTAATTGTGCCAGGATAAACCCTCAAAGATGTAAAAACATCATGGGGCACATTTACTTACGTTGCCGCTGGAGTTCACAGAAAGTGCATTGACAATAATGCACTTTGCTGCGATTCACTAAGATTGTGCGCCCGATATCCTTCATGTGATGCTGCCCCGCTCAGGTCCAACAGAGTTCACCATCTTTTTATTGGTGCCTCTAAGTGCTTGGGCTTGCGACACAATTTGAAAGTTAAATCCCGCGCTCGGTTCGAATCAGTCGGACCGTCCGACGGCACATCCCCTAAGCTGTGTCGCATGGAAGCCGGCACAGCTGCGCCACAAAAGGATTGCGTGCGCCAAAATCCCAGCACAGACACTTCTTAAATACCTGTGCAAACTTTGTAATCCCCGAAAAAGGTGCACAGTCCGACGAAAGTGAGCAGTGCGACCCTTAGTAAATGAGCCCCCATATATGGACAGGTGGTTAGATTTCCCTGGTGAGATTCCCTTGCATGAACTAACAACTACTACTGGAGTAAGAAACATAAGCCGCTGTGCAAGAAGAAGGAGAAGGCACATAAACAAAATCCCTGTTTATAACAAGACATACAGGGCAAATAGGCAAGGGTAAATAATACACAGAAGAGACAGGCACTGCCAGATGCCCCAGTAGTATACGACTGGGGCAGGCTTGTATACTATCTGGGGGCAGGCTGCTATCTACGCGCGGTTGGGCTGTATACTGGATCTGAAAGGGGTCACGCTGGCTGCTGTATCTACTGAGGCAGGCTGTAGCTACCTGGGGGCGGCTGTGGTGGCTGTAACATAATACTGGGGGCACGCTCTATGGGCCTTATACTACTGGGGCAGCTGGGGTGGCTGTATACTAGACGGCTGTGCTAGGTGCAGGCTGGGGTGGCTGTATCAACTACTGGGGAGGTGTAATACTACTGGGGGCAGGCTGGGTGCGATACATGCAGGGGCAGGCTTCCTTGGTGCAGTACTATTGGGCAGCTGGGGTGCGCAACTGTATACTACTTGCGGGGCACGTGTATGACTACTTGGGGCCACACTGTATACTACTGGGGGAAGGCTGGTGTGGCTGTATACTACTGGGGGTAGGCTGGTGGTGGCTGTTATACTCTGGGGGCAGGCTCGTGACATACTGGGGCAGGTATTACGCAGTACTGCATGGGGGCAGGCGTCTATATAACTAGTGTGGGTTCGTGACCAATCAGCATTTCCCGACCCTCTGCTTATACTTAGTCAATTAGTTTTTTCCAAGGTTTTGGTTTCGGCTTAAACTGAGGGGTATGTACAGTAACTTTATTCTTTATTTCGGTTCTGATCACGCCAATACCAAATTACATAGGTTTATGTGTTTTTGTTAATGACATTTTCAAAATTAAAAGAATTGTAGATAAACACAAAAATCGTAACGCCATCTTGACGTCAATAACTTTTTCATACTTAAGTGTATGACAGCCCTGAAGATGTCATTTTTGCGAGAAGCTAATCTTTTTGTTGCTGACCATTTTAAGGACTCGAGATCTTTGATCACTTTTTTACGACATTACTTTTTATGTGATTTGTAAAATGGTGTAAACAGTAGCATTTCAGACGCCCCCGTTTATGGGGTTCACAGTCGGAAATAACCTTTTTATATTGATAGGGCAATTTTTTGTGATTTGTGGGACAATCCTAACAGTTAGTGATTGTTACTGTTCATTACTTTTATGTGAGTTCTAACAAAAGGGTGGTGATTTGAATTTTTAGGGGTTTTTTATATATTTTTTTTTTTAACATTTTTTCTCATTTATAACAGTATTCATCTGGCTCACTGTAACGAACTGCCAGATGTATCACAACTAACAGGGCTGACAGCGACCCAAGGCTGTCATGGCACCTTTGAAAATACGCGACTTCCGGTATCCGATGGTTTCCAGCTCTGGCTACTACACGAGCAGCAACCCCACTCTATATGAAGAGGGTTTACCCAGTGAATCTGATTCATACAGCCTCAGACCTCTGTACGAATGAAGGGGTTAGTATTTTTTTTAAAAAAAGTATAAAATCATGAATGTAGTGATTGTAGTGAAATTTTCTTAGATTTATCGTATATAATAGCCCTTATGGAAAACTCTGGAAGCTCTTTGATCAAATCTGTAATTCCACAGTGATTTAGAGATGAGAGGTTTACGCTTCACTGTATACTAGTTGCCTACAAGAGAGTCAAGGTTGGTAGGTTCAATCTCGTCTGACCAAAACACTTAATTGTGCCAGGATAAACCCTCAAAATGTAAAAACATCATGGGGCATACATTCACTTACGTTGGCCGCTGGAGTTCCAGCAAGTGCATTGTACAATAATGCACTTTTGCCATTCACTAGATATTGTGCGCGCCGATTATCCTGCATGTGGATGCTGCCCCGCTAGTCCAACCGAGTTCAAACAGCTTTTTATTGGGGCTTAAGTGCTTGGGCTTGCGACACAATTTGAAGTTAAATCCCGCGTCTCGGTCGAATCAGTCGGACCTCCGCGCACATCACCTAAGCTGTGTCACATGGAGCCGGCACAGTGCCCAACAAAAGGATTGCAGTGCGCCAAATCCCAGCACGACACTTCTTAAATACTGTGCAAACTTTGTAATCCCCGAAAAAGGTGCACAGTCCGCAAAGTGAGCAGTGGCACCCTTAGTAAATGAGCCCCCATATATGGGACAGGTGGTTAGATTTCCCGGGGAGATTCCCTTGCATGACTAACAACTACTACTGGAGTAAGAAACATAGCCGCTGCAAGAAAGGAAAGGCACATAAACAAATCCCTGTTTAACACAGACTAAGTTGGGGACTGCCTATATTTTAGGTTGAAAATATGGAAGAGATGTCAAGAGCTTAAACATTAAGTCTTCCCTCGCATTTTTATCCTTTCTTATATATTCCAAGTTCTCCAAAATAAAATGTTAAAAATATATACATTTTGAGAGTCATTTATTCACCTCTAAAATTGAAATTAATATTTTACCTAATGGTTGGTGTCACTAATTGACAATTCATAATAATTACATACTATGGGGGGATTTATTAAGACTGGCGTTTAAAACACCAGTCTTAAAGAGGTTGTCCACTTTCGGCAAATAATTGATAGTGTTTTATCCAGTTTGCCAATACTGTATACTTTCTATATCAATTCCTCACCGTTTTCTAGATCTCTGCTTGCTGTCCTTCAATAGAAAGCTTCTATGTTTACACCAGTGAATAGAAATTTGTCCATGTAATGTGATGGATATGCAGGTGCACAAGCCATTATTATCAGTGAGAGTAATAGGAGTTTTGTGATAATAATGGCTCGTGCACCTGCAGCTCCATCACATCACCATGGACAGATTTCTATAGAAGCTTTCTATAGAAGCAAAGCAAGCAGAGATCTAGAAAACTGTGAGGAATTGATACAGACAGTATATTGGAAAATTGTATAACTTTAACAAACAATATCAAGTGGAAAACTCCTTTAATTTTCCCCCCATTGCCGCACTGCACACATGATTTACTAACTTTTCTAGTGAAATTATTCAAGGAGTTAACTTTGTAATGACTTTGGAGACATGGGGCACATTTACTAAGGACTTTGTGCCTGTTTTCTAATGGACTCTGCACATTCTTTTAGGTGTAAACATTGCACAGGTATTTAAGAAGTGTCTGCGCCACTATTGAGTCGTACGCAACTGTTTGTGGCGCAGCTGCACTTGCCACCTTGCAACACAAATTAGGGGGACTTCCGGCGAATACTGATTATGGGGGTGTGAATAGTCGATGAGCGTCTGGAGCCAGCTGGCACTCGAGTGATGTCACCCGGAGGGCTTCTATTTTACATAATTTTCAAAGATTCTAAAAAGTTAAACCCTTAGTAAAATTTATTTTTGCCAAATTCTCAAGCTAATAACTTTTTCATACTTTAGTATGAAAGCCGTCACATTTTGCAGGACAAGATGATGCTTTCATTGCAACCATTTTGGGGAATGCAAGACTTATTTTTCACTTTTTATTAAATTTTTTATGTGCAAAATAGCGGAGATTCCTGAAGTGCTCACTAGATAGGAAAGATAAAGAAATATCTCAATAGAAGGGGGAATTCCAAGTACACTGATACCAAATATGGGGGGCTTTTAGTAAATGTATAATATTTTATTAAAAAAGGCAATTGGGTAGGATTTGTTGTTTATATTTTATATCTTTGAAACATTTAACCTCGTTAACGCTCAGCCGTCCGATATATCGGGACGCTGAGCCGTTTTAGCTCTCATCGCCGTATATCGTACCTGAAGCCGATCCGGTTCACTCACGATTTGAAGCGGCGAACCGGCATCCAGAAACAGGGGTCCGTCTGTACTGATAGCCGGCCACCCCAGTCTAACCAACCCGCGATCGGGTTGTCTCTATCGCGGTGATTAACCCGTTAAATGCCGCGGTCAATCGCGACCGCGGCATCTAACATGCAATCTGGGGGTGCCTTTCCCACCGATCGCCCCCCCCCCCCGAATCATTTTCGGGGGGGCACCGATCATTGCTAAGTATCACTGGGGTCCGATCTGGACCCCATTGTTACCTGCAGGAACGCCGTAAGATGGCGTCTGTGACGTCATCTTAACGCAGAGTGCCACCTGATGAAGTGCATAGCTGACACTGATAATGCCCTGCAATACATAAGTATTGCAGGTTATTATTAGAACAAGCATCAGATGATTGCTTGCTCATTCCCATGTGGAAAAAGTGAAAAGTAAAAAAAAAATTATCATAAAAAATAAGTAATAATCCCAAAAATGCCCAAAAGCCCAAAACATATAAAGGACATATAACTAACTAAAAAAAAACTCTAAATCATAACACAAACCCACATCTATATATATCCACCGCGTCCGTAACAAACCCGTAGATAAAATCAATAATTATGAACCCGCACGTGAACGCCGTAAAAAAAACTGTTATAAACCCTCCAAAAATTATGATTTTTACCTATTCAATCCCACAAAAATGCTAAAAAAGTGATCAAAAAACATATGTACTCTAGAATAATACTGTGCAAAGTCCAATGTGTCCCGCAAAAACAAAACCATCAACACGCTCGTATCCAAAAACGATAACAAGTTATGCCACTTGGAGAGGCAATACAAAAATGATAGATTTTTCCCCACAATAGGGTTTATTTTACAAATTTAGAAAACGCAAAGAAAATATATTCGTTCTGGTATCCCCCAGTTATCTTATCGACCCATAGAATAAGATAACTCTATTATTAGAATTTAGCCTATACGTGGAACCACAGAAAAAAAAAAAGTAAAAAAACCAGTAGAGAATTAATGCTTTTCATACTCGCTCTCAAAAAGAGTTCCTAAATTTCAACAAAGAGTGTGATACCAACCCCCAAATGGTAACATTGGAAAAAGCATCTCATCCCGCAAAAAAATGCTGTCACACATGCCCAAATAGCGCAAAAGCGAAATTTATAGCAGCCTTCAAAAGCGGCCACTGAGGAAACTAAATCCTGGCAGCTGCAGGGCGCTTCTTCCTCTGCGCCTCACTGGTGTCCCATAAACAAGTCACGCGCCACATGTGGGGGGTCCTCTCGCACTCGGGAGAAATTGTAGAACAAATTGTATGGTGGGTTTTGTATTTTATCTTTTGGAAATGTGTAATTTTAGGGCTAAATGAACGTAACCCGGCACAATTTGACTATTCTAAATTTCGCCTCCATTTTGATGTTAATTACTATGAATCTCAAGGGGTAACATCTTCGTAAATCTGTTTCTGCATAGCTTTGAGGGGTGCAGATTGAAATGGGTTGGTATATTGGGGGTTTTGATGCTAATATGTACATCTTCATTCAAAACTGTAGTTATCCCCAAATAGTCAATTCTGAAAAATCCGGAAAAGCGCTATTTCGATTTGTAAGCCACTGACATCAAAATAATAGTATCCAACATTTCAAAAATGTGAAAATGTAAGTAGACACATATGGGAAATGTTATTCACAGCATTTATTTAGGTGGTACATCTTCTGCCTGAAAACGCATGTTTCAATTTCAAAATGGCAAATTTTCAGAAAATTCTCATATTTTTCTTTTTTTTGTAAATAAACGCAAAACTTATCAGCCAAAATTTACCATAAAATGAAGTACACACTGTGGTAAAAAACAATCTCAGAATCGTTTTGATAAGTACAGTGTTCAAAGTTTATTAACCATACAAAGCACGCATTCAGAATCCAAAAATGGGAAACTGAGCCTTAAATCTGTAAAGGCTTGCGTCCTTAAGGGTTAAACTTTTGCTTCGGCACCCTCACATTGTGGCTCCGGGAGTTCCAGATGTAGAGGAAATAGCCATCACAATGTTTTAGACACTGCGGTCAGTACTGACTGAAGCATTGAAGGGGTTAAATGGCCGTAGTTAGTGTTAACGCCAAATGCCCACTGTGGCTGGCTGCTGTCAGTATATGCTGGGCTCCAGCTCCAATTGAACAAGCTCTGTTTCTATATTACGTTTTGGTGCGCAGAAACAGTCCTCACCACAACGTACTATACTTTTCTAGTACGTCTAGGGCTTACAGTATTCTACAAATATTTTTAATTTCTGCAAAGACCGATACTTATTTAATCCACAAGAACATATACATAGTGATCAAAGAAATTGCAAAACAATACTGATCCTTGTGGTACTCTACTTCTGACTTTATCCTGCTTTGAATATCTAACATATCCCACAGCAAAGTCTGTATCTGTATCCATATATAATCCCCTAGTCTGTGCATTAGTTAGTTGTGCTTGGATCACTATTACTAGTTGTAATGTAAAAGTTATTCATTCGAGATGATCCCTTTATACATTTGAAACCAGAAGTTTATATACACTAAATAAAAAGACATATATACATCTTTTTCTCACTAACTGACATGAAATCAGAATAAACCTTTCCTGTTTTAGGTCAAATAGGATTACCAAAATTATTTATATTTACCAAATGCCAGAATAATGAGAGAGAAAGAGAATTTTATGACTTTCTGTCGAAAGTTTCTATACATTTCAATGGTGTTTGGTACCATTGCCCTTAAAGTGTACGACTTGGATCAAAGGTTTTGTATATCCTTCCACAAGCGTCTCACAATAAATGGATTTGTTTTATTTTTGTCAATTTTTTTTTTTACCGTTTTTCAGCCCTATTTTAACTCTAGGGTCTGATGGGTCCTACCTGCAATACTGCACTATATGGCAGTTTTGCTATGACTCTGCATAAATAAATGACAGGTACTTGAGTCTTATATAGACCCGAGGCTGTCATTCATGGTTTACAGATTCGTTGGCTCCCTGATGAGCAAGGTGGCATTAAAAGGTTATGGAGTACATTTCACATGTCAGAAGTGAGAAATAGGGATAAGCGGCTGCTCACTTCCCTATCTAAGATATATAGACACGGCCTATATTTTTCCATGGACATCACCATGTGGTGAGACACGTGTGCTAATCACACAGTGACCAGGCACCATCGATGTCCATTGGGGCGATGTGCGGCCGCAAATCGGCTCCCAATTATGTCGTGATGAGCATTGAGGCCAGCACCGATTGCGTGTTAGCCACAGGTGTTGCTGAAACAAGCGCTTATGGAGAGCGATCAGACCGTTCCCATACTACCCTTGCCGGCATGTTAGTAAGCCAACTTGCTCACACCTACCCTTTCAGCTTGCCTATATTTGGATTAAGATCAGGGGCTTCTGAGGACATCCAATACACTACTTTAAGTCAAATATTGAACACTTTTCGGTATGGTTGGTCTCCCAACATTTGGATATCATTTTACAAGTTTATTCGCAATGTTTGAACACATTTGGGCCATTCCTCCAGACAGAACTAGGAATGAGCACTGTCTCGTAGGCCTTGCTCCCACCTTCCTTTTCTGGCTTTGCCCCATAAACATGTTCAATCGGATTGAGTCAGGTCTTTTAGATGGCCACGCAACAGTATGACTTTGTTATACTTAAAGGGGTATTCCATCTTCAGCAAATTAATGTTATTGTTTGTATTATGAACATAAACAATTTTAATAATTTTCTGAGATCACTAGTCTGTCTATAGACTTACTTGTCATTCTATAAAATAATTCTAGGTTACTTCCAATGGACAGAAATCTGACCACGTTAAGCCACTTTTGTAACCATTTTGCAGTTATGCTTTGGTCATTGTCATTTGAAAGAGGACCATTTGCACCAAGCTTTCCCTTACGTCGATGTCTTGAGATGTTGCTTCAATATTGGCCACATTAATTTCTTTCCTGATAATGCCATCTATTTTGTGAAGTACACCAGTCGCTCTGCGCAAAACAACCCTACAACATGATACTGCAATTAAACCCACTTACCGAATGTGAAGTACTAGACGTCACATGTCGGGTCCCCGGTACATGGAGAGGGCATCGCGGGCCGAGACCCTCTACAATGGCCGGTAAAGTCTTTGCTGCATATTGCCAAGCAAAGGCGTACCGGTAAAACCCGACGACTCGGTTTGCCGGCGCGATCGCGGGGTTGTTTACGCTGATCGCCGCGCAAAGCGCGCCATCTTCGTGGATCGTCGCCCCCGTAAGTCATCGGGGAGCGGACGATCCATGGCCAGTGGTAGCTTCGAGGTCTCACGAAGACCCGAAGAACTTCGGTTTTAACCCAATTCATACCATGTGGTCAGCACATGGTAATGTATGCGTAGTAAAATCTCAATATACTGCCATACTGGAGTATGGCAGATATGATAGGATCGATCAGACCACCTAGGGTTAAAGTACCCTAGGGAGTCTGAAAAATAGTAAAAATAAAAAGTTAAAAATAAGTTAAAATAAAAAAAATTTATAATAAAAAAAACCTAAAAATTCAAATCACCCCCTTCCCTAGAAATGAATTAAATATAAAAAAACTGTTTAAAAAATCAAACACATAGGATATTGCCGCGTTGAAAATGGCCGATCTTTCAAAATATGATAACGGTTTTCACGGCGTTTAAACCACCGTAACGGAAAATCGCGCCAAGTCGAAATGGCATTTTTTGCCATTTAAAAATTTTTTAAAATTCTATTAAAAAAGTGATCAAAAGGTCGTACAGTCTAAAAATTATAACATTGGTAAGTCATCAAATCCGCAAAAAAACGACAACCACCCACAGCTCTTACACCAAAGTATGAAAAGTTATTCGCCCCAGAAGATGGCAAAAATCCCCCAAAAAAATTTTTGTACAGGAGGGTTTTAATTTTTTAAATGATGAAACATTATTAAAACCTATACAAATTGGTTATCCCCGCTAATAGTAACCGACCCAAAGAATTAAAAGTAGACATGTCATTTGGGTGTGACACAGCTGAAATTCGTAATCCAAGCCACAAGATAACGGCCACACAAATTGCGTTTTTTTACCAATTTCACTGCATTTGGGAATGTTTCTCTCGCTTCCCAGGTACACAGCATGAAATATTAACTACCACCATTTTGATAGTTCATTGTTACGCAGAAAATAAAGCATCACACATATGTACATGGAAAAATAAAAAAAAGTTTACAGATTTTTGAATGTGGGGAGGGAAAAAAGAAAACGCAAAATGAAAAAGGCCGCCGGCGGGAAGGGGTCTAATGTGTTTCACGCTGGAATGATCTTCTCAGTTTGCAGCTTTTCCCTTTGCCTCCAAATTAATTGAGTCATTACAGTCAAAAAGTTTCAACTTTTAGTTTTGTCGACCCTAGGAAAAACGTCAATACAACAATAATATATTATTATTAGGTCTTTGTCTTGTGTGCATTGCAACAGTAATCGGTCTATTTTACAATAGTTTCTTTGGCCTAGTGGACCTTTCAAGTCCATGCCAAACATATGGTTTACATTGTGGATATTGGAAGCACTATGACAAAACTTACGCCAGCATCTCTTATAATGTCTATTTCTTTTGATCTTGGGTTGATATGCAATTCGGACCAAAGCACAGTAATCTCCGAGAATCGAATCCTTTCCTTCCTGAACAGGTTATAATAGCTGGATTTTCCAAGTTGTTGCACTGAGTACTATTGTTTGTAAGACGAACTACAGTAGGAACTTTCAGATTTCTAGAAATTGCAGCCAAGTGTAAACAGACTGTGCAAGGGCTTGGGCTTATTTCTTTTTTAGACATTTCCCATGCATGTAACACAAGGTGGCCTGTCACATACATCCACAGAACATACTTGCAGCAAGTAATCAAAATTGCTCGACTAAAATATTCTCTATCATTCTGGCATGATGTTACATAAAATTTGGTTACCCTAATTGACCTAAAATGGCCAAAAATTTACTTCTGATTTCATAGATAGCGAGAAAAGAAAAAACAGGTATGTATCTTTATATAGTCTATCTAAACTTCTGGTTTCACTGTAAAGATGAGTATGAGTCTTTATACTTTTTGTTGACTGACCTATTTGGGCACAGCACACACAAGATTTCCGCAGTGCTGACCAGCGCACACAGGTCGAAGGAATGTCCTCCACAGAATGGGTGGATAAATCCCAGTTACAATCCAACACCGAGCTGGCTTTCAGAAAATATGACGTTCATCTCACCTGTTTACTGATTTTCCACAATCCTGCACTAGGGACATTAAAGATAATAGCATAACGTACAATGGAAGCCAGGGTCTGCAAAGAATTTTTACAAGTATCTAAAAAATACAAAAGAATCTGATACATATGTGGGTAAAAAATAGAAATCTGCCTAGACTTAAGAGTGAACCAAACCCTCTTATTTCAGAGTTACACATCTTGCTAAGGGACCACAGGATAAGTCTGTAATGTCAATCTCGAGCCGAGTTGAAATGAAGACAAGGCCACACACAAAATCTGGATGGTTATTTGTTTAGTCCATCCCAAATATTACGAAAAAACAGCAGAATAAGATGAAAACATCATTCTCAAGGGTAGGACAAAGCAAATTTACAGTACACTGGCTACAAATGAGAGAAGCAATAGATAAAAACAAAACTATTTTTAAAAGAAAAAAAATTATAACCGGTCTTAAAGAGGTATTACCATCTGGGCTCTACACATTAGTGTAATTCATTTCTATATTATAAATGTCTTCAATTGCAGGTCATTAAATTCACATACCCTGTGAAAAAATTTCCTAGTAACGTAGCCATGTTGTCTTGGACAGAAATAAAATAGCTGTATCTTGGATATGACCACAGTCACAACTGACAGCACGGGCCGCGGTCACCCGGACCACCGTGATTCTGGGTTTATTGCCAAAATAATCATGCGGGACATCGTTCCTCCTGGCCATTCAATATGCAAAAACAGTTGCTAAGCACTTGGTAGTGATGATTGATATCAAAAGGGACAGCACCGTCACCCTCGTTTAAGGGACCACCCCGGTCACTAATTTTTATCTCACACACAGCGCAGACCCCCCCAAAAATTTTTAACCCTTAGCGCTCCGCGCCGTAGCGTATGGCGAGTCCAGCGCAGCTACCCGCGGCTCCCCAGAGCCAGTACAGCTACGGGCCGCAGAGAGAGACGAGCGGATTCAGCGCCTGTTTATAGCAGCCGAACCGGCATCGCTAGCGCGGATGTCAGCGGTATTATCTACCGCTGACATCACCAGGCTAACAACCTGCGGTCGGTAGTGGAGCTCCGAGCGAGGGTTTTTAACCGTAAATGCAGAGCGGTCAACGCGATGGCGGCATTTTAACAGCTTCTGGGGGTCTTTACCATCGATGCCCCCCCGCAAGTTTCGGGGGGCCGACGCGACGATCGCTGGTTGGCTCCTCGGGGTCCGATCGGGACCCCAAGAAGCCTGGCGGGGTTTACCGTTAAGATGGCGTCTATGACGTCATTCTTAAAGGAAAGTGTTCAGCCTATGAATCGGCATAGGCTGGGCAACTGAATAATACCATGCAATACATTAGTTATTGCAGAGTAGTATCAAGACACAAGCACTCAGATGATTGCTGTTCATATACCATGGGTGGATCAAGGTAAAAAAAAAAATGTAAAAAAAAGGTTTTTCATAAAAAAATTACTTTATAAATCACTAAAAATGCCCATAAGCCGAAAAAATAAAAGAGACATTAACGCTCAAAAAAGTTAAATCATAACACAAAACCCCACATCTATAGTGATCCCGCGTCCGGAACAATCCATAGAATATAAAACTACAATAACTATTGAACCCATATGTGAACGCCGTAAAAAAAAACGCAAAACCACCAAAAATTCTGATTTTTACCTATTATATCCCACTAAAAATGCAAATAAAAAAGTGTAAACCAACACATTGTACTCCAGAAAGGATATTGTGCAAAGAACAACATGTCCCGCAAAAAAAACAAGCCAGTCACACGCTCTGTAGCCAAAAACGGAACAATGTATGCCACTTGACGCGGCCGATGCAAAAATGATAGATTTTTCCCCCACATTAGGGGTTATTGGCCCACATTTAGGAAAACATAGAAAAAATATTCATTGTCTGGTATCCCAGTATAATCGTATCGACCCATAGAATAAAGATAACGCGATATTAGGAATACGGGAACACGAGAAAAAAAAAAAGTTTTACAAATCCAGTTACCGATCTGATGCTTTTCAACTCATGACCTCAAAAAAGTTCAACAATTTCAAGAATAGGTGTGATACCAACCCCCAAATGGTAACACTGGAAAAAAAAGCATCTCGTCCAGCAAAAAAATGCTTTAACATGGCCCAAATAACCGAATAGCGAATTTTATAGCTGCAAAAGGGGCGCACCAGAAACTAAAATGCCTGGCAGCTGAGGGTGCTCCTCCTCTGCGCCTCGCTGTGCCCCCAGAACACAAGAAAGGCCACGTTGTGGGGGGTCGCTGCACTCAGGAGAGATGTAGAACAAATTTTATGGTGAGTTCTCTTTTGATTTTGGACAAATGTGTACAGTTTAGGGCTAAATGAACGTTAACCGACAAAAATTGATTAAATTTTGAAATTTCTACAATTTCACCGCCATTTGATTTCAATTACTATGAAGATCTCAAGGGTCACAATCTTTTGTATAAGTGTTTCTGCTAGTTTGCGGGGTTGCAGATGGGAAAAGGGTTGGCTATCTCGGGGTTTTGTTGCTAAATATGTAAAATGTGATTTCACACCAGTATTTATCCCAAAATAGTCAATTTCGAAAAATAACGGAAATCGCTCTATTCGATTTGTAGGCAGTCGTGACGTCAAAATAATTATCCCAAACATCAAAAAATTATTGAAAATGTTAAAGTAGACAAAGGGGAAATGTTAGTCGCAGTTATTAGGTGGTAAATTTCTGCCTGCAACGCGGGATTTTAGAATGTCGGAACATGGCAAAATTTTCTAAAAATCACTCTTTTTTCTTTTTTTGTAAATAAACGCAAAACTTATCAGCCAAAATTTACCCTTTAAAATGAAGTACAACATGTGGGAAAAAACAATCTCCAGAAATCGTTTGATAAGATAACAGCGTTCAAAGTTAGTACCACATGGAAGAGACACTGTCGTCAAATTTCAAAAAAAAGTTGCGAGCCTAACGCAAAACAGTATGCGTCCTAAGGGGTTAAATAACATCTATTGAAGAAAATCTATTGAATATGGCAGAGAATAAATTACATGTAATGACCAGATGGAATTTTTATAGTTGCACAGATGCTGAAATTATAAAAAAAAGGGGACCAGAATTTGTTCCTTTATGCTATACTCAATCGGCACAAAACTATACACCTTATTTAGTAGTATAATAGCTGAAGAGAGGATTCAGAAAAATGTCTGATAATTTGAAGGTAATCTACCATTAATAAACATAAAGGATAATAACCCGTACACTTATAGAAGACATATATCCAGCACCGTGACTTGAGGTAATATTGTGGTAATTGATATTGGTTATCATTATTGTTCCTTTAAACACATGCCAATGAAGGGCCCTGGGGGGTTATCAGTGCCCATCAGTGCTACAGATTAACAGGCTGTTACAGATCAACAAGCATTCCTCCCACTGGTGCTGAAACTTCTCTGCTGCAGTGAGATTATATTAGCAGATGGAGGGTTGTAGTGCGAGGTTTCAGAGAGGCAGGTGAAACTGCCCGCATGGAGAGAGGCTCTAGTAACAACCCCAGGAGCCTTCAGGCTCATAGCAAATATTAACAATTGATTTAGAAGGAAGGTCAAACAAATATAAGAAGATACCCACAAAAGAAACATAGATCTGGATCTATGAATAGTGGTCCCTGGTTTATCATACTGATTGATGTAGGTTTCGTAAACTGGAGTAATGTGAAATAAGTTTAAGGATGTTAACACTATGAGTTTTGGTCCTAGTCTCGAAGGGCACATAGGTAAGGAAAATTGATACGCACACTGCAGAATCTTCTTGGGAGATGTGTCCAATCACAACTCATCAAAGAGTCGAAACACGGACTATGAGGAGAAGAATATAGAGACTTTGGGAATTTTATAAGAAAATTTCACATCTTGAACTGATTATTATGTTACCCCTAGAAAAGGCTACCCTAAAGCAGTTACCGAAACAAAATGTTATGGTCAAAAGGCTTGGTCTCACAGTAACGCTATTTTTCTTAAATTTATGTATACAATACATTTAAAGAGAAACCTAATTATAAAGCTAGTTATGTGACTTGTTACCACTTTTATTTTTTTTATAAGCAGCAGTTGCACTGTTGGACTTATTTCAGGGTTCACTGCAAGGGATATTTATTTTGTTATATTTGACATATGAATGGGTATTTTGAGACGCTAATACTAACATGTTTATGATTGTTTAATTGTTTTGTTTGTGTCTTGGAAATGGGGCCAATATGATTATTTTACGTTATATTTAGATATAAAATGTTTATTTTCTTTCTTTGTTCATTTTTTTAAGCTCAGTTTCTAGAGGGCTGATCGATATAGAATACATTGCAAAACAATTGTATGGAAATAGATTATAATACTGCTTCACTTAAACAGCCTACCTTCCTGCCTCTTTCCAAGCCTCCTGATGTGATATCACAGATCAGTGCCTCTATTTATGGCTTCACAAAGGGGTAGACGAAGATCAGTTGCCAAAAATGTGTTAACGCAGGTGTTTACTTTATAAAACAGCTTTGTACATGTATGGTCAAGTCAAGGAAAGAAAGTTTTATGCATATGCTTTGTTGTAAACCTCTCTCAGTATATCCAAGCGCAGTAGAGTAGAGAGTAGAGATGAAATTTAATTCTAAACTAAACGTTTAGGACTAAAAGTTTGTCATACAACACTTAACACGGTCCAATTTTGCAGTAATTGTAGATGAATTTTCGGCAGATGAATCACGAACAATGGGGCACACTTACTTACCAGTCCGAAGGAGTCGGCAAAGTAGGAGTGTCCGACGATAATGCACTCTGGCGCAATCACTAAGATTGGCACCTGCTATCCGCAGTTTGCTTGCCTGTCAGGATCCGACGGAAGTTCACCTTTTCTTCCCGATGTATGTAAAGTTCCATTGTGCTTGCGAAACAATTTGAATCTTAAATCCGCGATCAGTCCGAATCAGTCGGATCGTCCAAGGCACCGCACGATCAGATTTCTGTCTCATGGAGGCCAGTGGCTGCGCCCAATCCGATCGTGGGCGCCACAATCGATCACATGCAACACATCCACAGTTAAATACCTGTCACAATGGCGCAAAATCCCAACAACTTCCCGAAAATCCAACGAAAAGTGCGATCCGCGGACCCTTCAATAAGCAATGCCAGCAAACCGATACAACCAAACTTTGCACACTACTACATAGGACTGCTTCAGAAGCAAACAGGCAACTTCTGATGGAATTATGCTACCCCCCCCACCCAGTTAAGCGAGACCCCTCAAGACAATGTACAAAGAACTTACAAGCAGATAATTTTTTTAATCAATATGGACACTCTACTAACCTCAAACCAAGAAAATCCAAAATAGGTCCATTCCAAAAGTTACCTAAAAATGACACAAGGATGGCATTCGTGATGAGCGGACTTGTTGAAATTTAAAAAAGCTGACCCCAACATTGTAACTGTTAAATGCACTGGCAAAAGTCATCAACAGTTGCGTTTGTGTGCTGGCATAAGCTGATGACCATAGGTAAGCAACGATTCCTCTGCAAAATTGTAGCTCCTGTAGCCACAGCATGTAAGCCAGGGCGTGTAAACAATGCGTTATATTAAATGCTGCTATGCCCAAGACCACCACAAACTTCCAACTCCGTCCACTTACCAGATGCACACTTTGCGACCACCTTTGCGATTAAACTTAGAATCACATACTCTTAATATAATTACGACTATATGGAAAAAAAAACATTAATACCTAAAGCCTCTATTAATGTAGACAAGTTGATCATACACCAATTACCTCAACCATTTTCTCAATGTGTTGGCCAAAAGGGTTCGACTGAGTTTTGCTTTTAATGGAAGCCCATTTCCAAGGAGGTGATGGAGGAATGAGTGATTTGATATTGGCTTGCTGCAAGAAAAGAAATAAAATGTAATATATGCAAGTTTATCCTACTTGAATGAGAATCAGAGGTTATGGCCGTAGTTATAGCTTCCAGCCACGAACATGACACGAGTAGCACAAGATTTGGTATCAACATTGTGCAACTGTAATTTTATTCATTAATGATCTGAATACTCTGATTGAGCCAGAACTAAGCTCACACCTTATGCTGCTGTACATTGACATTTCTATCTACCTTTAAGCACATGTGAATGTGTGAGCCAATTATAAATGACCAGTGGTATGATGTCTGCGGTCGATGTGTCTGGACTACATTAGAATGTATAACTATACTGAAAACACGGGTAATGTCTTATTTCAAGGCATTCACTCAAAGCCATCTAGACCGCTGGACAGCCTCAGGTGCGTAGGAGGAGGTTCTGAATATCAAACTCCAGACGGATACACTGGAAGTTTATAGCTGTCAAATATATTATTAGTTGTTGGCTAGAGAAAGGGGGGGGGGGGGTTAAAGTGTGTTACTGGTCACAAGGGAACATATTATGGGCACTCAAAAAGCTTATCTTTCTTGTTTTTTTTTTTTTGAACATTGTGAAAAATCCTTATGATTCTATAAGTTTTGCAATGGGCTGCTGGGAAGGATCAAAAAAAAAAGTAGCATAACAGGCTAGCCAAAAATCACAAGAAGGGCACAAAAGCATGTTGTAAGAGAAGGACTACATACCATCGCAGAATTTGGTTAGGTCGTGAGGAGCCATAGAAAATTTACTCGCAACTCCTTAAACCCTTACCCAAGAAAAGTCCCCAGCACTGGCAACTAACTGGGTTTGTTTGTTTTGCATTCAGTTTTATTTCGTGTCTTCTGTCTTTGGTCTTTCTAGTCTATGACCTTCATTATTGATTATACAAGCTGGAGCTATGTACACTGCATTTTGCAGGATCAAAGTTTTTTTTGTAAAAATAAACAATTGTGAGGTGTTCAATGTGGAGGCCAAATGTTAGTATTTTACGTGTGGGGAAACCAGAGGTAGGGTTAAAAGTGGAGTTAGGTGGCAGAAGGTAAGTGTTACATCGCTGCTCTCCCACACATGACTATGGTCGTTTTGGATACAACATTTAAGGAAATCTACCCTTTCAAAAGTCAAGATATGAAAAATAAGGGGCACTATTCATAGATCCAGGCACAGTGTCTGTTTTAATATTCTTATAGTTTTAATCCATGGTTTTTTTCTTTTAAAATCATCTTTTAAAACTTATCAGAAGGGATAGGGGGTGGCCTGATAAATGTACACTGTGTGTGAGATACCGCAGGGCAGGGAGGGGTGGGTGCCGAGGGAGCATGGCCGAGTGGTAGATGTGTCGGCACAGGGAAAGCCCAACAAACACTCCTCAGGCACTTGTGGCACAGTCGACATAATGCCTAATGTTGATTTTAGAATAAAGGAGGCCTGGGAAAACCACAATAAAAAAGATTATGGACTTCACAGTGTACTGGATCTTGGTAAGTGCACCTGGTTTATCATGGTGATTTTGATGGCAGAATTTCCTGTAAACCTGATCCACACAGTATGACCAAAAGGTCTCTGCAAGGCAAACTAACAAAGGAAAGTCTAGAGCAGGCAGGTTTAAAAAAATTTCAATTATGTGCCTTGCCCTATGGACTAACTAAACCTCAACTATTTTGATGTCAATGGTGGGAATTTGGCGCCTCAACTTACCGATGAACGAGCCCTTGGTTCTCTTTTGAAGAGACAGCTGGTAAATCTTTCCTCTGAACGATACTGATCAGTGATTGAAACCTAAGAGTGTGGAGCCACAAAATCAAAAGTATTTATTTTAAAAGAAAAGTTTCTTTAAAATTGATCTGCATTTCATTAATAAAATCATTTTTGTGATTTTCACTCTCATCTTTTCTCCAGGATAAGTGAAAATGTGATCAACGTTCTCTGTTTCAGTTGTTGCCAATAAGCTTTTGCCAAGTAAACATATCAAAACAGCAGGTTAATTACTAACTGCCAACAATTATTAACCAATACATTCAAAATATTTTTTTTTAATTTTCAGTTCTGGGTGAACCTCAATCTGTCACATCTTAAAGTTCATAAATGGTATGTTATTTAAAGAGAAGTGCTATTCGGAAGGAAAAAATTGGCTTTCATGTCTATTTTAAGGAAACCTACCACTTATTAGGTGATGGGTAAAATGTGCCACTTTCTGCAGACATCAAGAAAGATAATATGAACTGAAAATGACCATTGTCAGAACTCGCCAAGTGCTTGGCCAGTTGCCATTTCCACCTTGCTGGTTTCTAGTATCCTGACACATTGTCCAATTTATACGTTTCTTTCTTGTGCTAACGTCGTATTGACCTCAGCATACGTTATTTTGACCATTTACTTCTGAATGTGATTCTGTGCTTCACCACCATCTTGGATTTACCCGGTTGTCTGATTTTACTTGTCTGTCTTTTATCGGTTGTCTCTCGTATAGTCATCTTTTCTGTGCACTCAGTAAGGGTAGGGATTTCCAGCAGAGTCCCTACCCCCATATAAGATTGTTAGGTAAGGGACAGGGGCTGGATACGTTTAGGGCATGCATCCCTTTCTCTATTGTAAAGATATATTAGAGTATTACTTACCCAATTACAACATTTCAGTTTGCGAAACACAGGGGATAACTAATATTACATAATAAGTGAGACCTATAGTGATCTGGCTACTCTGGTGATCAATCAAACAATTTATAGTTAATATAAACATGGTCAGTAGCTTAAGAATCTTATCCACATGTCCATTTCAGTTCTTCAGCTGTAAACAGCGGTATTTACCTGATGATGTCTCTCTCCATTTGTCATCATTTTTTAAAAAGAGAACAAGTACACTTTTGCTGTTGCTGTGCAGACTTTTATGTTTTCTGTGAAGAACATGAACAGCAATGGGCACAATTTATAGAGAAATAACCCTGGATAGTTTTTTCCAATAGGGCATCTAAAGGGCTAAATCCTCCCCCTTTCCATTAAAGTAGAGGCTCTTAAGAGCCCACAGGTGTCTCAGAGATCAATAGATTACACAGAGAAAACATGCACTTATAGGGAAATGAATATTGATTGTGGAGGGCTGCCATAACACCTCATCATGGGGGTCTCATTAGCTGGAAGCCAGTAAAACTGTTTTCACACGAGGTCATTTGTTAACTTGATGAGGAAAAGGATCCTTGAGCGAATGCGACCCATAGATCTAGTGTGAATTAAACCTGGTAGTACAGTTACAAGGTAATATGTTTATTACAGAAATAGTGCATTCGGGTGTAAGGATGCAGTAATGATCGTAGTACTAGGATGCTAAGTTATAATAAGATTATGCACCTACCAATTCTGTATCATAACACTAAGTAGTTTTCATGGGTCTTTGTGAATTATTAAAAAAAGAAGTAAAGTTAAGTGATAACTACAATGATGGTTATAGAAACTATGGCCACGACAAGCTGTGACCCATCGCTTTAATAATCAAGATGGAGCAGGAAAAAGGATTTCACTCCAAACTTCTGGTTCTAGTTGTTAATAAAATTGTAGTGGGTATAGGCTAACCTTCATGGTAAACACCTTTTGAACCCAAGTGTTGCTATTAGGTAAATTTCACAACCTTTATCATCAGGTATTGTATTATGGGGAGTATCAATTTTATTAGGGGACCTCCCAATAATATTTCATGATGGGAGGTCTCCATCTGCGAGAATAAAAAAGTATATTATGATTTATCATAAGGATGCCTTGATTTATTTTGGGGGAGGCAACATGTATTCTAATTGCATTAGGGGGGTCTAATTATTACAAGGGCAAAATAAAAATTGGTAATATGAGAAGGACTCAAATCAAATCAGAGAAAAAAAAATACAATTTTCGTATATAATTATTTTATGGGAGACGGTCCAATTATTATGGGGAATATATTCGGACTATAAAATGCACTTTTAGCTAAGAAAAACAAATATTGGTCTTAGGACCAAAGGTTGCGGGGGAATCCAGCACTCCAGACCCTCCGATCGATGTTATTGTAGTTGGGTGAGGCGCTTGACATGGCGCTTGCCACCCGATCACCCAGAGAGGAGGAGCCTCCACAAATGTGATATCTCCACTCCGAGGTGCACCCTACACGTGCACAAGACACATTTTCCTACAAAAACTCAAGACGTGATACTGCCGAGGAATGGAGACATGGCTGCACTGGGACAGGGTAAAAAAGAAGAAGGAATGGAAGGGGCCTCTGTGTGTGTTTTCATGTTGTTGAGTACTTCCCAGTGTGCTCTTATGTGTATATAGCAGTGCTGTGTGGTGTTTTTATGTGGGACAGTAGTGCCCAGTTGTGTTCATTCTGTGTGATAGGGAGTGTTGTGTGTTTACGTCGTATAGCAGGGCTCCGCGTCAGGGTATCTGTATATGTGTATGTAGCAGTGCAAAATTTGGAGCACATTTACTTAACGTCATGTCACAATCCCCCGGTGCGTTGTCTGCGACGATGAAGTCGGTGCGATCACTAATATAGTGCGCAAGATATCCTTCATGTGTCGCTTCCCCGCTCGGTCCGAGGAGAGTCACCTTCTTTTCCAGAGGTGTAATGTATGTGAGTGCAGGTCTTGCAACACAATTTGAATTTTAACTCCTGCATTTAGTCCGATCAGTCACGACACCCCCGATTTGTGTAACATGAAATCGGAAATAGTCGGGAAACCCGGACAGAAATGTGGTGATGGCGGAACTTATTAAATGTGCCTCATTGTGTATCGCATGGCACAGTGATGTTGCAGTGATGAGTGTGTGTTCCTATGTCTTGTTTGGTGTATATAGCTGATGGAGCTGTTTATGTGTAAATGCATGGATGTAGCAGCAGCTGTGTTTCGAAATGCCTGGATGTAGCAGTCTGTGTTTGCTGTGCTTTGTGCAACTAACAGGGATATTTTAATTGGTTTTTTAAAATATATTTTCCTTTTTGGAGGAGCTCTTTAGTCCGAAAAATACGGTTCACTTTGTTTTGTAGAGGATTTATTTACATAGGATAATTCATTATCTATTTGATGCACTATAAGATTATATTGGATTATTGGATGTGTTCAATTTATTATTAGGGCACTATTTGTATGCCAGTCCAGTGGCACTCGATATTCTAAATCTCAACATGAGGGTCCCTATGCATATTTAAATTTAGTTATGGTGGATTTATATGATAATTATCGAGGGGGAATACTATACAGAATCAATAATAATTTATAATAAGGAAAAATCTAGTATTTTAATTTGATGTGATACTTATGATTATAATCATTAGGGAAACACCCTCTACAGTCTAATTTTATATGGGGAGGAGGATGATAATTTAATTTAATTAAGGGGACACTGTATAAAAGTACTATCCCAAGGCACAATATGTTCAGGACTGGAGGAGTATACTAATACTTAAGTGGAAGGATGGTGAATATATCATTAATATATTATATAATATGCATGCAGTCTTGCAGATTAATTAACGTGCAACCGGGATCCTGGGGAGGACGGGGTTGGTGGTGGGGGAACCACAAACTTTACCTGTATGGGAACAGTTGTTGATAGCAGAACGGTATAGATTACCAGTATTCTTCAGAAATGTTATGTTTTTTAAATACATGTCACCGTTAACAAGTTAAAGAGGGTCGTGATTTGCCTTCACTGGAGGTTTCTAGCCTTTGGGTTTGTTAGCTCGAACCACTGTATAGACCTGACGCCATTTTTGAACATTAATAGCACCTGGCCTTGTACTGTCCAGTCAGAAAGTGCAACATGCAATGCCATTAGGTCTTTTAGATGTATCACCCAGAGAGGGGAAAACGGAAAGCCTTCACAAAATTGCAAATCTGCGCCTGTATCTTGATGAGTTTATCTGAAGAGGTAAGAAGCTCCAAAAGGAGAATCATAGCCTTGTAATAAAATAATAGACAACAGTAGTTAGTTAACGCGACAGCGAAACGATAGGCACACACATTTGTAAATAGGGCTGGATATAACCATTCATACTTAGATTCTGAAAGTTGGCGGCCCACTATAACTTTGAAAATTAGGCTTTTATCATCTTTGGAACCACAAGAAGAAAATATGCAACAGCATTGGAATTCTTATTTCGTTTACCATGTCGCCATAACATAGGGGAAGCCAAGCACAATCAAAGGAAGAAGGAATAAGAGCTCCTTACCCTCCCCTCCGAACATTGAAAGCCAAGCAGAAGCTGTGTTCTATATAATGGGATGGCAGACACCCAGCTTGGTCTTCCGTTCAGAAAGACTACAGTCGGGATGCCCCTTAGAACAAGGCAAATATTTACACTTGCCTTCTCCCCTCCTGCTCACTGATTGCACAAACAATTCTCGTGTGAGCGGACCCCTGCAGGTTTTGCTGCTTGGCGGGGTACCGGGTGATGTTAAAGGAAATTATGAACTGCAGTTGAAAAATTACTGTACTCAGTAGCACGGACACAGGCAGGATATTAAGAAAACATGCCACAAGGATGGAACCTGTTATCATGTAAAAGACCTCCTGATGACAGGTTCCTTTAATCAAAAAAGTTTAATCCAACACAATATTAACATTATGTTGAATGTTTTTACTTTTTTAAGAATTACAATCAAGATGAAAATATTAGACGGTCCATGGTTATAATGAACTAGAGAAAATCCAGCCATATATTTGTAGGTTAGAAACCCTTTTATCTTTGTTGTAGGGTTGCACAGTCCAATGCGATTGCTCATAGTATTCCAAACGAGTTCAATTGAATTTAGACATGTGACGGTACAGGGGTCATTGAACAACTCACACTTAGTTAGTCATATGCATTTGCTGACAGCTAAGATTCAATGGTGTAGGTCATTATGATGCAATTTATCCCAATGATTTGGCAGGGATAAGACACTAAAAATATACTGTGCAAATTCTTGACAATGTGGTATCCTTTGTAAACAGTTTAAGAGTTTAAAAAGAGATTTGAACAAAAAAATATAAGAAATAAATATTAAAAAATAGTCATTAGAGATAAATGTTAAGTAGTCTTCTGGCCCCATTTTTATAATCATGTTGATTAGATTTAAGTGAATTAATGTTTATTGATTTCAAATTGACTGTGCCAACATAAAGTACCTTAAATTGGTCTATTTTACCTAAAGGTCGGAAACTCACTGAACTAAGGTATTTCCATATCTACCACCAATCCAGTCAATCCCAATATTTGACCTACCTCCACCAATAATGCCCATAGTGGTATTTTCTGTCTATCCTGGATTGCAAAAACATCCTTTTCAAAAGAAAATCCCCTTTAGAACTTATGTATTAAAGGAATATGGCTCTGGTTACAGTTTTGCTTCTGCTATGTAGGGAAAGCACCATGTCGAAATTCATGCTAACTATGGTGGGTTCGGGTTTCGCACTGACATGGGAATGTGTTTTTTCAAGCGGGAGATGGAACTGTGCTTAGGCAACCCAAAAACGCCAACGTTGTATTAATTTTTGCAGTTCAAAGAAGTCTCTGGTAAGGAAATATTGTGTAGATGCAAAATGATCTTATTTATGGACAGGTAGCAGGTGCTATTAACAATAATAAAAAATTTAGAAACCAAAGCGGATCATATTATTCATCCACAGATATGTCGCTTCAAATGAAACAGCTAATTTTACCCATTACAAAATAAAATGGCTGTACTATATAGTGTGCCCCCAACAATACATATCGCACAGACTGTCAAAATAACCAATTTATCAAGCAGTCAAGTGCAATGGTGCCAAGAAAATTGCAATAATGAATATGAAATGCTATCCTATAGTCGAAAACTGCACGGACTGAGATACATACTCTGCCACTGAACACACTGGTAATTCATGCTGCCATTTGTGGAGTATGTTTGCTGAGCCACCATACGTGGATCCACTGCGAAACACCGTTCAAAAAGGGGATAACTCTTTCAACACTGGGTTCAACAGTTGCAACATGACGGACGAAGCTGTGGTAATCTGAAACTAAAAGTAAGACATGAGCAGATCATTAAAGGATCAAAACTGAAATAATAACCATAGCAAAAAAACAGTTTTCTGACACTTATTTGTTTCATGATAGTAATACAGTTAGAGATTTGGACTATTGTCGCCATCTAGCCAAGTTGGGAAAAGGTTGTATACAAACAAAAAGAGCAACCAACTTCAAATAGCACAGAATTAATTGAAGACATTATTGCTGTCATATAAAAATTTTCTAGTAGGTTACAAAATGATTTTTTTCCCACGGTAATTTAACTTATTAACAAAAAAAACTGTACAAGAAAAGGTTTATGACCAGAACAGGTTTGAAAAATTTACAGACTTGAGACAAAGGGGCAATGCCTTATCTGAATCTTGGGATTCCAAAGCAAAAAAATAAGGGCGAAGATTTTAAAAAGGTTGTTTGAACAGAATAAGAAACAAAAAAGAACTGTGGTAACCACTGTATATAAAGGAATATATTCTAAGGACCAGGATAAATCTTTGTATAAATAAACGTGATGTAATATGTTGATAGTCACGTGGCTCTTACAAAAAAGAAGGTTAACCTAAAGAACACTATGACAAGTTTGGAAAATGAACGCATCTACACATCTATGTTTGACAATTTGTGATTCAGATCTAATGGGAAGTGGCATGTAGTTTATTGTTACAACAAAATGTTTGAAAGAAATAAGCAAAAAAAAGACAGAATAAGTTATAGAAAGTGTTCTACTAAAACATTCTAATAAGATATTAGGAATATATTTCTTATTGTAAACTCTACCTTAGAAATGAGACATTTAACAGATTTGTAGGAAAACATTCTAATTTCATGGTCTTAGCAACTAGAATATTACTGCAGCAAAGAGAGCCAGCGCAGGAAGAAAGAAAGAGAGGAAGAAACACGTCGTGAGTATTATTAAATTAATTATTGCCTTGTATCTGAAAAATCCCTTGCAATTATGTTGTGTGATCTCAGTGGTACATGATAAAAAAATTTCATTGAATGGTGTACGGACCTTAGAACCTCTCCTCTTTGTGCTGATAAACTACTCAAACAAGAAGGGGGAATTTTTCACGAATGGGTGGGCGCATTGTTGAAGCGTTATGATACTGTTCAAGTCCAGCGAATGACGCCCCTGCATACAGATAGAGGTGGTGCAAGCTATAGAAAACGCAACAGGAGGGACACTCCCAGCCTTGCCCGATGTTTGCCCCAGGTAACTGATGAGACAAAAGTGGCATAATGTGGGGGTGGGGGTCCTCATACTTGGCCAGAAAACTGCTACAAAGACAAACAGTATCCACAAATGGAGAACCACACTAATTAAGATACATAAATCTTTAGATAGCTCAATAATTTTTGTCTGAACAAATCATTGTGTATGATACCAAACAATAAACAAAAGTAGAACATTTGTTGAGGACGGTGTTCACAGCCTGATAGCAAGAACTCTCGGTCCAGAAGAAAGGTTATTAAAATGTCCTCCAGCATTTAGAGGATACTTCTTAGGAATAGAAATTACTCTGCAATGAGGTTAAAAAACATGTAGAAAAGTAAAACAAAAAGGGATTTTGTAGCGTGTCACTTTAAAAGATTAAAGGAGGTTCTCCAACTGAACAAACAAGTAAGACCCTATACAAAGAGTTCAGATTGTTCTGTCAGCCACTGCAGAGATGAATGGATGAGGCGAGATGCAGTTGTCATCAATGTCTGCCCGTTTATCTCGGAGTACAAGGGGGACAATGGATCCTGTTCTGTTTGTAAGACTACCACTGATCCTGTGGGATAAATGATTTACTCTATATATTGTAGACAAGTCGTCTTTAAATTCCTGAAAATAGGAAAGCCCTTTTAAGATCATGCCAAAAAAGGTCATGCAAAAACTAGTAGGTTTACAATTTACTTTCGCTTTATTGTCTCATTCTGTTTCACAGTGATCACATGTGTGGGTTACATTTGAATAGGACATCCGACCTGTCTGTTGCTTCTTTGCCATTTCTCTTAGAATTTTTAAAATAAATGGAAAACTGGTAATTACCATTTCGGGGTGTGGACATACTATTGGTTTTTACTGTTCCAATTTGCTTTCAAAGACACATATCGCTTTAATTCATTTGGTTTGGCTCAAAAAAAATAGAAATATTAAATAGTCTTTGTTATATTATAACAATTTGAAAAAAAAAAAAATCTTTTATAAAAACCCCCCCCCCCCCCCCCTGTAATTTAGTTCCACTATATTCTAACAATTTTGCACAATGTTTTTCATGACAATTTATTGTCCATATTCTAAACTTATCACATTAATGGAGTTTTCCCACAAACGTTTGCTTAATAAGCAGACCGCCTGGGCTATGACCGTTCTGCACCCTCCATACATTCATGGCGCTGATGGCAAGATGCAGAGCGTTTACAACGCTTATGTTTTTCAAATACCAACTGCTTGTATTTTTTAAAAGGATTAAAGAAGAAAGCAAACACCCACCAAAAGTTGATCACCCAGGTCTCCTGAATGCAGTAGTATCCAAACTTGATCAGGCTGAGAACAGATTGGCTTGGGAGCTCCTCATAATACTGTTTTTGGCAGGAAAAACCCAAGTCTGTAAACTTTGTAAAAACTAGATCACCCAAGGATTGCAGAATACTATATATTGGGGGGCACAAGACTCACATTGTTTAACCTTTTATTAGCTTTATTGGAGGAGGTCCCTCAAATAAAAAAGAAATCGATTCAATTATTGATTTTGCATTTTTGTGTGTTTTTATACACCAAATAGCATAAATAACATGCTACATCTGTTTCATGTGTCAGAAGGTTATGGTGATATCCATTTATATGATGTGTTAGTTTGAGTTGGCCTACACAATAAAAAGTCATTTGGAGAGAAAATCCTTTGATTTTGCATTTGCAGTCCTACTAAGCGGCATCATTTTGTGTGATCAAGCTGTTTACGGGCTTATTTATTTGCGCGGATAACGAGCTTGTACTTTAGCTTTGGTATCATGCAGGGGTAAAGGATCACTATGTATGGGCTGGATGCTGAATTTTTTTTAAGACTATTCACCATACGGGCTTTCAGTAATGATTTTTGGCTTATTGTACAGGTCAGTGACGTTATTATGGTAGATACCTTGATGACTGTTGTGTGGGGAGTTTACTGTTTTTATTGTGTTGGAAGTTTTCCGCTATTGGGTGGCATTTATGGGACTTTTTTTTTTTACTTTTCTTACACGTTTTGTTTTAGATCCTCATGGGACTTGAACAAGTGATGTCATTGAAGCCACTTGTTCAATACACTGCACCTTCGACTGATGTATGCATGGGATTAGAACGTCAAGCGCCTATGCAAAGTGCATAGGCTGCAGCTGCAGTGCTGGCAGTCAGACAAGACAGCTCTGGAGTCATCTCATACGCGGGCGCTGATCCCCTGCTGAAGAGATGGGTTGGTGATTTGATTTTAAGGCACTGGGTCATGTTTGACCACGGTGCCTTAAGGTGTTAAACAAAAGCAAGCTTAAAAACTAACGGGCAAACAGAAGCTCACCATTACCCAACCTTCACAGTGTTAAAAGGGTGTGGTTTAAATTTGGACTATTAAAGTGGTTTATTTTACGATGTTTATGCAGGATATTGAAAGTATGACGAAGAACACATATCAGATGTTTGTTGTGCAGTTTCATCTCGAGGGTTGGAAAGTACCCACATGTGGATGACTAAACCCTTTTATAGACCAATAAACAACGGAAGGCGTGCCCACATCACGCTTTGGATCGGGCACATTTCGTGAAAACAAATTTCAGGTGCTGTGTAGGATTGTGAAGCCTTATATATATCAGAAACAGGGCAACCCCTAATAAGTGACCCCATTGAAAAAATAGACCCCTTAAGGCGCTCGTAATATATTTTGGGGGGTCACTATAACTATTGGATTACATTTTATTAACATTTTGGAAGGAATGCAAAAAAAATCTATTTTGATTTTATTTTCTGATTCTTTCATTTATACAACAGTAGTAGCATAAAATGGGTCGGTACGATTCAGCGATTTTTCATTAATATATAGCTTTTTATGTTGAAATTTTTTCAGAATAAAAACGCCATTTGAAGAGAAAACACTTGTTTTGTTTTTTGTTGATTGAGCTGTATTAGGGTTTTTGGCAGAATGAATAGTTTTTTTTTCTATTGGAATCACGTGGTATACAATGGTGTGCTCGTAGGATCATAAAAAACATGTGGCGGCAGCATGTGAAACTAAACAGTCGACACCCCAGTGCTAAGACCTGGCGATGTTGGAACTGTTTGAAAAGTAGCTCCGATCATGGGGGTTCACCTGGTTAAAGGCATCAGTGCAGGGCGTTGCTGCGGCATTTACACTGCCTGTGGGGGGCTCTCCCCAAGATGCCTCCCTAGGTACCCATCTTGAGGGGTTATGACCCCGGTTCGGTCCTGAGCGAGTGCTGTATAGATCCCATATGTGATGGGCTCATAAAAGGGCACAGTTTCAGCTATGCAATGTGCATAGTCTGAGTGAGCTATTCGTATAATCAGGAATCAAACAAAAACAAGATGAGCTGCTTGATCAAGTGTCTTTATGGCATTAGAATTCGAATAAAAAGTGATTAAAGGGAAAAACCATTCATGTCCGCAAAAAAACAAGCCATCAAGCAGCTCCATAGTCTAACAAAAAAAAGGGTTATGTAATTGGAAGACCGTGATGCAGAAAATTAGATTTTTTTTCCCCCATATTAGGTGATAGTTTGAGAGAATCTTTAGTGAAACGTATCGTATTTTTGAAGTATGGTCAAGTATGGTATCCCCATATCGTACTGAGCACCCATAGAAATAAAATAATACGTTTAGTTAGGCTTATATGATGAACACCAAAACATACCCTTCAACCCATAGGGATTCTAACCACAAAATGGGTTATTCACTGGGGAAAAAAAAAAAGATCTCATCCGCACAAAAAAAAACCTCCTGTATTGTGAAAAAAATTTTTTTTATAGACCTACAAAAGGGGAGTTGGCCTAGCGCTATAGGAGCAAAAACTGGCAGCTGCAATGTGCTCCTCCCTTCTGCGCCTCACTGTGCGCCCATACAAGTAACATCCACATGGGGTTAGTTTCATAGGTGACGGGTTGCAGATTGAAAAGGGTGGATATATATGTGGTTTCTAACACTATGGGGCAGATTTACGTACTGACCGAGCCCATTTGGCATCCAGCGGCGCTAGTCCATGGAACAGGATTGCGGTCAACCGGACGGGAGTTCTGAAGGTAGTTCCTCCGAGTCCACAAGGTGCGCTGCTGCGTGAAAATCATCTTGAACGCGCAGGAATACACGAGCTGGACCAGCTGAGGTAAGCGCTTACCAAGCGACACCATTGTCGGCTATTAAATGCGGGCGGTTTTTTCCGAATACGTCGGGTTTTTTCGTGGTCGGAGCCACACACCCCCATTTCCGTCGCATGCATGCCCGCGCCGATGCGCCACATCGATCGCTGTGCGCCAAAATCCCGGGGCAGGCAATCTGGTTACCAATCGGCGCAATCGGAAATATTGGTAAACCGTCGGGAAAACGCGAATCGGGCCCTGTAGAATTGACCCCCTACATATTTAATTAAACACAATATGAATCCCAAAAAGTCAATTCGGCAATTCCTTGAACCTACGGTAAAAACAATGTTGAAGTTGTAAGCCGACGAAGGTCGGGTACCGACCGAAACGCGTTGCAATAAACCACAAGACTGAGCGCTGGCTATTTAAGACCGTGTTGGGAAAGTTGATTCAGGATCAAGCGCGACTATGTACAGTCCTTACTGCGGCTCCAGAGCAAAAAACAACAGACGATTTACATGAGAAACTACCGTACAGTCATACCTGGGCGGATTAAAGGCAGAAAGACGATCAGCGACCAGAATTCTCCCATTCTACTATACATGCACATTAATTTTCTCTTCAAGGTGCTCCTGTCTCCTTTTTGTCTCCCTTCCCCAGATTTGAGATCGTGGTCTGAGTAGTATCGGCATGATCAGATCGCACCAGGTCTCCATTCTCTGGTTTGTTCGCTGTGGTAAACCGCTATGTGAATCCTAAGCCATATCTGATGTAACTAGATGATTCGGAGAATTTTTTCAGTTTTTTACATTTTTTTATAACTAAACTTATAGATGCCAAAAATTTACAACAAAAATGAAGCACAAATGTATAGAAAAAAATCCTCTAAAACGTCAGAAATGCTTTGTAAGTAAAAGGCATGAAAGAAAAGTTATGACCAATAAAAAGAAGCAAGGTCAGAATATAAAAAAGGGGCTGAGTCTGATAATACTGAGGAGACATGAAGCTTTAAACTGGCTATGTCTTGACGGAGTAATGAGGTTGCTGATTTTGATGTTTTTGGTTGATATGAGCTGCTTTAGTCTTATTTTTTGTCTTGTGTTGATGTTTTATTTTTGTATGGGCTATGTCTGGGTAAGGTGACTTGTCTTTATTGATACTTTTATGCTTGTTTGCTTGGAAGCTCACAGTCCCATTTTTGGTGTTTTTTTGATAATTTTTTTACGGTGTCAAGCTTGTCATGGCTTAGTAATGATTTTATTGTATCAGGTTATTGTTGTACAGGGGTCTTTTTAGCAGACACGGCTAGATAAGGATACATATCTTACTGGTTGTGTGGTGATTTTCACTTGGTTGATATGTAGCGTGTGTGACATTTGGGGCCAGCTTGGGGACTTTAGACTTTTTATTTATTTATCTGTCGAGCTCAGAAATATTTTTTCTCACAAAGACATCGTCAATTCTTTCTTTGTTCCAAAGTGAAAGACAAACAGTACTGCTGATGTATGGCAGTTAGAGAGGAGCGAAACACAACTCGTCCGAGCTTGATGCTCGTTGTCGCAAGCCATTTAGCGTACTAGAAAAATCTGGCCGCGTTTGCTAGGCGAAAAATGTTGGCAAGCGCGGAGGAAAATGGCTGACGTGGGTTACAATTACAACGTCATTTAGAATAGCACGCTGTGGTGGGCTGGACCTGATCAGGTGATCCCTTAGAATAGCACAGTCGCACCTGCCTGCCGCGATGCTTGCCTCATTCTCTGTCTGGATTGACCGTTAGGATCGAGTAGAGATCTGCTGCTGCAGGGACAGCTATTGGTTTAGGGTTAGGGTGTGATATTAGCTTATTGTAGCAGGAAGTGCGTCTATCAAGACCCCAACAAAGCCCTGTAGGGCTAGAATGCGTTCTATATTTTTTTTTTGTTTGCTTGAGGGTGGGGCGTTGATGGCACTAGTGTAGGTGAGACATAGGCATACAAGAACCCAACGGTTCTTAGGGATAACTGGTAGCTTATATATATATAGTATTTTTGTTGATTTGCTGTGGCTGGCCTGCTGGCACTAGTAGTGCAGATAGGACCATATGGTGACGAATTTGCAGGGGCTTGCGGAACGTTCTATTTAGCTCGTAGTGACACACATATCCATCTCATGGCACTCATTGGGACCAAAATATTCGGCGGTTTGATTTGTAATAGGCACAGTATGCTTTTCTCGTTTCTTTTTGGTGCCCCAAAAATAAAAGTCATAGGAACAGCACAACACATCAATGTTGGTGATCGCTGTCGTGGAGGTTAGGAAGCTAGCCATCGCAATAGGGATCGAATTCGTTTGTTAAAAAAACAAAAACACAAAAAAACACACAAAAAAAAATTTACAAGTTTACACTTACTTTGTGAAATATATTGAACCGAACGTTGGAGAAATAGGGATAAGCGGTGCTCAACCCTTCCCTCTCCTTAGATATATAGACACGTCCTATATTTTTCCATGGACAGTCACCATGTGGTGAGACAACGTGTGCTCATCACACAGTGACCAGGCACCATAGATGTCAATTGGGGCCGATGTGCGGCCGCAAATCGGTCCCCATTATGTTCGTGAGCATGAGGCCAGCACCGATTGCCGTTGTTAGCCACAGGTGTTTGCTGCACCCATGCGCTATGGAGAGAGCTCAGACCTTGAGCCTTCTCCATACTCCCCTTGCCGGCCATGTTAGTAAGCCAACTTTTTCACACCTACCCTTTTCAGCCTTGCCTATTAATTTGATTAAGATCAGGGCTTTCTGATGACCAGTCCAATACACTGACTTTAAGTCAAATATTTGCACACTTTTCTGTATTGGCTTGGGTCAAACATTTGGATATCCTTTTACAAGTTTCTCGCAATAGTTTGAACACATTTGGGCCCATTCCTCCTGACAGAACTAGTGTAACTGAGCCATGTCTGTAGGCGTTGCTCCCACCTTCCTTTTCTGCTTTGCCCATAAATTTTCAATTGGATTGAGATCAGGTCTTTTAGATGGCCACTCAAAAGTATTGACTTTGTTATACTTAAAGGGGTATTCCATCTTCAGCAAATTAATGTTATTGTTTGTATGATGGAAAATAATACAATTTTCTAATATATTTTCTGTATCAATAGTCATATAGATCTCTACTTGTCATTCTATAAAATAATTCTAGGTTTACTTCCAATGGACAGAAATCTGACCACTTTAAGCCACTTTGTAACCATTTTGGCAGTATGCTTTGGGTCATTGTCCATTTGAAAGACCCATTTGCACCAAGCTTTTCCCTTACGTCCGATGTCTTGAGATGTTGCTTCAATATTGCCACATAATTTTCTTTCCTGATAATGCCATCTATTTTGTGAAGTACACCAGTCGCTCCTGCAGCAAAACAACCCTACAACATGATACTGCCATTAACCCCTTACCGACATGTGACGTAATAGTACGTCACATGTCGGGTCCCGGTACATGGAGAGGGCTTGCGGGCCGAGCCCTCTCCATAGCCGGTAAGTCTTTGCTGCATATTGCAGCAAAGGCTTACCGGTAACACCCGCGATCGGTGCCGGCGCCGATCGCGGGTGTTTTACCGCTGATCGCCGCCGGCAAAGGCGCCGCCATCTTTCCGGGGATCGTCGTCTCCCGTGACTCATCGGGGAGCGCGATCCATCGCCATGGTAGCTTCGGTCTCACGAAGACCCGAAGCTACTTGCGGGGTTAAACCCAGCTATGGTCATGTATGAGTAGTAATGTATTAACCCATCACGTGGTAATGTAAAATGAGTAGAAAATCCCCATATACTGCCATACTGTAGTAGGCAGTATCTGATAGGATCGATCGACACCTAGGGTGAAGTACCCTAGGGATTCTGAAAATAGTAAAAATAAAATTTAAAAAAATTAAATAAAAAATTATAATAAAAAAAACCTAAAAATTCAACTCACCCCCCCTTTCCTAAACTGATATAAATATAAAAAAACAGTAAAAATCATAACCTTAGGTATTGCCGCGTCCGAAAAGGCCGATCTTAAATATGATAACGGTTTTTCACTGCGTTTAAAAAACCCCGTACACGGAAAATCGGCGGCCAAGTCGAAATGGCCCTTTTTTGCATTTAACAATTTTTTACAAATTCATAAAAAGTTGACAAAAGGTCGTACATCCTAAAAATTATACATTGTGAACGTAATCAATCCGCAAAAACAACACCACCCACAGCTCTGTAGCAACCAAAGTAAGAAAGTTATTATCCCCAGAAATGGCAAAATCCCCCCCCAAAAAATTTTGTAGCATGAGGTTTTAATTTTTTTAAATGTATGAAAGAACATTAATAAAACCTATACAAATTTGTATCCCCGTAATCGTAGTACCGACCCAAAGAATAAAGTAGACATGTCATTTGGGGTGCATAGTGAATTCGTAAAATCCCCGCCCACAGAATAACGGCAACAAATGCCTTTTTTTAAACCAATTTCACTGCTGCATTTGGAATTTTTTTTTTTTCCGCTTCCCTTACACGGCATGAAATATTCATACCACCATTTGAAGTGTAATTTTTACGCAGAAAATAAGCCATCACACAGCCGTACATGAAAATAAAAAAAAGTTATCAGATTTTTGAATTTGGGGAGTGAAAAAATGAACGCAAATTGAAAAGGGGCCGCGGCGGGAAGGGGTTAATGTGTTTCACAGTTGGAATTATCTTCTCAGGTTTGCAAGCTTTTCCCCTTTTGCTCCAAATTTATGATGTGCATTACAGTCAAAAAGTTCATTTTGTTTTTGTCAGACCATAGGAACTTTCTACACAATAATAATATTAATTATTATTATTTAGGTCTTTGTTCTTGTGTGCATTTGCCAACAGTAACTGGCTATTTTACAATAGTTTTCTTCTTCCTGTCCTGGCATAGTGACCTTTCAAGTCCATGCCAATACATTACTGTTACATTGTGGATATTTAAGCCTCTGACAAACTTACGCCAGCAGCTCTTATAATGTCTATGCTTTTTGATCTTGGTTGATATGCACTTTCGGACCAAGCACCTTAGATCTCTGAGAATCAGAATCCTTTTTCCTTCTGACAGTATAATCGCTGGATTTTCCAATGTTGTTTGTAACTTGATTCTACTTGTTTGTACAGACGAACTACAGTAGGAACTTGTCAGATTCTAGAAATTTCCAGCCAAGTATAAACCAGACTTGTGGCAACGTGCTTGGGCTATGTCTTTAGACTTTCCCTGATGTACACACAGGTGTTGCCTTCAAATACATCCACAGCAACATACTTTGCAGGCAAGTAAATCAATTGGCTAATATTCTCTATCTTCTGGCATGATGTAAATAATTTTGGTTACCTCATTGACCTAAAACTGGAAAAATTTACTCTGATTTCATGTTAGATAGTGAGAAAAACATGTATGTATGTATTTTTATATAGTCTATATCTAAACTCCTTCTGGTTTCCAACTGTAAATGATGAGTATGCGTTCTTATACTTTGTTTTGCTGACATATTTTGAGGCACAGACACACAATCACCAAGATTTTCCGCAGTGCTGACATGCCACAGCCGAAGGAATTTCCTCTCAACAGAAATTGTGGGATAAATCCCATTTTTAACAATCCAACACCGAGCTGGCTTTCAGAAATATGAAGCATCTCCTGTTTACTGATTTTTCCATCCCTGCATAGACATTAAAGATACGCATTAACGTACAATGGAAGCAGGTCTGCAAAGAATTTTTTACAAGTTCTAATAAATCAAAAGCTACGATAAAGTGTGGGTAACAATAGAATCTCTGCCCTAATACTAGAGTGAAACCAAACCTCTATTTCAGAGTACACATTTGCTAAGTCACGGATAGTCTTATGGTCAAGATCTGAGCCGAGTTGAAGAAGAATGCACACACAATCTGGATGTTATTTTGTTTTTCCATCCAAACATATACTAAAACGCAGAATAAGATGAAACATCATTCTCACTGGTAGGACCAAAGCATAAATTTCCATTTACACTGGTCCAAATGAGAGAGCAATAGATAACAAACAATTTTTAAAAGAAAAAAAAATTATACCCCATTTAAGGTCTTAAAGATGTCTTCCCATCTGGGCCTACACATTTAGTTTAATTCATTTCTAATAATTTATAAATGTCTTCAATTGCAGGTCATTAAATTACATACCCATGGAAGAAATTTTCTATTAACGTAGCCATGTTGTCTTTGGACAGAAATAAAATAGCTGTCCTTGGATATGACCACAGTACAACCACTTGACGCGTTCACCACGGGCCACCGGATTCTAGTTTAATTGCCAACTCATCATTTCAGGTACATCGTTACTCCTGGCCTTTCTATGCAAAACAGTTTGCTCAAGCACTCTGGTAGTTGATGATTGTATCAGGACAGCTGTCCCTCTGTTTCTAAGGACCATGTCACTACATTATGGAAATTTATCTTCAAACAGGTACTTTTTAATAACATCCTATTCAGAAATTATTGAATTTGCAGATAATACATTACATGTATATTAACCAGATGGGAATTTTTATAGGTGCACCCAGATGGCTGAACTATAAAAAAGACAGAATTTGTTCCTTTGTATACTATACTCATTATCGGCACAAACTATCCACTTATTGGAAGTAGTATAGATCTGAAGAGACGGATTTCAGAAAATGTCTGAAATTTGAAGATAAGCTCCCATAAAACTAAAGCATGATAAACCGAGTTTACACTTATATATCACATATATCCGGCACCGTGACGAGGTAATATTGTGGTAATCTTATTTTGTTATCCTTACCATTGTTTCCTTCTAAACACAATGCCCAATGAAGGGCTCCGGGGTGTTTCAGTGCCCATCAGGCTAGCAGATTCACCAGGCGTTACAGTATTCAACAGCACTTCCTCCCACTCTTTTCTGCAGTGAGATTAATATTAGGCAGATGGAAGGGTGTATTGCTGAGGTTTCGAAAGGCAGGTGAAACTGCAGCATGAGGGCTCGATGAACACCCCATGCGCCTTTCAGGCTCATTAGCAAATAATTACATGATTTTAAAGGAAGGTCAAACAGTTATAAGAAGATTACCACAAAATAAACAAGATCACTGTATCCTTGATAGTTGTCCCTGGTTTTATCATACTTGATTTGATGGTAGGTTTCCTTTAAACTGGAGTAATTGAAGAAGTTTGTAAGGATGTTTAACACTTACTGATTTTGGTCTATCCTCATCGAAGGCACATAGGTAAGGAAAATTGCTCCGCACACTGCAGAACTCTTCTTGGAGATGTGTCCATCACCGCGCCATCTTCGTGGATCGTCGCCCCCGTAAGTCATCGGGGAGCGGACGATCCATGGCCAGTGGTAGCTTCGAGGTCTCACGAAGACCCGAAGAACTTCGGTTTTAACCCAATTCATACCATGTGGTCAGCACATGGTAATGTATGCGTAGTAAAATCTCAATATACTGCCATACTGGAGTATGGCAGATATGATAGGATCGATCAGACCACCTAGGGTTAAAGTACCCTAGGGAGTCTGAAAAATAGTAAAAATAAAAAGTTAAAAATAAGTTAAAATAAAAAAAATTTATAATAAAAAAAACCTAAAAATTCAAATCACCCCCTTCCCTAGAAATGAATTAAATATAAAAAAACTGTTTAAAAAATCAAACACATAGGATATTGCCGCGTTGAAAATGGCCGATCTTTCAAAATATGATAACGGTTTTCACGGCGTTTAAACCACCGTAACGGAAAATCGCGCCAAGTCGAAATGGCATTTTTTGCCATTTAAAAATTTTTTAAAATTCTATTAAAAAAGTGATCAAAAGGTCGTACAGTCTAAAAATTATAACATTGGTAAGTCATCAAATCCGCAAAAAAACGACAACCACCCACAGCTCTTACACCAAAGTATGAAAAGTTATTCGCCCCAGAAGATGGCAAAAATCCCCCAAAAAAATTTTTGTACAGGAGGGTTTTAATTTTTTAAATGATGAAACATTATTAAAACCTATACAAATTGGTTATCCCCGCTAATAGTAACCGACCCAAAGAATTAAAAGTAGACATGTCATTTGGGTGTGACACAGCTGAAATTCGTAATCCAAGCCACAAGATAACGGCCACACAAATTGCGTTTTTTTACCAATTTCACTGCATTTGGGAATGTTTCTCTCGCTTCCCAGGTACACAGCATGAAATATTAACTACCACCATTTTGATAGTTCATTGTTACGCAGAAAATAAAGCATCACACATATGTACATGGAAAAATAAAAAAAAGTTTACAGATTTTTGAATGTGGGGAGGGAAAAAAGAAAACGCAAAATGAAAAAGGCCGCCGGCGGGAAGGGGTCTAATGTGTTTCACGCTGGAATGATCTTCTCAGTTTGCAGCTTTTCCCTTTGCCTCCAAATTAATTGAGTCATTACAGTCAAAAAGTTTCAACTTTTAGTTTTGTCGACCCTAGGAAAAACGTCAATACAACAATAATATATTATTATTAGGTCTTTGTCTTGTGTGCATTGCAACAGTAATCGGTCTATTTTACAATAGTTTCTTTGGCCTAGTGGACCTTTCAAGTCCATGCCAAACATATGGTTTACATTGTGGATATTGGAAGCACTATGACAAAACTTACGCCAGCATCTCTTATAATGTCTATTTCTTTTGATCTTGGGTTGATATGCAATTCGGACCAAAGCACAGTAATCTCCGAGAATCGAATCCTTTCCTTCCTGAACAGGTTATAATAGCTGGATTTTCCAAGTTGTTGCACTGAGTACTATTGTTTGTAAGACGAACTACAGTAGGAACTTTCAGATTTCTAGAAATTGCAGCCAAGTGTAAACAGACTGTGCAAGGGCTTGGGCTTATTTCTTTTTTAGACATTTCCCATGCATGTAACACAAGGTGGCCTGTCACATACATCCACAGAACATACTTGCAGCAAGTAATCAAAATTGCTCGACTAAAATATTCTCTATCATTCTGGCATGATGTTACATAAAATTTGGTTACCCTAATTGACCTAAAATGGCCAAAAATTTACTTCTGATTTCATAGATAGCGAGAAAAGAAAAAACAGGTATGTATCTTTATATAGTCTATCTAAACTTCTGGTTTCACTGTAAAGATGAGTATGAGTCTTTATACTTTTTGTTGACTGACCTATTTGGGCACAGCACACACAAGATTTCCGCAGTGCTGACCAGCGCACACAGGTCGAAGGAATGTCCTCCACAGAATGGGTGGATAAATCCCAGTTACAATCCAACACCGAGCTGGCTTTCAGAAAATATGACGTTCATCTCACCTGTTTACTGATTTTCCACAATCCTGCACTAGGGACATTAAAGATAATAGCATAACGTACAATGGAAGCCAGGGTCTGCAAAGAATTTTTACAAGTATCTAAAAAATACAAAAGAATCTGATACATATGTGGGTAAAAAATAGAAATCTGCCTAGACTTAAGAGTGAACCAAACCCTCTTATTTCAGAGTTACACATCTTGCTAAGGGACCACAGGATAAGTCTGTAATGTCAATCTCGAGCCGAGTTGAAATGAAGACAAGGCCACACACAAAATCTGGATGGTTATTTGTTTAGTCCATCCCAAATATTACGAAAAAACAGCAGAATAAGATGAAAACATCATTCTCAAGGGTAGGACAAAGCAAATTTACAGTACACTGGCTACAAATGAGAGAAGCAATAGATAAAAACAAAACTATTTTTAAAAGAAAAAAAATTATAACCGGTCTTAAAGAGGTATTACCATCTGGGCTCTACACATTAGTGTAATTCATTTCTATATTATAAATGTCTTCAATTGCAGGTCATTAAATTCACATACCCTGTGAAAAAATTTCCTAGTAACGTAGCCATGTTGTCTTGGACAGAAATAAAATAGCTGTATCTTGGATATGACCACAGTCACAACTGACAGCACGGGCCGCGGTCACCCGGACCACCGTGATTCTGGGTTTATTGCCAAAATAATCATGCGGGACATCGTTCCTCCTGGCCATTCAATATGCAAAAACAGTTGCTAAGCACTTGGTAGTGATGATTGATATCAAAAGGGACAGCACCGTCACCCTCGTTTAAGGGACCACCCCGGTCACTAATTTTTATCTCACACACAGCGCAGACCCCCCCAAAAATTTTTAACCCTTAGCGCTCCGCGCCGTAGCGTATGGCGAGTCCAGCGCAGCTACCCGCGGCTCCCCAGAGCCAGTACAGCTACGGGCCGCAGAGAGAGACGAGCGGATTCAGCGCCTGTTTATAGCAGCCGAACCGGCATCGCTAGCGCGGATGTCAGCGGTATTATCTACCGCTGACATCACCAGGCTAACAACCTGCGGTCGGTAGTGGAGCTCCGAGCGAGGGTTTTTAACCGTAAATGCAGAGCGGTCAACGCGATGGCGGCATTTTAACAGCTTCTGGGGGTCTTTACCATCGATGCCCCCCCGCAAGTTTCGGGGGGCCGACGCGACGATCGCTGGTTGGCTCCTCGGGGTCCGATCGGGACCCCAAGAAGCCTGGCGGGGTTTACCGTTAAGATGGCGTCTATGACGTCATTCTTAAAGGAAAGTGTTCAGCCTATGAATCGGCATAGGCTGGGCAACTGAATAATACCATGCAATACATTAGTTATTGCAGAGTAGTATCAAGACACAAGCACTCAGATGATTGCTGTTCATATACCATGGGTGGATCAAGGTAAAAAAAAAAATGTAAAAAAAAGGTTTTTCATAAAAAAATTACTTTATAAATCACTAAAAATGCCCATAAGCCGAAAAAATAAAAGAGACATTAACGCTCAAAAAAGTTAAATCATAACACAAAACCCCACATCTATAGTGATCCCGCGTCCGGAACAATCCATAGAATATAAAACTACAATAACTATTGAACCCATATGTGAACGCCGTAAAAAAAAACGCAAAACCACCAAAAATTCTGATTTTTACCTATTATATCCCACTAAAAATGCAAATAAAAAAGTGTAAACCAACACATTGTACTCCAGAAAGGATATTGTGCAAAGAACAACATGTCCCGCAAAAAAAACAAGCCAGTCACACGCTCTGTAGCCAAAAACGGAACAATGTATGCCACTTGACGCGGCCGATGCAAAAATGATAGATTTTTCCCCCACATTAGGGGTTATTGGCCCACATTTAGGAAAACATAGAAAAAATATTCATTGTCTGGTATCCCAGTATAATCGTATCGACCCATAGAATAAAGATAACGCGATATTAGGAATACGGGAACACGAGAAAAAAAAAAAGTTTTACAAATCCAGTTACCGATCTGATGCTTTTCAACTCATGACCTCAAAAAAGTTCAACAATTTCAAGAATAGGTGTGATACCAACCCCCAAATGGTAACACTGGAAAAAAAAGCATCTCGTCCAGCAAAAAAATGCTTTAACATGGCCCAAATAACCGAATAGCGAATTTTATAGCTGCAAAAGGGGCGCACCAGAAACTAAAATGCCTGGCAGCTGAGGGTGCTCCTCCTCTGCGCCTCGCTGTGCCCCCAGAACACAAGAAAGGCCACGTTGTGGGGGGTCGCTGCACTCAGGAGAGATGTAGAACAAATTTTATGGTGAGTTCTCTTTTGATTTTGGACAAATGTGTACAGTTTAGGGCTAAATGAACGTTAACCGACAAAAATTGATTAAATTTTGAAATTTCTACAATTTCACCGCCATTTGATTTCAATTACTATGAAGATCTCAAGGGTCACAATCTTTTGTATAAGTGTTTCTGCTAGTTTGCGGGGTTGCAGATGGGAAAAGGGTTGGCTATCTCGGGGTTTTGTTGCTAAATATGTAAAATGTGATTTCACACCAGTATTTATCCCAAAATAGTCAATTTCGAAAAATAACGGAAATCGCTCTATTCGATTTGTAGGCAGTCGTGACGTCAAAATAATTATCCCAAACATCAAAAAATTATTGAAAATGTTAAAGTAGACAAAGGGGAAATGTTAGTCGCAGTTATTAGGTGGTAAATTTCTGCCTGCAACGCGGGATTTTAGAATGTCGGAACATGGCAAAATTTTCTAAAAATCACTCTTTTTTCTTTTTTTGTAAATAAACGCAAAACTTATCAGCCAAAATTTACCCTTTAAAATGAAGTACAACATGTGGGAAAAAACAATCTCCAGAAATCGTTTGATAAGATAACAGCGTTCAAAGTTAGTACCACATGGAAGAGACACTGTCGTCAAATTTCAAAAAAAAGTTGCGAGCCTAACGCAAAACAGTATGCGTCCTAAGGGGTTAAATAACATCTATTGAAGAAAATCTATTGAATATGGCAGAGAATAAATTACATGTAATGACCAGATGGAATTTTTATAGTTGCACAGATGCTGAAATTATAAAAAAAAGGGGACCAGAATTTGTTCCTTTATGCTATACTCAATCGGCACAAAACTATACACCTTATTTAGTAGTATAATAGCTGAAGAGAGGATTCAGAAAAATGTCTGATAATTTGAAGGTAATCTACCATTAATAAACATAAAGGATAATAACCCGTACACTTATAGAAGACATATATCCAGCACCGTGACTTGAGGTAATATTGTGGTAATTGATATTGGTTATCATTATTGTTCCTTTAAACACATGCCAATGAAGGGCCCTGGGGGGTTATCAGTGCCCATCAGTGCTACAGATTAACAGGCTGTTACAGATCAACAAGCATTCCTCCCACTGGTGCTGAAACTTCTCTGCTGCAGTGAGATTATATTAGCAGATGGAGGGTTGTAGTGCGAGGTTTCAGAGAGGCAGGTGAAACTGCCCGCATGGAGAGAGGCTCTAGTAACAACCCCAGGAGCCTTCAGGCTCATAGCAAATATTAACAATTGATTTAGAAGGAAGGTCAAACAAATATAAGAAGATACCCACAAAAGAAACATAGATCTGGATCTATGAATAGTGGTCCCTGGTTTATCATACTGATTGATGTAGGTTTCGTAAACTGGAGTAATGTGAAATAAGTTTAAGGATGTTAACACTATGAGTTTTGGTCCTAGTCTCGAAGGGCACATAGGTAAGGAAAATTGATACGCACACTGCAGAATCTTCTTGGGAGATGTGTCCAATCACAACTCATCAAAGAGTCGAAACACGGACTATGAGGAGAAGAATATAGAGACTTTGGGAATTTTATAAGAAAATTTCACATCTTGAACTGATTATTATGTTACCCCTAGAAAAGGCTACCCTAAAGCAGTTACCGAAACAAAATGTTATGGTCAAAAGGCTTGGTCTCACAGTAACGCTATTTTTCTTAAATTTATGTATACAATACATTTAAAGAGAAACCTAATTATAAAGCTAGTTATGTGACTTGTTACCACTTTTATTTTTTTTATAAGCAGCAGTTGCACTGTTGGACTTATTTCAGGGTTCACTGCAAGGGATATTTATTTTGTTATATTTGACATATGAATGGGTATTTTGAGACGCTAATACTAACATGTTTATGATTGTTTAATTGTTTTGTTTGTGTCTTGGAAATGGGGCCAATATGATTATTTTACGTTATATTTAGATATAAAATGTTTATTTTCTTTCTTTGTTCATTTTTTTAAGCTCAGTTTCTAGAGGGCTGATCGATATAGAATACATTGCAAAACAATTGTATGGAAATAGATTATAATACTGCTTCACTTAAACAGCCTACCTTCCTGCCTCTTTCCAAGCCTCCTGATGTGATATCACAGATCAGTGCCTCTATTTATGGCTTCACAAAGGGGTAGACGAAGATCAGTTGCCAAAAATGTGTTAACGCAGGTGTTTACTTTATAAAACAGCTTTGTACATGTATGGTCAAGTCAAGGAAAGAAAGTTTTATGCATATGCTTTGTTGTAAACCTCTCTCAGTATATCCAAGCGCAGTAGAGTAGAGAGTAGAGATGAAATTTAATTCTAAACTAAACGTTTAGGACTAAAAGTTTGTCATACAACACTTAACACGGTCCAATTTTGCAGTAATTGTAGATGAATTTTCGGCAGATGAATCACGAACAATGGGGCACACTTACTTACCAGTCCGAAGGAGTCGGCAAAGTAGGAGTGTCCGACGATAATGCACTCTGGCGCAATCACTAAGATTGGCACCTGCTATCCGCAGTTTGCTTGCCTGTCAGGATCCGACGGAAGTTCACCTTTTCTTCCCGATGTATGTAAAGTTCCATTGTGCTTGCGAAACAATTTGAATCTTAAATCCGCGATCAGTCCGAATCAGTCGGATCGTCCAAGGCACCGCACGATCAGATTTCTGTCTCATGGAGGCCAGTGGCTGCGCCCAATCCGATCGTGGGCGCCACAATCGATCACATGCAACACATCCACAGTTAAATACCTGTCACAATGGCGCAAAATCCCAACAACTTCCCGAAAATCCAACGAAAAGTGCGATCCGCGGACCCTTCAATAAGCAATGCCAGCAAACCGATACAACCAAACTTTGCACACTACTACATAGGACTGCTTCAGAAGCAAACAGGCAACTTCTGATGGAATTATGCTACCCCCCCCACCCAGTTAAGCGAGACCCCTCAAGACAATGTACAAAGAACTTACAAGCAGATAATTTTTTTAATCAATATGGACACTCTACTAACCTCAAACCAAGAAAATCCAAAATAGGTCCATTCCAAAAGTTACCTAAAAATGACACAAGGATGGCATTCGTGATGAGCGGACTTGTTGAAATTTAAAAAAGCTGACCCCAACATTGTAACTGTTAAATGCACTGGCAAAAGTCATCAACAGTTGCGTTTGTGTGCTGGCATAAGCTGATGACCATAGGTAAGCAACGATTCCTCTGCAAAATTGTAGCTCCTGTAGCCACAGCATGTAAGCCAGGGCGTGTAAACAATGCGTTATATTAAATGCTGCTATGCCCAAGACCACCACAAACTTCCAACTCCGTCCACTTACCAGATGCACACTTTGCGACCACCTTTGCGATTAAACTTAGAATCACATACTCTTAATATAATTACGACTATATGGAAAAAAAAACATTAATACCTAAAGCCTCTATTAATGTAGACAAGTTGATCATACACCAATTACCTCAACCATTTTCTCAATGTGTTGGCCAAAAGGGTTCGACTGAGTTTTGCTTTTAATGGAAGCCCATTTCCAAGGAGGTGATGGAGGAATGAGTGATTTGATATTGGCTTGCTGCAAGAAAAGAAATAAAATGTAATATATGCAAGTTTATCCTACTTGAATGAGAATCAGAGGTTATGGCCGTAGTTATAGCTTCCAGCCACGAACATGACACGAGTAGCACAAGATTTGGTATCAACATTGTGCAACTGTAATTTTATTCATTAATGATCTGAATACTCTGATTGAGCCAGAACTAAGCTCACACCTTATGCTGCTGTACATTGACATTTCTATCTACCTTTAAGCACATGTGAATGTGTGAGCCAATTATAAATGACCAGTGGTATGATGTCTGCGGTCGATGTGTCTGGACTACATTAGAATGTATAACTATACTGAAAACACGGGTAATGTCTTATTTCAAGGCATTCACTCAAAGCCATCTAGACCGCTGGACAGCCTCAGGTGCGTAGGAGGAGGTTCTGAATATCAAACTCCAGACGGATACACTGGAAGTTTATAGCTGTCAAATATATTATTAGTTGTTGGCTAGAGAAAGGGGGGGGGGGGGTTAAAGTGTGTTACTGGTCACAAGGGAACATATTATGGGCACTCAAAAAGCTTATCTTTCTTGTTTTTTTTTTTTTGAACATTGTGAAAAATCCTTATGATTCTATAAGTTTTGCAATGGGCTGCTGGGAAGGATCAAAAAAAAAAGTAGCATAACAGGCTAGCCAAAAATCACAAGAAGGGCACAAAAGCATGTTGTAAGAGAAGGACTACATACCATCGCAGAATTTGGTTAGGTCGTGAGGAGCCATAGAAAATTTACTCGCAACTCCTTAAACCCTTACCCAAGAAAAGTCCCCAGCACTGGCAACTAACTGGGTTTGTTTGTTTTGCATTCAGTTTTATTTCGTGTCTTCTGTCTTTGGTCTTTCTAGTCTATGACCTTCATTATTGATTATACAAGCTGGAGCTATGTACACTGCATTTTGCAGGATCAAAGTTTTTTTTGTAAAAATAAACAATTGTGAGGTGTTCAATGTGGAGGCCAAATGTTAGTATTTTACGTGTGGGGAAACCAGAGGTAGGGTTAAAAGTGGAGTTAGGTGGCAGAAGGTAAGTGTTACATCGCTGCTCTCCCACACATGACTATGGTCGTTTTGGATACAACATTTAAGGAAATCTACCCTTTCAAAAGTCAAGATATGAAAAATAAGGGGCACTATTCATAGATCCAGGCACAGTGTCTGTTTTAATATTCTTATAGTTTTAATCCATGGTTTTTTTCTTTTAAAATCATCTTTTAAAACTTATCAGAAGGGATAGGGGGTGGCCTGATAAATGTACACTGTGTGTGAGATACCGCAGGGCAGGGAGGGGTGGGTGCCGAGGGAGCATGGCCGAGTGGTAGATGTGTCGGCACAGGGAAAGCCCAACAAACACTCCTCAGGCACTTGTGGCACAGTCGACATAATGCCTAATGTTGATTTTAGAATAAAGGAGGCCTGGGAAAACCACAATAAAAAAGATTATGGACTTCACAGTGTACTGGATCTTGGTAAGTGCACCTGGTTTATCATGGTGATTTTGATGGCAGAATTTCCTGTAAACCTGATCCACACAGTATGACCAAAAGGTCTCTGCAAGGCAAACTAACAAAGGAAAGTCTAGAGCAGGCAGGTTTAAAAAAATTTCAATTATGTGCCTTGCCCTATGGACTAACTAAACCTCAACTATTTTGATGTCAATGGTGGGAATTTGGCGCCTCAACTTACCGATGAACGAGCCCTTGGTTCTCTTTTGAAGAGACAGCTGGTAAATCTTTCCTCTGAACGATACTGATCAGTGATTGAAACCTAAGAGTGTGGAGCCACAAAATCAAAAGTATTTATTTTAAAAGAAAAGTTTCTTTAAAATTGATCTGCATTTCATTAATAAAATCATTTTTGTGATTTTCACTCTCATCTTTTCTCCAGGATAAGTGAAAATGTGATCAACGTTCTCTGTTTCAGTTGTTGCCAATAAGCTTTTGCCAAGTAAACATATCAAAACAGCAGGTTAATTACTAACTGCCAACAATTATTAACCAATACATTCAAAATATTTTTTTTTAATTTTCAGTTCTGGGTGAACCTCAATCTGTCACATCTTAAAGTTCATAAATGGTATGTTATTTAAAGAGAAGTGCTATTCGGAAGGAAAAAATTGGCTTTCATGTCTATTTTAAGGAAACCTACCACTTATTAGGTGATGGGTAAAATGTGCCACTTTCTGCAGACATCAAGAAAGATAATATGAACTGAAAATGACCATTGTCAGAACTCGCCAAGTGCTTGGCCAGTTGCCATTTCCACCTTGCTGGTTTCTAGTATCCTGACACATTGTCCAATTTATACGTTTCTTTCTTGTGCTAACGTCGTATTGACCTCAGCATACGTTATTTTGACCATTTACTTCTGAATGTGATTCTGTGCTTCACCACCATCTTGGATTTACCCGGTTGTCTGATTTTACTTGTCTGTCTTTTATCGGTTGTCTCTCGTATAGTCATCTTTTCTGTGCACTCAGTAAGGGTAGGGATTTCCAGCAGAGTCCCTACCCCCATATAAGATTGTTAGGTAAGGGACAGGGGCTGGATACGTTTAGGGCATGCATCCCTTTCTCTATTGTAAAGATATATTAGAGTATTACTTACCCAATTACAACATTTCAGTTTGCGAAACACAGGGGATAACTAATATTACATAATAAGTGAGACCTATAGTGATCTGGCTACTCTGGTGATCAATCAAACAATTTATAGTTAATATAAACATGGTCAGTAGCTTAAGAATCTTATCCACATGTCCATTTCAGTTCTTCAGCTGTAAACAGCGGTATTTACCTGATGATGTCTCTCTCCATTTGTCATCATTTTTTAAAAAGAGAACAAGTACACTTTTGCTGTTGCTGTGCAGACTTTTATGTTTTCTGTGAAGAACATGAACAGCAATGGGCACAATTTATAGAGAAATAACCCTGGATAGTTTTTTCCAATAGGGCATCTAAAGGGCTAAATCCTCCCCCTTTCCATTAAAGTAGAGGCTCTTAAGAGCCCACAGGTGTCTCAGAGATCAATAGATTACACAGAGAAAACATGCACTTATAGGGAAATGAATATTGATTGTGGAGGGCTGCCATAACACCTCATCATGGGGGTCTCATTAGCTGGAAGCCAGTAAAACTGTTTTCACACGAGGTCATTTGTTAACTTGATGAGGAAAAGGATCCTTGAGCGAATGCGACCCATAGATCTAGTGTGAATTAAACCTGGTAGTACAGTTACAAGGTAATATGTTTATTACAGAAATAGTGCATTCGGGTGTAAGGATGCAGTAATGATCGTAGTACTAGGATGCTAAGTTATAATAAGATTATGCACCTACCAATTCTGTATCATAACACTAAGTAGTTTTCATGGGTCTTTGTGAATTATTAAAAAAAGAAGTAAAGTTAAGTGATAACTACAATGATGGTTATAGAAACTATGGCCACGACAAGCTGTGACCCATCGCTTTAATAATCAAGATGGAGCAGGAAAAAGGATTTCACTCCAAACTTCTGGTTCTAGTTGTTAATAAAATTGTAGTGGGTATAGGCTAACCTTCATGGTAAACACCTTTTGAACCCAAGTGTTGCTATTAGGTAAATTTCACAACCTTTATCATCAGGTATTGTATTATGGGGAGTATCAATTTTATTAGGGGACCTCCCAATAATATTTCATGATGGGAGGTCTCCATCTGCGAGAATAAAAAAGTATATTATGATTTATCATAAGGATGCCTTGATTTATTTTGGGGGAGGCAACATGTATTCTAATTGCATTAGGGGGGTCTAATTATTACAAGGGCAAAATAAAAATTGGTAATATGAGAAGGACTCAAATCAAATCAGAGAAAAAAAAATACAATTTTCGTATATAATTATTTTATGGGAGACGGTCCAATTATTATGGGGAATATATTCGGACTATAAAATGCACTTTTAGCTAAGAAAAACAAATATTGGTCTTAGGACCAAAGGTTGCGGGGGAATCCAGCACTCCAGACCCTCCGATCGATGTTATTGTAGTTGGGTGAGGCGCTTGACATGGCGCTTGCCACCCGATCACCCAGAGAGGAGGAGCCTCCACAAATGTGATATCTCCACTCCGAGGTGCACCCTACACGTGCACAAGACACATTTTCCTACAAAAACTCAAGACGTGATACTGCCGAGGAATGGAGACATGGCTGCACTGGGACAGGGTAAAAAAGAAGAAGGAATGGAAGGGGCCTCTGTGTGTGTTTTCATGTTGTTGAGTACTTCCCAGTGTGCTCTTATGTGTATATAGCAGTGCTGTGTGGTGTTTTTATGTGGGACAGTAGTGCCCAGTTGTGTTCATTCTGTGTGATAGGGAGTGTTGTGTGTTTACGTCGTATAGCAGGGCTCCGCGTCAGGGTATCTGTATATGTGTATGTAGCAGTGCAAAATTTGGAGCACATTTACTTAACGTCATGTCACAATCCCCCGGTGCGTTGTCTGCGACGATGAAGTCGGTGCGATCACTAATATAGTGCGCAAGATATCCTTCATGTGTCGCTTCCCCGCTCGGTCCGAGGAGAGTCACCTTCTTTTCCAGAGGTGTAATGTATGTGAGTGCAGGTCTTGCAACACAATTTGAATTTTAACTCCTGCATTTAGTCCGATCAGTCACGACACCCCCGATTTGTGTAACATGAAATCGGAAATAGTCGGGAAACCCGGACAGAAATGTGGTGATGGCGGAACTTATTAAATGTGCCTCATTGTGTATCGCATGGCACAGTGATGTTGCAGTGATGAGTGTGTGTTCCTATGTCTTGTTTGGTGTATATAGCTGATGGAGCTGTTTATGTGTAAATGCATGGATGTAGCAGCAGCTGTGTTTCGAAATGCCTGGATGTAGCAGTCTGTGTTTGCTGTGCTTTGTGCAACTAACAGGGATATTTTAATTGGTTTTTTAAAATATATTTTCCTTTTTGGAGGAGCTCTTTAGTCCGAAAAATACGGTTCACTTTGTTTTGTAGAGGATTTATTTACATAGGATAATTCATTATCTATTTGATGCACTATAAGATTATATTGGATTATTGGATGTGTTCAATTTATTATTAGGGCACTATTTGTATGCCAGTCCAGTGGCACTCGATATTCTAAATCTCAACATGAGGGTCCCTATGCATATTTAAATTTAGTTATGGTGGATTTATATGATAATTATCGAGGGGGAATACTATACAGAATCAATAATAATTTATAATAAGGAAAAATCTAGTATTTTAATTTGATGTGATACTTATGATTATAATCATTAGGGAAACACCCTCTACAGTCTAATTTTATATGGGGAGGAGGATGATAATTTAATTTAATTAAGGGGACACTGTATAAAAGTACTATCCCAAGGCACAATATGTTCAGGACTGGAGGAGTATACTAATACTTAAGTGGAAGGATGGTGAATATATCATTAATATATTATATAATATGCATGCAGTCTTGCAGATTAATTAACGTGCAACCGGGATCCTGGGGAGGACGGGGTTGGTGGTGGGGGAACCACAAACTTTACCTGTATGGGAACAGTTGTTGATAGCAGAACGGTATAGATTACCAGTATTCTTCAGAAATGTTATGTTTTTTAAATACATGTCACCGTTAACAAGTTAAAGAGGGTCGTGATTTGCCTTCACTGGAGGTTTCTAGCCTTTGGGTTTGTTAGCTCGAACCACTGTATAGACCTGACGCCATTTTTGAACATTAATAGCACCTGGCCTTGTACTGTCCAGTCAGAAAGTGCAACATGCAATGCCATTAGGTCTTTTAGATGTATCACCCAGAGAGGGGAAAACGGAAAGCCTTCACAAAATTGCAAATCTGCGCCTGTATCTTGATGAGTTTATCTGAAGAGGTAAGAAGCTCCAAAAGGAGAATCATAGCCTTGTAATAAAATAATAGACAACAGTAGTTAGTTAACGCGACAGCGAAACGATAGGCACACACATTTGTAAATAGGGCTGGATATAACCATTCATACTTAGATTCTGAAAGTTGGCGGCCCACTATAACTTTGAAAATTAGGCTTTTATCATCTTTGGAACCACAAGAAGAAAATATGCAACAGCATTGGAATTCTTATTTCGTTTACCATGTCGCCATAACATAGGGGAAGCCAAGCACAATCAAAGGAAGAAGGAATAAGAGCTCCTTACCCTCCCCTCCGAACATTGAAAGCCAAGCAGAAGCTGTGTTCTATATAATGGGATGGCAGACACCCAGCTTGGTCTTCCGTTCAGAAAGACTACAGTCGGGATGCCCCTTAGAACAAGGCAAATATTTACACTTGCCTTCTCCCCTCCTGCTCACTGATTGCACAAACAATTCTCGTGTGAGCGGACCCCTGCAGGTTTTGCTGCTTGGCGGGGTACCGGGTGATGTTAAAGGAAATTATGAACTGCAGTTGAAAAATTACTGTACTCAGTAGCACGGACACAGGCAGGATATTAAGAAAACATGCCACAAGGATGGAACCTGTTATCATGTAAAAGACCTCCTGATGACAGGTTCCTTTAATCAAAAAAGTTTAATCCAACACAATATTAACATTATGTTGAATGTTTTTACTTTTTTAAGAATTACAATCAAGATGAAAATATTAGACGGTCCATGGTTATAATGAACTAGAGAAAATCCAGCCATATATTTGTAGGTTAGAAACCCTTTTATCTTTGTTGTAGGGTTGCACAGTCCAATGCGATTGCTCATAGTATTCCAAACGAGTTCAATTGAATTTAGACATGTGACGGTACAGGGGTCATTGAACAACTCACACTTAGTTAGTCATATGCATTTGCTGACAGCTAAGATTCAATGGTGTAGGTCATTATGATGCAATTTATCCCAATGATTTGGCAGGGATAAGACACTAAAAATATACTGTGCAAATTCTTGACAATGTGGTATCCTTTGTAAACAGTTTAAGAGTTTAAAAAGAGATTTGAACAAAAAAATATAAGAAATAAATATTAAAAAATAGTCATTAGAGATAAATGTTAAGTAGTCTTCTGGCCCCATTTTTATAATCATGTTGATTAGATTTAAGTGAATTAATGTTTATTGATTTCAAATTGACTGTGCCAACATAAAGTACCTTAAATTGGTCTATTTTACCTAAAGGTCGGAAACTCACTGAACTAAGGTATTTCCATATCTACCACCAATCCAGTCAATCCCAATATTTGACCTACCTCCACCAATAATGCCCATAGTGGTATTTTCTGTCTATCCTGGATTGCAAAAACATCCTTTTCAAAAGAAAATCCCCTTTAGAACTTATGTATTAAAGGAATATGGCTCTGGTTACAGTTTTGCTTCTGCTATGTAGGGAAAGCACCATGTCGAAATTCATGCTAACTATGGTGGGTTCGGGTTTCGCACTGACATGGGAATGTGTTTTTTCAAGCGGGAGATGGAACTGTGCTTAGGCAACCCAAAAACGCCAACGTTGTATTAATTTTTGCAGTTCAAAGAAGTCTCTGGTAAGGAAATATTGTGTAGATGCAAAATGATCTTATTTATGGACAGGTAGCAGGTGCTATTAACAATAATAAAAAATTTAGAAACCAAAGCGGATCATATTATTCATCCACAGATATGTCGCTTCAAATGAAACAGCTAATTTTACCCATTACAAAATAAAATGGCTGTACTATATAGTGTGCCCCCAACAATACATATCGCACAGACTGTCAAAATAACCAATTTATCAAGCAGTCAAGTGCAATGGTGCCAAGAAAATTGCAATAATGAATATGAAATGCTATCCTATAGTCGAAAACTGCACGGACTGAGATACATACTCTGCCACTGAACACACTGGTAATTCATGCTGCCATTTGTGGAGTATGTTTGCTGAGCCACCATACGTGGATCCACTGCGAAACACCGTTCAAAAAGGGGATAACTCTTTCAACACTGGGTTCAACAGTTGCAACATGACGGACGAAGCTGTGGTAATCTGAAACTAAAAGTAAGACATGAGCAGATCATTAAAGGATCAAAACTGAAATAATAACCATAGCAAAAAAACAGTTTTCTGACACTTATTTGTTTCATGATAGTAATACAGTTAGAGATTTGGACTATTGTCGCCATCTAGCCAAGTTGGGAAAAGGTTGTATACAAACAAAAAGAGCAACCAACTTCAAATAGCACAGAATTAATTGAAGACATTATTGCTGTCATATAAAAATTTTCTAGTAGGTTACAAAATGATTTTTTTCCCACGGTAATTTAACTTATTAACAAAAAAAACTGTACAAGAAAAGGTTTATGACCAGAACAGGTTTGAAAAATTTACAGACTTGAGACAAAGGGGCAATGCCTTATCTGAATCTTGGGATTCCAAAGCAAAAAAATAAGGGCGAAGATTTTAAAAAGGTTGTTTGAACAGAATAAGAAACAAAAAAGAACTGTGGTAACCACTGTATATAAAGGAATATATTCTAAGGACCAGGATAAATCTTTGTATAAATAAACGTGATGTAATATGTTGATAGTCACGTGGCTCTTACAAAAAAGAAGGTTAACCTAAAGAACACTATGACAAGTTTGGAAAATGAACGCATCTACACATCTATGTTTGACAATTTGTGATTCAGATCTAATGGGAAGTGGCATGTAGTTTATTGTTACAACAAAATGTTTGAAAGAAATAAGCAAAAAAAAGACAGAATAAGTTATAGAAAGTGTTCTACTAAAACATTCTAATAAGATATTAGGAATATATTTCTTATTGTAAACTCTACCTTAGAAATGAGACATTTAACAGATTTGTAGGAAAACATTCTAATTTCATGGTCTTAGCAACTAGAATATTACTGCAGCAAAGAGAGCCAGCGCAGGAAGAAAGAAAGAGAGGAAGAAACACGTCGTGAGTATTATTAAATTAATTATTGCCTTGTATCTGAAAAATCCCTTGCAATTATGTTGTGTGATCTCAGTGGTACATGATAAAAAAATTTCATTGAATGGTGTACGGACCTTAGAACCTCTCCTCTTTGTGCTGATAAACTACTCAAACAAGAAGGGGGAATTTTTCACGAATGGGTGGGCGCATTGTTGAAGCGTTATGATACTGTTCAAGTCCAGCGAATGACGCCCCTGCATACAGATAGAGGTGGTGCAAGCTATAGAAAACGCAACAGGAGGGACACTCCCAGCCTTGCCCGATGTTTGCCCCAGGTAACTGATGAGACAAAAGTGGCATAATGTGGGGGTGGGGGTCCTCATACTTGGCCAGAAAACTGCTACAAAGACAAACAGTATCCACAAATGGAGAACCACACTAATTAAGATACATAAATCTTTAGATAGCTCAATAATTTTTGTCTGAACAAATCATTGTGTATGATACCAAACAATAAACAAAAGTAGAACATTTGTTGAGGACGGTGTTCACAGCCTGATAGCAAGAACTCTCGGTCCAGAAGAAAGGTTATTAAAATGTCCTCCAGCATTTAGAGGATACTTCTTAGGAATAGAAATTACTCTGCAATGAGGTTAAAAAACATGTAGAAAAGTAAAACAAAAAGGGATTTTGTAGCGTGTCACTTTAAAAGATTAAAGGAGGTTCTCCAACTGAACAAACAAGTAAGACCCTATACAAAGAGTTCAGATTGTTCTGTCAGCCACTGCAGAGATGAATGGATGAGGCGAGATGCAGTTGTCATCAATGTCTGCCCGTTTATCTCGGAGTACAAGGGGGACAATGGATCCTGTTCTGTTTGTAAGACTACCACTGATCCTGTGGGATAAATGATTTACTCTATATATTGTAGACAAGTCGTCTTTAAATTCCTGAAAATAGGAAAGCCCTTTTAAGATCATGCCAAAAAAGGTCATGCAAAAACTAGTAGGTTTACAATTTACTTTCGCTTTATTGTCTCATTCTGTTTCACAGTGATCACATGTGTGGGTTACATTTGAATAGGACATCCGACCTGTCTGTTGCTTCTTTGCCATTTCTCTTAGAATTTTTAAAATAAATGGAAAACTGGTAATTACCATTTCGGGGTGTGGACATACTATTGGTTTTTACTGTTCCAATTTGCTTTCAAAGACACATATCGCTTTAATTCATTTGGTTTGGCTCAAAAAAAATAGAAATATTAAATAGTCTTTGTTATATTATAACAATTTGAAAAAAAAAAAAATCTTTTATAAAAACCCCCCCCCCCCCCCCCTGTAATTTAGTTCCACTATATTCTAACAATTTTGCACAATGTTTTTCATGACAATTTATTGTCCATATTCTAAACTTATCACATTAATGGAGTTTTCCCACAAACGTTTGCTTAATAAGCAGACCGCCTGGGCTATGACCGTTCTGCACCCTCCATACATTCATGGCGCTGATGGCAAGATGCAGAGCGTTTACAACGCTTATGTTTTTCAAATACCAACTGCTTGTATTTTTTAAAAGGATTAAAGAAGAAAGCAAACACCCACCAAAAGTTGATCACCCAGGTCTCCTGAATGCAGTAGTATCCAAACTTGATCAGGCTGAGAACAGATTGGCTTGGGAGCTCCTCATAATACTGTTTTTGGCAGGAAAAACCCAAGTCTGTAAACTTTGTAAAAACTAGATCACCCAAGGATTGCAGAATACTATATATTGGGGGGCACAAGACTCACATTGTTTAACCTTTTATTAGCTTTATTGGAGGAGGTCCCTCAAATAAAAAAGAAATCGATTCAATTATTGATTTTGCATTTTTGTGTGTTTTTATACACCAAATAGCATAAATAACATGCTACATCTGTTTCATGTGTCAGAAGGTTATGGTGATATCCATTTATATGATGTGTTAGTTTGAGTTGGCCTACACAATAAAAAGTCATTTGGAGAGAAAATCCTTTGATTTTGCATTTGCAGTCCTACTAAGCGGCATCATTTTGTGTGATCAAGCTGTTTACGGGCTTATTTATTTGCGCGGATAACGAGCTTGTACTTTAGCTTTGGTATCATGCAGGGGTAAAGGATCACTATGTATGGGCTGGATGCTGAATTTTTTTTAAGACTATTCACCATACGGGCTTTCAGTAATGATTTTTGGCTTATTGTACAGGTCAGTGACGTTATTATGGTAGATACCTTGATGACTGTTGTGTGGGGAGTTTACTGTTTTTATTGTGTTGGAAGTTTTCCGCTATTGGGTGGCATTTATGGGACTTTTTTTTTTTACTTTTCTTACACGTTTTGTTTTAGATCCTCATGGGACTTGAACAAGTGATGTCATTGAAGCCACTTGTTCAATACACTGCACCTTCGACTGATGTATGCATGGGATTAGAACGTCAAGCGCCTATGCAAAGTGCATAGGCTGCAGCTGCAGTGCTGGCAGTCAGACAAGACAGCTCTGGAGTCATCTCATACGCGGGCGCTGATCCCCTGCTGAAGAGATGGGTTGGTGATTTGATTTTAAGGCACTGGGTCATGTTTGACCACGGTGCCTTAAGGTGTTAAACAAAAGCAAGCTTAAAAACTAACGGGCAAACAGAAGCTCACCATTACCCAACCTTCACAGTGTTAAAAGGGTGTGGTTTAAATTTGGACTATTAAAGTGGTTTATTTTACGATGTTTATGCAGGATATTGAAAGTATGACGAAGAACACATATCAGATGTTTGTTGTGCAGTTTCATCTCGAGGGTTGGAAAGTACCCACATGTGGATGACTAAACCCTTTTATAGACCAATAAACAACGGAAGGCGTGCCCACATCACGCTTTGGATCGGGCACATTTCGTGAAAACAAATTTCAGGTGCTGTGTAGGATTGTGAAGCCTTATATATATCAGAAACAGGGCAACCCCTAATAAGTGACCCCATTGAAAAAATAGACCCCTTAAGGCGCTCGTAATATATTTTGGGGGGTCACTATAACTATTGGATTACATTTTATTAACATTTTGGAAGGAATGCAAAAAAAATCTATTTTGATTTTATTTTCTGATTCTTTCATTTATACAACAGTAGTAGCATAAAATGGGTCGGTACGATTCAGCGATTTTTCATTAATATATAGCTTTTTATGTTGAAATTTTTTCAGAATAAAAACGCCATTTGAAGAGAAAACACTTGTTTTGTTTTTTGTTGATTGAGCTGTATTAGGGTTTTTGGCAGAATGAATAGTTTTTTTTTCTATTGGAATCACGTGGTATACAATGGTGTGCTCGTAGGATCATAAAAAACATGTGGCGGCAGCATGTGAAACTAAACAGTCGACACCCCAGTGCTAAGACCTGGCGATGTTGGAACTGTTTGAAAAGTAGCTCCGATCATGGGGGTTCACCTGGTTAAAGGCATCAGTGCAGGGCGTTGCTGCGGCATTTACACTGCCTGTGGGGGGCTCTCCCCAAGATGCCTCCCTAGGTACCCATCTTGAGGGGTTATGACCCCGGTTCGGTCCTGAGCGAGTGCTGTATAGATCCCATATGTGATGGGCTCATAAAAGGGCACAGTTTCAGCTATGCAATGTGCATAGTCTGAGTGAGCTATTCGTATAATCAGGAATCAAACAAAAACAAGATGAGCTGCTTGATCAAGTGTCTTTATGGCATTAGAATTCGAATAAAAAGTGATTAAAGGGAAAAACCATTCATGTCCGCAAAAAAACAAGCCATCAAGCAGCTCCATAGTCTAACAAAAAAAAGGGTTATGTAATTGGAAGACCGTGATGCAGAAAATTAGATTTTTTTTCCCCCATATTAGGTGATAGTTTGAGAGAATCTTTAGTGAAACGTATCGTATTTTTGAAGTATGGTCAAGTATGGTATCCCCATATCGTACTGAGCACCCATAGAAATAAAATAATACGTTTAGTTAGGCTTATATGATGAACACCAAAACATACCCTTCAACCCATAGGGATTCTAACCACAAAATGGGTTATTCACTGGGGAAAAAAAAAAAGATCTCATCCGCACAAAAAAAAACCTCCTGTATTGTGAAAAAAATTTTTTTTATAGACCTACAAAAGGGGAGTTGGCCTAGCGCTATAGGAGCAAAAACTGGCAGCTGCAATGTGCTCCTCCCTTCTGCGCCTCACTGTGCGCCCATACAAGTAACATCCACATGGGGTTAGTTTCATAGGTGACGGGTTGCAGATTGAAAAGGGTGGATATATATGTGGTTTCTAACACTATGGGGCAGATTTACGTACTGACCGAGCCCATTTGGCATCCAGCGGCGCTAGTCCATGGAACAGGATTGCGGTCAACCGGACGGGAGTTCTGAAGGTAGTTCCTCCGAGTCCACAAGGTGCGCTGCTGCGTGAAAATCATCTTGAACGCGCAGGAATACACGAGCTGGACCAGCTGAGGTAAGCGCTTACCAAGCGACACCATTGTCGGCTATTAAATGCGGGCGGTTTTTTCCGAATACGTCGGGTTTTTTCGTGGTCGGAGCCACACACCCCCATTTCCGTCGCATGCATGCCCGCGCCGATGCGCCACATCGATCGCTGTGCGCCAAAATCCCGGGGCAGGCAATCTGGTTACCAATCGGCGCAATCGGAAATATTGGTAAACCGTCGGGAAAACGCGAATCGGGCCCTGTAGAATTGACCCCCTACATATTTAATTAAACACAATATGAATCCCAAAAAGTCAATTCGGCAATTCCTTGAACCTACGGTAAAAACAATGTTGAAGTTGTAAGCCGACGAAGGTCGGGTACCGACCGAAACGCGTTGCAATAAACCACAAGACTGAGCGCTGGCTATTTAAGACCGTGTTGGGAAAGTTGATTCAGGATCAAGCGCGACTATGTACAGTCCTTACTGCGGCTCCAGAGCAAAAAACAACAGACGATTTACATGAGAAACTACCGTACAGTCATACCTGGGCGGATTAAAGGCAGAAAGACGATCAGCGACCAGAATTCTCCCATTCTACTATACATGCACATTAATTTTCTCTTCAAGGTGCTCCTGTCTCCTTTTTGTCTCCCTTCCCCAGATTTGAGATCGTGGTCTGAGTAGTATCGGCATGATCAGATCGCACCAGGTCTCCATTCTCTGGTTTGTTCGCTGTGGTAAACCGCTATGTGAATCCTAAGCCATATCTGATGTAACTAGATGATTCGGAGAATTTTTTCAGTTTTTTACATTTTTTTATAACTAAACTTATAGATGCCAAAAATTTACAACAAAAATGAAGCACAAATGTATAGAAAAAAATCCTCTAAAACGTCAGAAATGCTTTGTAAGTAAAAGGCATGAAAGAAAAGTTATGACCAATAAAAAGAAGCAAGGTCAGAATATAAAAAAGGGGCTGAGTCTGATAATACTGAGGAGACATGAAGCTTTAAACTGGCTATGTCTTGACGGAGTAATGAGGTTGCTGATTTTGATGTTTTTGGTTGATATGAGCTGCTTTAGTCTTATTTTTTGTCTTGTGTTGATGTTTTATTTTTGTATGGGCTATGTCTGGGTAAGGTGACTTGTCTTTATTGATACTTTTATGCTTGTTTGCTTGGAAGCTCACAGTCCCATTTTTGGTGTTTTTTTGATAATTTTTTTACGGTGTCAAGCTTGTCATGGCTTAGTAATGATTTTATTGTATCAGGTTATTGTTGTACAGGGGTCTTTTTAGCAGACACGGCTAGATAAGGATACATATCTTACTGGTTGTGTGGTGATTTTCACTTGGTTGATATGTAGCGTGTGTGACATTTGGGGCCAGCTTGGGGACTTTAGACTTTTTATTTATTTATCTGTCGAGCTCAGAAATATTTTTTCTCACAAAGACATCGTCAATTCTTTCTTTGTTCCAAAGTGAAAGACAAACAGTACTGCTGATGTATGGCAGTTAGAGAGGAGCGAAACACAACTCGTCCGAGCTTGATGCTCGTTGTCGCAAGCCATTTAGCGTACTAGAAAAATCTGGCCGCGTTTGCTAGGCGAAAAATGTTGGCAAGCGCGGAGGAAAATGGCTGACGTGGGTTACAATTACAACGTCATTTAGAATAGCACGCTGTGGTGGGCTGGACCTGATCAGGTGATCCCTTAGAATAGCACAGTCGCACCTGCCTGCCGCGATGCTTGCCTCATTCTCTGTCTGGATTGACCGTTAGGATCGAGTAGAGATCTGCTGCTGCAGGGACAGCTATTGGTTTAGGGTTAGGGTGTGATATTAGCTTATTGTAGCAGGAAGTGCGTCTATCAAGACCCCAACAAAGCCCTGTAGGGCTAGAATGCGTTCTATATTTTTTTTTTGTTTGCTTGAGGGTGGGGCGTTGATGGCACTAGTGTAGGTGAGACATAGGCATACAAGAACCCAACGGTTCTTAGGGATAACTGGTAGCTTATATATATATAGTATTTTTGTTGATTTGCTGTGGCTGGCCTGCTGGCACTAGTAGTGCAGATAGGACCATATGGTGACGAATTTGCAGGGGCTTGCGGAACGTTCTATTTAGCTCGTAGTGACACACATATCCATCTCATGGCACTCATTGGGACCAAAATATTCGGCGGTTTGATTTGTAATAGGCACAGTATGCTTTTCTCGTTTCTTTTTGGTGCCCCAAAAATAAAAGTCATAGGAACAGCACAACACATCAATGTTGGTGATCGCTGTCGTGGAGGTTAGGAAGCTAGCCATCGCAATAGGGATCGAATTCGTTTGTTAAAAAAACAAAAACACAAAAAAACACACAAAAAAAAATTTACAAGTTTACACTTACTTTGTGAAATATATTGAACCGGTGTTTTACCGCTGATCGCCGCCGGCAAAGGCGCCGCCATCTTTCCGGGGATCGTCGCTCCCCGTGACGTCATCGGGGAGCGGCGATCCATCGCCATGGTAGCTTCGGGTCTCACGAAGACCCGAAGCTACTTCGGGTTAACCCAGCTTATGGTAATGTATGAGTAGTAATGTATTAACCCAGCACGTGGTAATGTATGAGTAGTAAAATCCCCATATACTGCCATACTGTAGTATGGCAGTATATGTTGCCTGGCCCCCAGAACAAGCTACATACAGCAGACGCAGGGCCCCCAGTAACAAAGACTACATACAGCCGCCTCCTGGCCCCAGTAACACAGCTACTACAGCGCCTCACCCCAGTAACAAAGCCAATACAGCCGACCTCACCCCAGTAACCAAAGCTCCATACAGCCCGCCTCATACCCGTAACACCAGTACATACAGACCGCCTCACCCAGCTAACAAGCTATAACAGCGTGACTCATCCCCAGTAACACAGCTCATACAGCCGCCTCAATCTCAGTAAAACAGCTACATACAGCCGCCTCGACCCCAGTAAACAAGCTACATACAGCCCGACCGAGACCCCAGTAACACAGCTTACTACAGCCGCCTCGCCCCCAGGAACACAAGCTACATACACCGCCTCGCCCCAGTAACTTGCTACATACAGCCCCTACCCCAGTAACACTGACTACATACAGCCGCCCTCATCCCCAGTACCAACAGTACATACAGACGCTCCCCCCCAGTAACACAGCTACCATTACAGCCGCCTCGCACCGAGAACTAAGCTACAAAAGCAGCCTCATCCCCCATAACACAGCACATACCCAACTCAACCCCAGTAAAGTAGTGAACACCGAACTAAATACAGCCGCCTCATCCCCAGTAAACACCGCTAAATGCAAGCCGCCTCATCCCCAGTAGTAACAACGACTACATACAGCCGCCTAATCCCAGTAACAAAGCTAGCTACATACCGCAGCCTCACCCCAGAAAATTGCTACATACAGCCGCCTCATCCCAGTAACAAAGCTACATATAGCCCGCCTATCCCCAGTTACAAAGCATACATATAGCCGCCTCATCCCAGTAACAAGCTACATACAGCCGCCTACCCCCCCCAGTAACACAGCTACATAAAGCCGCATCGACCGAGTAACTAAAAGTAGACGAGTAGTACCGAGTAGTAAGTCCCGAGTAACCTAAGCTTACATACAGCCACACCTCACCCCCCCAGTAACACCGCTAAATACAGCCCGCTCATCCAGTAACCCGCTCTACCATACAGCCGCCTCATCCCCTGAACACCGCATACAGCCGCTCATCCCCTGTCACACCGACTAAATACAGGCCTCATCCCCTGTAACACCGTAATACAGCCGCTCATCCCCAGTGGGTAAAACGCGACATTACAGCCGACTCGCCCCAGTAACACAGCTACATACAGCCGCCAATCCCCAGTAACACCGCTACATACAGCCGCCCTGGCCCCCAGTAAACACGCTACATCAGCGCCATGGCACCCAGTAACACGTACATACAGAGCCTGCCCCAGTAAAGTAACCACCGCTAAATACAGCGCCTCATCTCCAGTAAAAACAGCTACATACAGCGGTGACTGGTTGACAGCCACAAACACTTATATATGTAACAATTGATATATATATATATATAGAGTAAATACATACATTCATATACACAGATATACAAAAACCACTTCATTCACATATATATAACTGCTACACACATATTATAAACAGTATATCATCTATACACAGTAGATGCATAATACACAGTAGGCATAATAAACTGTATATTACACTGTTATACATATATACACACACAAGAAAAAACATAGGTATATACTTACCTGTTAGGGTTGACCGGGTGCCTGTGTTTGTTCGGGGGGGATTGGTGTGGGGGGTCTGGGTCTTGATCGGTTGCTCTTCGCCGGAAGTCGGTCGGTTGCATTATTCGGGCGGGAGGGGGGGGGGGTTGCCGGGTTTGCATTTTCGTTTTTTCATTGCGGGGGAAGGGCGGGGGGGGGTGAGAGGGGAGAGCGGGGGGTGGTGAGCGATTGGAGCGGGGAGCGAGGGCGTGAGTGAGCGATCGGAGCGGGGGAGCGGGGGTGGTGAGCGAGAGGAAGAGGGGAGAGGGGCGTGGTGAGCGATCGGAGCGGGGTAGGAGGTGGTGAGAGAGAGGGTGGTGAGCGAGAGGCAGAAGGGAGAGCCCGGGGGTGTGAGAGAGAGGAGAGGGCGGCGGGGGTGGGGACCCCCCGAGAGGTGAGAGCGCCGATGAGAGTGGATCGGCCAAGTCAGAACAGAGGCGCTGGGGGGGCGGAGACGAGAGGAGAGCGGGAGAGCTGATGGGGGGAGGGTAGAGAGAATGACGGACATAACGAGTGGGAGAGGGGCGCCTCTGTGGGGGATACTGAGGGGGCTTGCCCCGACCTCCTACCCGGGACGGGGAGGGGGGGGGGATCCGAGAGAGGAGAAGGGGAGAGCAGGGAGGGGGAGCGGACGGATTTCTACCGAGGTGCGAGAGGGGCGCTAGGCAGGGGTGGGAGAGGGACTTAGGGGTATCATCCGGGGGGGGGATGGGGGGTGTGAGCGAGAGAGGAGCAGGGGAGTGGTGACGGTGAGCGCGGGGGGGGGCTGAAGCGAGAGGACAGAGGAGAGCAGAGCATGGGCGGGGAGCCGGAGGCGATGTTACTGGGATTGAGCGGGGTTGCTGTCCCAGTGGCGACTGGGGGCGGTCTCCCACGCAAGCAGGATGAGGTGGGAGGGCCAGTTATGTAGGGCTTGATCGCCGGGAGGGACTCACCTATGCCCGGGAGGAGGAGGCGTGCGTTTAACGACCTCATGAGGGGGGGCACGGGAGGTGCGAGCTGGTGGGGACCCCTAGGGGGGTCAAGATGGTGGGGGCCCGGGGCTCGAGCCCGGGAGCCCAGCCTATAATCCGCCCTGACTGGACCAATGCTGCAATATGAATTTTAATAATACACAGAAGAGGACAGGACTGCCCGATTTGGCAGTGCATGTCTCATCTGTGTCTATTCTCCACCCCCTGGCTCTCTGTCCACCTCCCATTCCCTCAAACACTCGCTCACATGCGGTTTTGATTTAGCTGGGTATTGTATCAGTAGGGCAGGTATCACACCTTTACACATATTTGTTTACACAGGTTTCATCTGCATCTTGTTACTATACTGTGCCAGTTTGACACTCCAATTAGATTGTATTGGTGGGCAGTTTTGAATCAGGGGGTTTGGGTCATTCTGGAACCGTGAGAGCTGGGTACATATCACGGATGTACCCTTTTAGATGTTTTTATTGTATTTTTTTGTCTTGTCTTGCTTTGATTAATAAAATTCATATGTTGCACATGGTCACAGATATGCATCTATCTTTTCTGGATGATTTGGTTATACAGATATTGATAAAATAGACAGCATTATTGGCAGACATTAGTTTTTTAGGCTTTCACTATGCGCTCCAAATGATACATCTCCTATATTACTGTGATAGCCGAGTTTTTAAGCACAAAAAAGGTGCTGAAAAAAACGTACCCCCCTCGGCTTATTATACACGAGTCAATACGAGTAAAAAAAATAAAAAAAGATGAACTTAAAAAATTATAAACTTATATACTCCCCTCCGGTGCACCCGATGGCAGCGCATGCTCCCCCGATGCATGCGGCTCCGCCAATGTTCTTTCCAGCGGCAGCCCAGTATGACTGGTAACAGCGCCGCATCCTACTATGCGCATGCGCCAGGAAAGAACAATGCGGGCGCCCAGCATTTTTTGGGAATCGTTTAAAAAAGACGACAGAAGACGGCTATGAAGCCAAGAAGAGGAGGCGGGAGAGGGAAGCCAGCGATGAGCCTGATGACACTGGGGAGCAGCGCTGCTCATCGAGGGCCACCGAAGGATGAGTATCATAAAGTTTGTTTTTTTTTTTAGTTCTGGGCTGACTGTCGGTATATACGTTTAGGGGCACGCTTGTTATACTGGGTGCAGGTGGTGGCTGTATACTACTGGGGGCAGGCTGCTATACTACTGGGCGCAGGTTGGGGTGGCTGTATACACTGGGGGCATTGCGTGTATTACTATGGGGTCACGCTGGGCTGGACTGTATACTACTGAGGCAGGCTGTAGACTACTGGGGGCAGGCTGGGTGGCTGTAACATATAATACTGGGGGCACGCTGTCTACTACTTGGGGCACACTGTTATACTACTGGGGCAGGCTGGGGTGGCTGTATACTAATGGGGCAGGCTGGGGTGGCTGTATCCTACTGGGGGCACAGGTGTATACTACTGGGGGCAGGCTGTATACTGCAGGGGCAGGCTGTATACTAATGGGGGCAGGCTGGGGTGGCTGTATACTACTGGCGGGGCACGATGTATACTACTTGGGGCCACACTGTATACTACTGGGGGAAGGCTGGGGTGGCTGTATACTACTGGGGGTTGGATGGTGGTGGCTGTTATACTACTGGGGGCAGGCTGTTTACATACGGGGGGCAAGGTTTGTATACTGCAGGGGGCACGGCTGTCTATATAATGTGGGGTTCGGTGACCAATGCATTTCCCACCCTCTGCTTATACTGAGGTCAATAGGTTTTTTCACAAGGTTTTGGTGTGGTCTCGGCTTATACTCGAGTATGTACAGTACTTTATTCTTTAGTTCGGTTCTCTGATCACGCCAATACCAAATTTACATAGGTTTATGGCTGTTTTGTGTTAATACATTTCAAATTAAAAGAATGTAGATAAACACAAAAATTTACGCCATCTTTTGACGCGAATAACTTTTTCTACTTAAGTGTATGAAGCCATTGAAAGATGTCATTTTTTGCGCACGAAGCTAATCTTTTTTGTTGCTTACCATTTTAAGGACTCGAGGATCTTTGATCACTTTTTTACGAATTACTTTTTATGTGATTTGTAAAATGGTGTTAAACAGTAGCATTTCAGACCCCCGTGATGGGTTCACAGTCGGAAATAACCGTTTTTATATTGATAGGGCAATTTTTTGCGATTTGTGGGTAATATCCTAACAGTTAGTGATTGATTTTACTGTTCATTAATTTTATGTCAGTTCTAACAAAAGGGTGGGGATTTGAATTTTAGGGGTTTTTTATATATTTTTTTGATTTTTTTTTTTCATTTATAACAGTATTTCACTGGCCTCACTGTACGAACTGCCAGATGTCATACAACTACAGGGCTGACAGCGACCCAAGGCTGTCATGGCACCTTTGAAAATACTGACGACCGGTATCCGATGTTTCCAGCTCTGGCTACTTGCACGAGGCAGCAAACCCCACTCTATATGAAGAGGGTTTACCCAGTGAATTTATTCATACAGCCTCAGAACCTCTGTCCGAATGAGGGGTTAGTATTTGTTTTTAAAAAAAGTAAAACATATAATTGTAGTGATATGTAGTGAAATTTCTTAGATTTATCGATATATAATAGCCCTATGGAAAACTCTCGGAAGCTCTTTGAATGAACAGCAGGTGATTAGAGATGAGAGGTTTACGCTTCACTGTAATACTAGGCCTACAGAGAGTCAAGGTGTAGGTTAAATCTCGTCTGACCAAAACACTTAATTGTGCCGGATAAACCCTCAAAGATGTAAAAACATCATGGGGCACATTCACTTACGTTGCCGCTGGAGTTCGCAGAAAGTGCATTGTACGACAATAATGCACTTGCTTGCCGATTCACTAGATTGTGCGCCCGATTATATACCTGCATGTGGACCGCTGCCCCGCTATGTCCACGAGTATCACCATCTTTTTATTGGGGCCTTTAAGTGCTTGGCTTGCAACACAATTTGAAGTTAAATCCCGCGCTCGGTCGAATCAGTCGACCGTCCGCGGCACATCACCTAAACTGTTCACATGGCAGCCGGCAACATGCCACAACAAAAGGATTGCAGTGGCCAAATCCTCTTTGCCAGATAGACACTCTGACATATGTGCAAACTTGGTAATCCCCGAAAAAAAAAGGTGCACATTCGCGAAGGAGCAGTGCACCCTAGTAAATGCGCCCCCATATATGGACAGGTGGTTAGATTTCCCTGAGTGAGATTCCCTTGCAGAATAACAACTACGTACTGGGTAAGAAACTTAGCGCGTGCACAAGAAGAAGAAGGCACATAAACAAACTCCGTATTTTTATAACAAGACATAAGTTGGGGGACTGCCTCTATTTAGGTTGAAAAATGGAAGAGATGTCAAGAGCTAGAACATTAAGTCTTACCTCTGCATTTTAGTCTTTCTTATATATTCCAGTATCTGCAAAATAAAAATGTTAAAAAATATATACATTTTGAGAGTCATGAGTCACCTCTAAAATTGAAATTAATTTTTCATATTGTGTCATAATTGACAATTCATAATAAATTACATACTATGGGGGGATTTATTTAGACTGGCGTTAAAACACCCGTCTCTTAAAGGGTGTCACTTTCCGGCAAAATACTGATAGTGTTTTATCAGTTTGCCAATACTGTATGTACTTTCTATATAATTCCTCACCGTTTCTGATCTCGCTTGATGGTCCTTCAAGAGAAAGCTTCTCTGTTTACACCGTGAATTAGAAATTTGTCCATGTAATGTGATGATATTGCAGGTGCACACGCAATATTATCAGTAGAGTAATAGGAGTTTTGTGTAATAATGGCTATTGCACATGCAGCTCCATCACATCAACCATGACAGATTTTTCATATAGAAGTTTCTATAGAGCAAAGACAGCAGAGATCTAGAAAACTGTGAGGAATTGAACAGACAGTATATTGGAAATGTATAACTTTTCATGACACAAACAATATCAAGGGAAAACTCCTTTAATTTCCCCCATTGCCGACACTGCACAAATGATTACTACTTTTTAGTGAAATTATTCAAGGAGTAACTTTGTAAGACTTTGGAGGACATGGGGCACATGCTACTAAGGATTTGGCTGTGTTCTAATGGACCTTGCACATCTTTGAGGTGAAAAATTTGCAAGGTATTCTAAGAAGTGTCGCGCACTATTGAGTCGTACAACACAAATTAGGGGGACTTCCGGCGCTCAGCGCGGGATTCCGAGCGCCCAGGTTTATATGCAAAAGTCTGTTGTACGCCATATGTTAAAGTTGCACCACAAAAAACTGAGCATTATACACAGACAGGGCACTTTTAGTGCCGTTTCCCAAATTCTTAGTAAATGCGCCCCAGGTCTTCAATCACCATAAAAGCCCTTCTTTCAATTTTTTAAAAACTATATCCCTATTTAAAGTAAATACATCTGTATCACATGATATTGTTATTATTGTTATCCTATATGTGCCTTCCCTATTTGCGAAAATAGCGCTGCAGACAGACCATGACGCAACGTTCACGGCGCATGCAGCACTAGCGGGAAGGAACAAAGGCAGGGATACTGATATGGGGGTGTGAATGTCGATGAGCGTCTGGAGCCAGCTGGCACTCGAGTGAGTGATGTCACCGGAGGGTCTATTTTACATAATTTTCAAAAGCTTCCAAAAGTTAAACCTTGTAAATTGATTTTGCCAAATTCTAAACTACTAACCTTTTTCATACTTTAGTATGGAAAGCCATCACATTTGCAGGACAAGATGTGCTTCATTGCTACCATTTTGGGGATGCCCGCGTAATCCACTTTATTTTGCACTTTTTCTTTAAATTTTTTATGTGCAAAATAAGCATGAAGTGTCACATTAGATAGGAAAAGATAAAGGAAACAAAAAAAAATAATCAATGAGAAGGGAATTCCACGTACATGATACCAAATATGGGGGGTCTCTTTTAGTAAATGTATATATTTATTAAAAAAGGCAATTGGAGGATTTGTTGTTTTATATTTATATCCTTTTGAACCTTGGTAAACTTTGCTTCGGCCCCTCACATGTGGCTCGGGAGTTCCAGATGTAGAGAAACTAGCCTATCACATTTTTAGACACTGCGGTCAGTGACTGATGAAGAATTGAGGGTTAAATGGCCTTAATTCGGTTAACACCAAAATACCCCTGTGGATGCCTGTCTCAGTATATCTGAGGCTCCAGCTCCAATGAACAAGCTCTGTTTCTATATACGTTGGTGCCGCGAAGAAAGAAACAGTCCTCAACCACAACGTACTATACTTTTCTAGTACGTATAGGGCTTACGTATTTACAAATATTTTTAATTTCTGCAAAGGACCGATACTATTTACTCACCAGAACATATACATAGTGATCAAAGAAATTGCCAAAAACAATTACTGATACTTGTGGTACTCTACTTCGGACTTTATCCGTTTGAAATATCTAACATATACCACAGCAAAGCTGTACTGTATCCATATATAATCCCCTATGTCCAGTGTGGCGAACCTTTTAGGCACCGAGTGCCCAAACTTAAACTGACCCGCTTATTTATCGCAAAGTGCAAAACAGGAAAGGTAATGGGATTTATACTCCCTTCTCTGTCCAGCCTCTTTCATTGATACCAGACCATGAGGACACCAATAAAACAGAAATAGTCCAGTTTACAGCTGTCACTTAAAATATCCTGTGCACAGGCAAAGTCCTGGTCTGTCTGGGCTGCAGGGAAGATACCTGGAGGTCATATCTGGTGATGCCTGAAGTTTTTTTTTTTGGGGGCCCCACAGAAAGGGCTCTGGAGTGCCAACTCTGGGCACCAGTGCCATAGGTTAGCCATCACTGCCCTAGCTGGATGGATTAGTAGTTGTGCTGGATCACTATTACTAGTGTAATGTAAAAAGTTATTCATTCGAGTGATCCCTTTATACATTGAAACCAGAAGGTGTATATACACTAAATAACAAGACATATCTACCTCTTGTCTCACTAACTGACATGAATCAGAATAAACCTTTCTGTTTTAGGTCACATAGGATTACCAAAATTATTGATATTTACCAAAATGCAGAATAATGAGGAGAAAGAGAATTTTATGACTTTCTGTCAGAAAGTTCTATACCTTCAATGGTGTTTGGTACATTGCCTGAAAGTGTACGAATTGGATCAAAGGTGTTGGATATCCTTCACAAGCGTCTCACAATCAGTGGATTGTTTTATTTTGTCAATTTTTTTTTTACCGTTTTTCAGCCATTTTAACTCTAGGGTCTGATGGGGTCCCACCTTGCACTTACTGCACTATATGGCAGTTTTGCTATGAATTCTGCATAACTAAATGACAGGTCCTTGAGTCTTAGATAGACCGAGGCTGTCATTCATGGTTTACAGATTCGTTGGCTCCCTGATGAGCAAGGTGGCATTAAAAGGTTATGGAGTACATTTCACATGTCAGAAGTGAGAAATAGGGATAAGCGGCTGCTCACTTCCCTATCTAAGATATATAGACACGGCCTATATTTTTCCATGGACATCACCATGTGGTGAGACACGTGTGCTAATCACACAGTGACCAGGCACCATCGATGTCCATTGGGGCGATGTGCGGCCGCAAATCGGCTCCCAATTATGTCGTGATGAGCATTGAGGCCAGCACCGATTGCGTGTTAGCCACAGGTGTTGCTGAAACAAGCGCTTATGGAGAGCGATCAGACCGTTCCCATACTACCCTTGCCGGCATGTTAGTAAGCCAACTTGCTCACACCTACCCTTTCAGCTTGCCTATATTTGGATTAAGATCAGGGGCTTCTGAGGACATCCAATACACTACTTTAAGTCAAATATTGAACACTTTTCGGTATGGTTGGTCTCCCAACATTTGGATATCATTTTACAAGTTTATTCGCAATGTTTGAACACATTTGGGCCATTCCTCCAGACAGAACTAGGAATGAGCACTGTCTCGTAGGCCTTGCTCCCACCTTCCTTTTCTGGCTTTGCCCCATAAACATGTTCAATCGGATTGAGTCAGGTCTTTTAGATGGCCACGCAACAGTATGACTTTGTTATACTTAAAGGGGTATTCCATCTTCAGCAAATTAATGTTATTGTTTGTATTATGAACATAAACAATTTTAATAATTTTCTGAGATCACTAGTCTGTCTATAGACTTACTTGTCATTCTATAAAATAATTCTAGGTTACTTCCAATGGACAGAAATCTGACCACGTTAAGCCACTTTTGTAACCATTTTGCAGTTATGCTTTGGTCATTGTCATTTGAAAGAGGACCATTTGCACCAAGCTTTCCCTTACGTCGATGTCTTGAGATGTTGCTTCAATATTGGCCACATTAATTTCTTTCCTGATAATGCCATCTATTTTGTGAAGTACACCAGTCGCTCTGCGCAAAACAACCCTACAACATGATACTGCAATTAAACCCACTTACCGAATGTGAAGTACTAGACGTCACATGTCGGGTCCCCGGTACATGGAGAGGGCATCGCGGGCCGAGACCCTCTACAATGGCCGGTAAAGTCTTTGCTGCATATTGCCAAGCAAAGGCGTACCGGTAAAACCCGACGACTCGGTTTGCCGGCGCGATCGCGGGGTTGTTTACGCTGATCGCCGCGCAAAGCGCGCCATCTTCGTGGATCGTCGCCCCCGTAAGTCATCGGGGAGCGGACGATCCATGGCCAGTGGTAGCTTCGAGGTCTCACGAAGACCCGAAGAACTTCGGTTTTAACCCAATTCATACCATGTGGTCAGCACATGGTAATGTATGCGTAGTAAAATCTCAATATACTGCCATACTGGAGTATGGCAGATATGATAGGATCGATCAGACCACCTAGGGTTAAAGTACCCTAGGGAGTCTGAAAAATAGTAAAAATAAAAAGTTAAAAATAAGTTAAAATAAAAAAAATTTATAATAAAAAAAACCTAAAAATTCAAATCACCCCCTTCCCTAGAAATGAATTAAATATAAAAAAACTGTTTAAAAAATCAAACACATAGGATATTGCCGCGTTGAAAATGGCCGATCTTTCAAAATATGATAACGGTTTTCACGGCGTTTAAACCACCGTAACGGAAAATCGCGCCAAGTCGAAATGGCATTTTTTGCCATTTAAAAATTTTTTAAAATTCTATTAAAAAAGTGATCAAAAGGTCGTACAGTCTAAAAATTATAACATTGGTAAGTCATCAAATCCGCAAAAAAACGACAACCACCCACAGCTCTTACACCAAAGTATGAAAAGTTATTCGCCCCAGAAGATGGCAAAAATCCCCCAAAAAAATTTTTGTACAGGAGGTTTTAATTTTTTTAAATGTATGAAAACATTATAAAACCTATACAAATTTGGTATCCTCATAATCGTACCGACCCAAAGAATAAAGTAGACATGTCATTTGGGGTGCACAGTGAAATCCGTAAAATCCAAGCCCACAAGAATACGGCACAAATGCGTTTTTTTACCAATTTCACTGCATTTGGAATTTTTTTCCCGCTTCCCGGTACATGGCATGAAATATTAAATACCACCATTTTGAAGTGTAATTTGTTACGCAGAAAATAAGCCATCACACAGCTCTGTACATGGAAAATTAAAAAAGTTACAGTTTTTGAATGTGGGGAGGGAAAAATGAAAACGCAAAATCGAAAAAGGGCCGCGGCGGGAAGGGGTTAAATAAATATGTTCTTTTTTTATATCCATTTTATGTTCTGTGTCTGATCTACATCTGGTACAGTATGTCACATGTTTATGTGTAATCATTATTGTTGTATCCGAAAAAAGTAAGATGATATACTGTTATTTTCTAATAATGAAAACTGAAAAATGCACACAAAGACAACACATGACACCCATGCACATTTCATTTTTCTGCTGCCTCTTAACTTGTTAACAGATTAGAAAAAAAATGTCTGCATTTTTTTGTGAAAAATTTGTCAGACATTTTAATGATACCATTGACTATAATTCTTCCATCATCGCTTGTTTGGGGGTTTTTTTTTTTTTTTGGTTAGAACTGCTAAACTGACTAGACCATTTCAATTGGTCTAGTTTCCATTCATTAAAATGTGGGACCCTGCTCATTCATGGGGCAGAGTACTCTGGGAAGAAGAAAGGAACACCCTCGTTCACATGTGCAGACATGTAAGCCAATCAGCAACAGGCAGCCTTATGTGATATCACAGCCCTATAAAAACAGACAGCCATTTGCAATCCCATCATTTCCTACTGCATGTGCTGTCTCTAGTGTCTAGCTGCTTGTACTCAGTAGCTGGTGGAGTGATTTTTGCTCAAAGTCCAGGATGTCATTTTTTGGGCTCCTGTATTCCCCAAATTTCAATTCTTTATTTGTTGACAAAGTAGATATCGAGAAATCCGTGTCAAATCCACATAGTTGGTGGAGTGAACCCCAGGGTGTCAGTTTTTGGGGTTCTGTATTCCCCAAATTGTCATTGTGCCACTCTATGGCCTCACGTTGCTGCTGCTGCCGCCACCTCCACTCTTTGTCATTGCGCCACTCTGTGGCCTACCATGTTGCTGCCACCTCCAGAATTTTTCATTGTGCCACTCTCTGACCTCATTCTGCTGCCGCCACCTCCACTCTCTGTCATTGTGCCACACTGTGGCCTAACATATGGCTGCCAGCTCCAGAATTTGTCATTGTGCCACTCTCTGAACTCCTAGTCATGCTGCCACCCACCTACACACACTGTGATTGTCCCACTACCTGATCTCATGCTGCTGCTGCCACCACCTCAACTCTCTGTCATTGTGCCACACTGTGGCCTACCATGTGGCTGCCAGCTCCCGAATTTGTCATTGTGCCACTCTCTGACCTCATGATGCTGCAGCCGCCACCTCCACACTCTGACATTCTGCCACTCTGTTGCCTATGATGTTGCTGCCACCTCCATAATTTGTCATTGTGCTACTCTGCGACCTACTCATGCTGTAAACCGACCGCTGTCTCCCTGGAACACCCTGTGGTTTCCATAATGCTGTTTTCAGTGACGTTGCCACTATGTTTGGTTTTCCCCTTCATTTCATCTGTCAGAAGGAATGAAAAGCTTCGGGATTGGTAGCCAAAAGCAGTAGTAGATACAGCACACAGAGAACATACAAATATCCCATTTACTGGTCATCTCTGTTTTGGATCATGATACTCCTGTTTGTTTTTGGCTTTAGCAATACTGATGGTTTATTGACCAATTTAAAGTGGACACTGATGGATAAAAAGAAGGGCAAAATGATCAGTGACGTCAATGGCGAATTACTGCCTCTGCACTCTTTTGGGGGGTTTCTACATGTATCCGCGTTTAATAGAACAGGTTCTGTTGTAATCTATGGAATCATCTGATGTCAGTGTAAAAAGAGTGCACTCTTTGATGTTATAGTGGGATCTTGGCCCTCAGCTCGGTCCTTTCGAGCTGGCACAGACGTTACCTTGTCAGTCTGTGTTCCAGCTTCACTTATTTGGTCACGTTGGCCCCTGTAAGTGCCCATGGAATTGAAGAGTGAAGCGATTCTAAGAGCGGCGGCTGTCATGTGTGTCATACTAAAACACAGCATTGTATGGAGACCAAACCACACTCCCTATGCATATTTGAGCATGGCACAATGTTCTCCAACACCCTACAAGCTCTCTTCAGCCAGGAAATACCTGTTTTTTAACGTTATATGGCATGATTAGATACGGGTTGAATCAAATTGTGTCGGAAAATTCGGCGAACTCGGCGGAACAAATTTTTAAAAAATTCGCCAATTTCTATTTATGGGTTTCGTTTTCCCCATTCAAACTATCACCACTGTATTGTAGATGTAAGAATGTAGTTGTTTGTGAAGAAACAAAGTGGAGAAACAGACAGACCAAAATTAGGAAAGGGAGAAGCAAAATGGGAAGAAGAGGGAAAAAGGGAGAGAGGATGGAAGTGAAGTCGAAGGGCAGTTGAAGGGCAATGAAATTGACAAGGATAAAGGTGTTCAGATCCATTATATAAAGGTATGCCTGACATCTGCATTCTTAAACCTATACTGTAGTGGTGAGTGTTGCTAGAGCAGCACTGTGGTCCATTTAATTTATGGAATGATGGGTGTCCGGGAGATTTAGGCTGCATAAGAGTCAGTGATGCTTGGCACAAATGCTGTTTATCATATGACACATCTGGTGCTTTGTTTTTTGACCTACAACTAAATAAAAATACTGTGCAAAATGTGACTGTTGCATATAGCGAGAAAGAAAGAGAGTGTCAAACCAGTCCTGTTACCAGTGACTGTTGCCTAACTGTTCAATTGCATGGATAGCTATAAACCATTTTATGGCAGTTTGTTCCATTTACATTCAGTACAGTATCAGCCTGTAGTCTGCTGACAGACTATGCATATTATTACCAGAATACTTTATTTTAGTCATGACAGAGAGATCAAGTAATTGTCATTAACCTTACTGTACATAATAAGCCATCACACAACTCTGTACATGGAAAAATAAAAAAAAGTTACAGATTTTTGAATGTGGGGAGTGAAAAATGAAAACGCAAAATTGAAAAAGGGCCGCGGCGGGAAGGGGTTAATGTGTTTCACAGTTGGAATGATCTTCTCAGGTTTGCAAGCTTTTCCCTTTTGCCTCCAAATTTAATGATGTTCATTACAGTCAAAAAGTTCAATTTTAGTTTTGTCAGACCATAGGAACTTTCTACACAATAATAATAATTATTATTATTATTTAGGTCTTTGTTCTTGTGTGCATTTGCAAACAGTAATCTGTCTATTTTACAATAGTTTCTTCCTGGCATAGTGACCTTTCAAGTCCATGCCAATACAGTACTGGTTACATTGTGGATATTGAAGCACTCTGACAAACTTACGCCAGCATCTCTTATAATGTCTATTGCTTTTGATCTTGGGTTGATATGCACATTTCGGACCAAAGCACATTAATCTCTGAGAATCAGAATCCTTTTCCTTCCTGACAGGTATAATAGCTGGATTTTCCAATGTTGTTTGTACTTGAGTACTATTGTTTGTACAGACGAACTACAGTAGGAACTTTCAGATTTCTAGAAATTGCAGCCAAGTATAAACCAGACTTGTGCAAGGGCTTGGGCTTATTTCTTTAGACTTTCCCATGATGTAACACACAGGTGTGCCTTCAAATACATCCACAGCAACATACTTTGCAGCAAGTAATCAAATTGGCTAAAATATTCTCTATCATTCTGGCATGATGTAAATAATTTTGGTTACCCTAATTGACCTAAAACTGGAAAAATTTACTCTGATTTCATGTTAGATAGTGAGAAAAACATGTATGTATATTTATATAGTCTATCTAAACTTCTGGTTTCAACTGTAAATGATGAGTATGAGTTCTTTATACTTTGTTGTTGCTGACATATTTTGAGGCACAGACACACACCAGATTTCCGCAGTGCTGACATGACACAGGCCGAAGGAATGTCCTCTCACAGAAATTGTGGATAAATCCCATTTTACAATCCAACACCGAGCTGGCTTTCAGAAAATATGAAGTCATCTCCTGTTTACTGATTTTCCCATCCCTGCATAGGACATTAAAGATAAAGCATTAACGTACAATGGAAGCCAGGGTCTGCAAAGAATTTTTACAAGTATCTAAATAAATACAAAAGAATACGATAAATATGTGGGTAAAAATAGAATCTCTGCCCTATACTTAAGAGTGAAACCAAACCTCTTATTTCAGAGTTACACATTTGCTAAGGGCACAGGATAAGTCTGTAATGTCAATATCTGAGCCGAGTTGAAATGAAGAAAGGCACACAACAAAATCTGGATGTTATTTTGTTTATTCCATCCAAAATATACTAAAAACAGCAGAATAAGATGAAAACATCAATTCTCACTGGGTAGGACAAAGCATAAATTTCCAGTTACACTGGTACAAATGAGAGAAGCAATAGATAAACCAAAACAATTTTTAAAAGAAAAAAAAATTATAACCGTCTTAAAGAGGTATTCCCATCTGGGCCTACACATTTAGTTTAATTCATTTCTATATTTATAAATGTCTTCAATTGCAGGTCATTAAATTAACATACCCATGTGAAGAAAATTTTCTATTAACGTAGCCATGTTGTCTTTGGACAGAAATAAAATAGCTGTCCTTGGATATGACCACAGTCACACACTGACAGCGGTCACCCGGGCCACCGTGATTCTGAGTTTATTGCCAAACTCATCATTGCAGGGTACATCGTTACTCCTGGCCATTTCATATGCAAAAACAGTTTGCTCAAGCACTCTGGTAGTGATGATTGTATCAAAGGACAGCTGTCCTCTGTTTCTAAGGGACCAGGTCACTACATTTATGGAAATTTATCTTCAAACAGGTACATTTTTAAATAACATCCTATTGAAGAAATTATTGAATATGGCAGATGAATTAAATTACATGTATATGACCAGATGGGAATTTTTATAGTGCACCCAGATGGCTGAACTATAAAAAAAGACAGAATTTGTTCCTTTGTATGCTATACTCATTATCGGCACAAACTATACACCTTATTTAAGTAGTATACTAGCTGAAGAGAAGGATTCAGAAAAATGTCTGATAATTTGAAGGTAATCTACCATAAAAATAAAGCATAATAAACCAGTTACACTTATATACACATATATCCAGGCACCGTGACTGAGGTAATATTGTGGTAATCTTATATTTGTTATCCATTACCTTGTTCCTTCTAAACACATGCCAATGAAGGGCTCCTGGGGGTGTTATCAGTGCCCATCAGTGCTACAGATTCACAGGCTGTTACAGTATTCAACAAGCACTTCCTCCCACTTTGTGCTGAAACTTTCTCTGCTGCAGTGAGATTATATTAGGCAGATGGAAGGGTGTATTGCTGAGGTTTCAGAAAGGCAGGTTGAAACTGCAGCATGGAGAGGCTCTAGTAACAACCCCAGGAGCCTTTCAGGCTCATTAGCAAAATATTAACAATTGATTTTAGAAGGAAGGTCAAACAAATATAAGAAGATTACCACAAAATAAACATAGATCACTGGATCTATGAATAAGTGTCCCTGGTTTATCATACTTGATTTTGATGGTAGGTTTCCTTTAAACTGGAGTAATGTGAAATAAGTTTAAGGATGTTAACACTTACTGATTTTGGTCTATCTCATCGAAGGCACATAGGTAAGGAAAATTGCTCCGCACACTGCAGAACTCTTCTTGGGAGATGTGTCCATCACCATCTTCATCAAAGAGTCGAAACACGGACTATGGGAAGAAGATAAGAGACTTTGGGAATTTTATAAGAAACTAACATTCTCAGCAATCTTGAACTTTATTATTATGCTTACCCCCAAGAAAAGGCTACCCTAAAGCAGTACAGAATACAAAATGTTATGGCTTCAAAAGGCTTGGTCTCACAGTAACGCTATTTTCTTACATTTACGTATACAATATATTTAAAGAGAAACCTAATTTATAAAGCTTCGTTATGTTTGACCTTGTTACCACTTTTATTTTTTTTATAAGCAGCAGTTCGCACTGTTGGACTTATTTCAGGGTTCACTGCAAGGGATATTTATTTTTATATTTTGAATGAATGGGTATTTTGAGACGCTATTATACCTAACATGTTTATGATTGTTTATTGTTTTGTTTGTTCTTGGAAATGGGGCCAATTATGATTATTTTACGTTTATATTTATATATAAAATTGTTTACTTTTCTTTCTTTTGTTCCTTTTTTTAAGCTCCAGATTTCTAGAGGGCTGATCAGATATAGAATACATTGCAAAACAATTGTATTGAAATATATTACTAATACTGCTTCACTACAACAGCCTACCTCCTGCCTCTTTCAAAGCCTCCTGACTGTGATATCAACAGATCAGTGCTCTATTATGGCTTCACAAAGGGGTAGGACGAAGATCAGTGCAAAATGTGTTAACGCAGGTGTTTACTTTATAAAACAGCTTTGTACATGTATTGGGTCAAGGTCAAGGAAAGAAAAGTTTTGATGCATTATGCTTTGTTGTAAACCTCTCTCAGTATAATCCAAGCGCAGCAGAGATGAAAGTTTTATCTAAACTAAAAGTTTAGGACTAAAAGTTTGTTTCATAAACCACTTAACACGGTCCAATTTTGCAGTAATGTAGATGAATTTTTCTGCAGCTGAATCAAGACAATGGGGCACACTTACTTACCCGTCCGAAGGAGTTCGCAAAGTATGGAGTGTCCGACGATAATGCACTCTGGCGCAATTCACTAAGATTGCGCACCTGCTATCCTGCATGTTTTGCTTGCCTGCTCAGGTCCGACGGAGTTCACCTTCTTCTTCCCGGTGTATGTAAAAGTCCATTGTCTTGCGAAACAATTTGAATCTTAAATCCCGCGCTCAGTCCGAATCAGTCGGATCGTCCAAGGGCCCGCCCACCAGATTTCTGTCTCATGGAGGCCAGCGCAGCTGCGCCACAATCCGATCGTGTGCGACACAATCCGATCACATGCAACACAATCCACAGTTAAATACCTGTCACAATGGCGCAAATCCCAACAACTTCCCGAAAATCCAACGAAAGTGCGATCTGCGGACCCTTAATAAGCCAAATGCCACAAACAGATACAACCAAACTTTGGACTACTACATAGACTGCTTCAGGAAGCAAACAGGCAACTTTCTGATGGAATATGCTACACCCAGTTAAGCGAAGACCCCTCAAGACAATGTACAAAAGAGCTTACACAGATAATTAATTTTTTGAATCCAATATCGGACACTCTACTAGACCTAAAACCAGAAAATCTCAAAATAGGTACATTCCAAAAGTTACCTAAAATACACAAGGATGGCAATTAGTGATGAGCGGACTTGTTGAAATTTAAAAAAGCTGACCGCAACCATTGTCAACTGTTTAAATGCCACTGGCAAAGTCATCCACGGTTGCGTGTGTGCTGGCACTAACCTGATGCCATAGGTGAGCAACGACCCTCTGCAAAATTGTAGCTCCCTGTGCCACCAGCATGTAAAGCCAGGGCGTGTAAACACTGGTTAATTAAATGCTGCTATGCCCAAGACACCACCAACTTTCCAACCTCCGTCCACTACCAGATGGCACAATTTTGGCCACTTTGGAATAAACTTAGAATCAATATCTCTTAATATAATTACGACTATATTGAAAAAAAAAACATTAATACCTAAGCTCTAATAATTTGTAGACAAGTTTATCATACACCAATTACCTCAACCATTTTCTCAATGTGTTGGCACAACAGGGTCTGATCTGGTTTTGCTTTTAAGGAAGCCCATTCTTCCAAAGGAGGTGATGGAGACTGAGGTGATTTGATATTGGCTTGCTGAAAGAAATAAAATGTAATTTACTATGCAAGTTTATCCTACTGAATGAGAATCAGAGTTATGGCCGTAGTTATAGCTTCCAGCCACAACATGACCGAGTAGCCACAAGCTTTGGTTATCAACATTGTGCAAATGTAATTTTCTTTCATTATATGATCTGAAATACTCTGGCTTGAGCCAGAACCTAAGCTCACACATTATGACTGCTGTACATTGACATTTCTTATCTACTTCTAAGCACATGTGAATGTGAGCAATATATAATGGACCAGTGGTCTGATGTCTGCGGTCGATGTGTCCTGGACTACATTAGAATGTATAACTATACTGGAAAACACGGGTAATGTCTATTTTAAAGGCATTCCTCAAAGCCATCCTAGACAGCTGGACAGCCTCAGGTGGTAGGAGGTATGTCCTGAATATCAACTCCAGACGTGTACACTGGAAGTTTATAGAGTCAAATATAATATATAGTTTGTTGGCTAAAGAAAGGGGGGGGGGGTTAAAGTGTGTTTACTGGCCACAAGGGCATATTATGGGCACTCAAAAAGCCTCATCTTTCAACATTTGTGACAAAATCCTTATGATATTATAAGTTTCGCCATGGTCTGCTGGGAAGGATCAATAAAAAAAAAGTAGCATAACAGGCTAGCCAAAAATCACAAGAAGGTCACAAAGCATTGTAAGAGAAAGACTACATCCCATCGCCAGAATTTGGTAGGTGAGGAGCCATAAAACATTTACATCGAACTCCCTTAAACCCTTACCCAAGAAAATTCCCCCAGCACTGGCAACTAACTTGGGGTTTGTTTTTTTGCATTTCAGTTTTATTTCTTGTCTTTCAGTCTTTGTTTCTTTCTACGTCTTTGACCTTCATTATCGTATTATACCAAGCTATGTACACTGCATTTTTTCAGGAATCAAAGTTTTTTTGTAAAATAACAATTGTGAGGTGTCAATGTGGAGGCCCAAATGTAGTATTTTACTGTGTGGGAATACCAGAAGGTAGGGTTAAAAGTGGAGTTAGTGTGGCAGAAGGTAAGTGTACATGCTGCTCTCCACACATGTACTATGGTAGTTTTGATACCAACCTTTAAAGGAAATCTACCTTCAAAATCAAGCATGATAAATAAGGGGCACTTATTCATAGATCCAGGCACAGTGTCTGTTTTAATCTTCTTATATTTGTTATCCATGGTTTTTTTCTTTTAAAATCATCTTTTAAAATTATCCAGAAGGGATCAGGGGGTGTGCCTGATAAATTGTTACACTGTGTGTGAGATTACAGCAGGGACAGGGAGGGGTGGGTGCCGAGTGAGCATGGCGAGTGGTAGATGTGTCCTGCACAGTGTAACAGCATAACAACACTCCTCAGAGCACTTGTGGCACATTAGCATAATGCTAAATGTTGATTTTAGAATGAAGGAGGCCTTGGAAAACCACAATAAAAAGATTATGACTGTCACAGTGTCTGGATCTTTGCGTAAGTGCACCTGGTTTATCATGGTTGATTTTGATGGCAGATTTCCTTTAAACCTGATCCACACAGTATTGACCAAAGGTCTCTGCAAGGCAAACTAACAAAGGAAGTCTAGAGCAGGCAGGTTAAAAAACTTCCATTCCAGTGCCTTGCCCTATGGAATAACTAAACTCAATTTGATTCAATGGTGGGAATTTTAGGCGCCTCAACTTACCGATGAACGAGCCCTTGGTTCTCTTTGAAGAGACAGCTGGTAAATCTCTTCCTCTGATCGATACTGATCCAGTGAAACCTAAGAAGTGGAGACACAAAATCAAAAAGTATTTATTTTTAAAAGAAAAGTTTCTTTAATAATTGAATCTGCATTTCATTAATAAAATCATTTTGTGATTTTCACTCTCATCTTTTCTCCAGATAAGTGAAAATGTGATCAAGTTCTCTGCTTCAGTTGTTGCCAATAAGCTTTTGCCAAGTAAAAATATCAAACAGCAGGCTTAATTTACTAACTGCCAACAATTATTAACCAATACATTCAAAATACTTTTTTTTTTCATTTTCAGTTCTGGGTAACCTCAATCTGTCACATCTTAAAGTTCATAAATGGTATGTTAATTTAAAGGAGAAGTGCTATTCTGAAGGAAAATTGGCTTTCATGTCTAGTTTTAAAGGAAAACTACCACTTATTTAGGTGCTGGGTAAAATGTTGCCACTTTACTGCAGACATCAAGAAGCATAATATGAAATGAAAATGACATTTGTCAGAACTCGCAATTGCTTGCCCAGTGCCATTACACCTTGCTGGTTTTACTAGTCTCCTGACACATTTGTCCAATTTCTACTTTTTATTTCTTTGCTATACTTCGTATCTGACCTCAGCTACGTTATTTTGACCATACTCTTGCTATTTGATTCTGTGCTTCACCACCATCTTGGATTTTACCCAGTTTTGTCTGATTTTACTTGTCTGTCTTTTATCTGTTGTCTCTCTGTATCTTGTCATCTTTTCTGTGCACTCAGTAAGTGTAGGGATTTTCCAGCAGAAGTCCCTACCCCAATAAGCTTGTTAGGTAAGTGACAGGGGCTGTGGATAAGTTTAGGGCCTGCATCCCTTTCTCTATTGTAACAGATATATAGAGTATTTAATTACCCAATTACAACATTTCAGTTTGCGAAACACAGGGGATAAATACATATACATAATAAGTGAGACATATAGTGATCTGGCTTCTGAGTGATCAATAAACAATTTATAGTTAATATAAAAATGGTCAGTAGCTTTAAGATCTTATCCACATGTCCATTTCAGTTCTTCAGCTGTAAAAACGGTTTACCTGATGATTCTCTCTCCATATGTCATCTATTTTTTAAAAGAGAAGCAAGTACACTTTTGCTGTTGATGTGCAGACTTTTATGTTTTCTGTGAAGAACATGGACAGCACATGGGCACAATTTCTAGATGTAAATAACCCTTGATATTTTTTTTCCAATAAGGGCATCTAAAGGCTAATCTCTCCCCCTTTCCATTAAGTAGAGGCTCTTAAGGACCACAGGTGTCCTCAGAGATCAATAGATAACACAGAGAAAACATGCACTTATAGGGAAAATGAATATCTGATCTGTGGAGGGCTGCTCAATAACACCTCATCATGGGGGGTCTCATTAGCTGGATGCCAGTAAACTGCTTCTCACACGGAGGTCATTTGTTTAACTTGATGAGAAAAGGATCCTATGAGCGAGCGACCCATAGATCTAAGTTTGAATTAAACCTGGTAGTACAGTTACAAGGGTAATAATGTTTATTACAGAAATAGTGCCTTCTGGTTTAAGGATGCAGTAATGTAGTAGTACTAGGATGCTAAAGTTATAATAAGATTATGCACTACAATTCAGTATCATAACCACTAAAGTTAGTTTCCTATGTGTCTTTGTTGAATTATTAAAAAAATAAGTAAACGTTAAGTGATAACTACAATGATGGTTATAGAACTATGGCCACGACCAGCTGTGACCCATCGCTTTAATACTCAAGATGGCCAGAAAAGGTCACTCAACTTCTAGTCTAGTTGTTAATAAAATTGTAGTGGTGTATAAGGCTACCTTTCATGGTAAACACCTTTTTGCAAACCAAAAGTGTTGCTATTAGGTAATTTCACCACCTTTATCATCAGGCATTGTATTATGGGGGAGTATCAATTTATTATAGGGGCAATATATATTTCATGATGGGAGGTCTCCATCATGGAGAAAAAGTATATTATTATTTATCATAAGGAATGCCTTGATTTATTTTGGGGGCAACATGTATTCTAATTCATTTAGGGGTCTTAATTTATTACAAGGGCAAAATAAATTGTTAATAATGAGAAGGACTCCAATCAATATCAGAGAAAAAAAATACAATTTCTTTATATAATTATTTTATATGGGAGAGGTCTCAATTTATTATGGGGAATATATTTTCGGACTATAAAATGCACTTTTTAGCAAGAAAAAAAAATCTTGTCTTATGGACCAAAGGTTGGGGGGATCCAGCACTGCCAGACCCTCCTGATCGCTGTATTGTAGATTGGGTGAGGCGCTGACATGGCGCTGCACCCGATCACCCAGAGAGGAGAGCCTCCACACTGATCTCTCCCACTCCCGAGGTGCCTACACGCTGCCTACAAGACACATTCTTCCTACAAAACTCAAGGACGTGATACTGCCGAGAATGGAGACATGCTGCACTGGGACAGGGTAAAAAGAAGAGGAATGGAAGGGGCTCTGTGTGTGTTTTCATGTGTTGAGTACTTCCCAGTGTGCTCCTTATGTGTATATAGCAGTGCTGTGTGTGTTTTTATGTGTACAGTAGTGCCCAGTGTGTTCATTATGTGTGTATAGCGGAGCTGTGTGTGTGTTTACGTGTATAGCAGTGCCCGGTCAGTGTATCTGTATATGTGTATGTAGCAGTGCAAAATGGGGCACATTTACTTAACGGTCCTGTCACAATCCCCGAGGTGCGTTGTCTTGCGACAATGAAGTCCGGTGCGATTCACTAAGATCGTGCGCCCGATATCCTGCATGTGTCGCTTCCCCGCTCAGGTCCGACGGAGTTCACCTTCTTCTTCCCGGTGTATGTGAGTGCATGTCTTGCAACACAATTTGAATTTTAAATCCAGCACTTAGTCCGAATCAGTCACGACCCCCGATTTGTGTCACATGAAAATCGGAAATAGTCGGGAAACCCGACAGAAATGTGGTGTGCGGACCCTTATTAAATGTGCCTCATTGTGTATAGCATTGCACAGTGTATGTTGCAGTGATGAGTGTGTTCCTATTTCTGTTTGTGTGTATATAGCTGAGCTGTATGTGTAAATGCATGGATGTAGCAGAGCTGTGTTTCTAAATGCATGGATGTAGCAGTCTGTGTGTGCTGTGCTTTTGTGCAACTAACAGGGATATTTTAATTGGTTTAAAATATATTTTTCCTTTTTTGGAAGACTCTTGTAGTCCGAAAAATACGGTATTCACTGTGTAGAGGATTTATTCTACATAGGATAATTCATTATATATTTGATGCACTATAATATTATATTGTATTATTGGATGTGTCTCAATTTATTATAGGGGCACTATTTGTATTGCCAGTCACAGTGGCACTAGATATTCTAAATCAACATGGGTGTCCCTATGCATATTATAAATTATTATGGTGGATTTATAATGATAATTATCGGGGGGAATACATATACAGTAATCAATAATAATTTATAATCAGGGAAAAATATAGTATTTAATTTGATGTTGATACTATATGTATTATAATTCATTAGGGAAACACCCTCTATAGTATAATTTATATGGGGAGGAGGATGATAATTTAATTAAGGGGACACTGTATAAAATGTAATATCCCAAGGCACAATATGTTCAGGCACTGAGTAGTATATAATACTTAAGTGGGATGGTGAATATATATAATATATTATATAATATGCATGCAGGTCTTGCAGATTAATGTAACGTGCAACAGGGATCATGGGGAAGGGGGGTAACCACAAACTTTACCTGTATGGGAAAAGTTTTTGATAGCAGAACGGTATAGAATTACCAGTATACTTCAGAAATGTTTCTGTTTTTTTTAAAATAACTCACCGTTAACAAGTTAAGAAGGTCGTGATTTGCCTTCACTGGAGGTTCTAGCCTTTGGGCTTCTGTTAGCTCACGAACCACTTTATAGACCTGACGCATTTTTGACACATTAATAGCACCTCTGGCCTTGTCTGTCCAGTCAGAAAGTGCAACATGCAATGCCATTAGGTCTTTTAGATGTACACCCAGAGCAGGAAAACGAAAGCCTTCACAAAATGCAAATCTGCGCCTGTATCTTGAGTAGTTATCTGAAGAGGTAAGAAGCTCCAAAAGAGAATCATAGACCTTGTAATAAAATAATAGACAACAGTAGTTAGTAACGGACAGCGATAGGCACACACATTTGTAAATAGGGCTGGATATACCATTCATACTTAGATTATGAAAGTTGGCCCACTATTAACTTTAAAATAGGCTTATATCATCTTTGGTAACCACAAGCAGAAAAAATGCACAGCATTGTATATTCTTATTTCGTTTACCATGTCGCATACATAGGGAAGCACAAGCACAATCAAAGGAAGAAGGAATAAGAGCTCCTTACCCCTCCCCTCTACATTGAAAGCCAAGCAGAAGCTGTGTTCTATATCATGCATGGCAGACACCCGGCTTGGTCTCCGTTCGGCAAGACTACATGTAGGGATGTCCCATAGACAAGGCAAATATTTCCACTGCCTTCTCCCCTCCTGCTCACTGATTGCACAAACAATTCTCGTTTGAGCTGACCCCTTCAGGTTTTGCTGCTGGCAGGGTACCGGGTGATGTTAAAGAAATTATGAACATGCAGTGAAATTACTGTACTCAGTAGCACGACACAGGCATATTTTAAGTAAACATGCCAAAGGCATGGAACCTGTTATCATGTAAAATGACCTTCCTGATGACAGGTTCCCTTTAATCAAAAGCTTTAAATCCCAAACATATATTAACATTATGTTGAATGTTTTTACTTTTTTAACTGAATTACAATCAAATGAATATTATTAGACGTCCATGGTTATAATGAACTAGAGAAAATCCAGCCATATATTTTTGTAGGTTAGAAACCCTTTTTATCTTTGCTATAGTGGTTGCACAGTCCAATGCGATGCTCTAGTTCATCCAAAAGATGTTCAATTGAATTTAGATCATGTGACTTACAGGGTCACTGAACAACTCACACTTCGTTATTGTCTATGCACTTTGCTGACAGCTAAGATCAATGGTTTAGGTCATTATCGATGCAATTTATTCCCAATGATTTGGCAGGGATAAGACACTAAAATCTCCTGTGCAAAATTCTTGAACAATGTTGTATCCATTTGCTAAACAGTTTAAGAGTTTAAAAGAGTTTGACAAAAATATTAAGTAAATAAATATTAAAAAATATTAAGTAAATGTTAAAGTAGTCTTCTGGACCTCATTTTTATAATTCATGTTGATTATGATTTAATTGAATCAATGTTTATTGATTTCAAATTGACTGTGCCAACATAAGTACCTTAAATTGGTCTATTTTACCTAAAGGCTCAGAAAACTCACTGATACTAAGGTATTCATATCTACCACCAATCCCAGTCAATCCCAATATCTTGACCTACCTCCACCAATAATGCCCATAGTGGTATTTTCTGTCTATCCTGGATTTTGCAAAAAATCCTTTTCAAAAGAAATCCCCTTTAGCAACATTATGGTAAAGGAATATGGCCTCTGGTTACAGTTTTTGCTTTCTGCTTTATGTAGGAAAGCACCATAGTAGAATATTTCATGCCTACCTTTGTGGTTTCTGCACTGACATGGGAATGTGTTTCTTTCAAGCGGGAGATGGAACTGTGGCTTAGGCCCCCAACAACCGACATAAGTGTATTAAAGTTTTGCAGTTCAAGAAGTCTCTGTAAGGAAAATATTGTGTAGATGCAAAATGATCTTATTTTATGGACAGGTAAGCAGGTGCAGTAACAATAATAAAAATTTTAAGAAACCAAAGGGATCTATACTTTATTCATCACAGCTATGTAGTTTCAAATTAAACAGCCAAATATATATACATATACCAAAATAAAATGGCTGTACTTATATAGTGTGCACACAATACATATCTGCACAGCTGTCAAATAACAATTTATAAAGCAGTCAAGTGCAATGGTGCCAAGAAATTGCAATAGAATATAAATGCTATCCTAGTAGTCGAAACTGCCACGACTGAGATACATACCTCTGCCACTTGAACAAACTGTTTAATCACTGCTGCCCTTTGTTGTGGAGTATGTTTGCTGAGCACCATAAGTTGGATCCACTGCGAAACACCGTTAAAAAGGGCGATAAATCTTTCCAACACTGGGTTTCCAACAGTGCAACCATGAAGGACGAAGCTGTGGTAATCTTGAAACTAAAATGTAAGACATGAGCATGATCATAAAGGGATCAAAACTGAAATAATAACCATAGCAAAAACAGTTCTGACACTTATATTTTGTTTCATATAGTAATACATTTTAGAGATTTTGGACTATTGCTCGCCATCTAGCCAAGTTGGGAAAAGTTGTTATACAAAAAGAGCAACAACTTCAAATAGCACAGAATAATTGAGATACATTATTGCTTTCATATACAATATTTTCTAGTAGAGTTCCAAAATGATTTTTTTCCCACTGGTATTTAACTTTATTAACAAAAACTGTACAAGAAAAGGTATGACAGAACAGGTTTGAAACTTTACAGACTTGAGACGAAGGGGCAATGCCTTATCTGAACCTTGGGATTCCAAAGCAAAAAAATAAGAGGCGAAGATTAAAAAGGTTGAACAGAATAAGAAACAAAAAATGCACTGTGGTAACCACTGTATAATAAGGGAAGATATTCTAAGGAACCAGGATGAATCTTTTTATAAATATAACTGTGATGTAAATATTTTGTATAGTCACAGTGGCTTACAAAAAGAATGTTAAACTAAAGAACACTATGACAAGTTTGGAAAATGAACTGAATCTACACATCTATGTTTGCAATTTGTGATTCAAGATCTAATGGGAAGTGTGCAGTAGTTTTATTTTTACAACAAAATGTTTGAAAGAAATAAGCAAAAAAACAGAAATAAGTTATAAGAAAATGTGTTCTACTAAAACATTCTAATAAGAATATTTAGGAATATATTTTCTTATTGTAAATCTACCTTAGATAATGAGACATTTAACAAGATTTTGTAGAAACTTCTAATTTCATGTGTCTTAGCAACTAGAATATTACTGCAGCAAAGAGAGTAAAGAGAAACAGTCAGTGAGTATTATCTAAATTAATTATTGCTTTGTATCTGAAAATCCCTTGTCACTTATGTTGTGTGATCTCAGTGTGACCTGATAAAAATTTCTTGGAAATGTGTAACTGACCTTAGAACTCTCTCTCTCTTTGTGCTGATTAACTACTCCAAACAGAAGGGGGAATTTTTCACGACTGGGAGCATTGTGAGCTTGTTATGATACTTTCCCCGCCAGCGAATGACGCCCCTCATACAGTAAGAGGCTGGTGCAAGCTATAGAAAACGCAACAGGATGGGACACTCCCAGCCTGGCCCGATGTTTGCCCCAGTAACTTGATGCAAAAGTGGCATGTGGGGGTGGGGGTCCTCAATTCTTGGCCAGAAAACTGGCATACAAGCAAACAGTATCCACAAATGGGAGAACCACACTAATTATAGATACATAAATCTTTATATAGCTCAATAATTTTTGTCTGAACAAATCATGTGGTATGTATACCAAAAAATAAACAAAGTAGACATTTGTTGAGACGTTGTTCAAGCCTTGCTAGCAAGAACTCTCGGTCCATAAGAAAGGCTATTAAAATGTCCTCCAGCATTTAGAGATACTTCTTAGAAATTACTCTGCAATGAGGTAAAAGATGTAGAAAAGAAAAAAAAAGGGATTTTCGTTGCGTGTCACTTTAAGATTAAAGGGGTTCTCCACTGACAAACAAGTAAGCCCCTATCCACAGAGTTCAGCTTTTTCTGTCAGCACTGCAGAGATGAATGGAGAGGCAGATGCATTCATCACTGTCTGCTCTGTTTATCTCGGAGTACAACGGGAGTACAATGGATCCCTGTTCTTGTTTGTAAGACTACCACTGATCCTGTGGGGATCAATATTTACTATATATATTGTAGACAAGTCTTAAATTCCTAAAATAGGAAAGCCCCTTTTAAGATCATGCAAAAAGGTCATGCAACTAGTAGTTACAATTACTTCGCTTTACTTGTTCTCTAATTCTGTTTCACAGTGATCACATGTTGTTGGTTACATTTGAATAGGACATCCTGACATGTCTGTTGCTTCTTTGCCATTTCCTCTTAGAAAGTTTAAAATAAATGGAAAACTGGACATTACCAATTTCGGGTGTGGACATACTACTTTGTTTTTACTGCTTTCAATTTGCTTTTCAAATGACACAATCGCTTTATTCCTTTGGTTGGCTCAAAAATAGAAATTATTAAATAGTCTTTGTTATATTATAACAATTTAGAAAAATCTTTTATAAAAATGTAATTTTAGTTTCATATTCTAACACTTTCTGACAATGTTCTGACAATTTTATTGTCATATTCTAAACTTATCACCATTAATGGGGTTTTCCCACAAACGTTTGCTTAATAGAGCAGACGGCTGTGCATGACCGTTCTGCTCCATACATCTCAATGGAGCTGATGGAAATTGCAGAGCGTTACAACGCTTATGTTTTTCAAATACAACTTGCTTTTATTTTTAAAAGGGATTAAAGAAGAAAACACCCACCAAAGTTTGTCACCCAGTTTCTCCTGAATGCAGTAGTATCCCACACGTGATCACGTGCTGGAACAGATTGGCTGAGCTCCTAATATTACTGTTTTTGGAGGTAAAAACCTCCAAAGTCTGTACCCATTTTAAAAACTAGATCCCTCAAGGATTGCAGTAATACTATATATGGGGGCACAATACTCCATTGTTTAACCTTTATTAGCTTTATTTGGAGGAGGGTCTCAAATAAAAAAGAAATCGATTCATTATTTGATTTTTGCATTTTTTGTGTGTTTTATACACCAAATAGCATAAATAACATGCTACATTATGTTCTATGTGTCAGAACGGTTATGGTGATATCCCATTTATATAGCTTTTTTATGTTTGACTACACAATAAAAATTCATTTGGAGAGAAAAATCCCTTGATTTTGCATTGCAGTCTACTAAGCGGCATAATTTTGTGTTGATCAAGCTGTTTTAGGGCTTATTTTTTGCGGTACGAGTTGTACTTTTCTTTGGTATCATGCAGGGGTAAATGATCACTATTTATGGTGCTTGGATGCAATTTTTTTTTAAAAAAAGGGGTTCAGTAATGATTTTGGCTTTATTGTACAGGTTGTTACGTAAATGGTGATACCCTTTGTGCTGTTTGTGTGGGGAGTTTAATGTTTTACTGTGTTTGGAAGTTTTACGCTATTTGGGGCATTTATGGGACTTTTTTTTTTTTACTTTTTCTTACACTTTTTTTTATGTCCCTCACTGGGACTTGAACAAGTGATCATCTGATCACTTGTTCAAATACACTGCCTTGCTGATGTATGGCAGTGTATTAGAACAGTCAGCCTATGCAAATGCATAGGCTGACAGCTGCAGTGCTGGCAGTCAGACAAGACAGCTCTGGAGTCCATTCTCAACGCGGGGTCGCTGATCACTCGCTGAAGAGATGGGTTGGTGATTTAGGCACTGTGGTCATGTTTGACCACGGTGTCTTAAGGTTTAAACAAAAGCTAAAGCTTAAAAAACTAAAGGGCAAACAGAAGCTCACCATTACCCAACTTCACAGTGTTAAAAGGGGTTAAAATTTGGACTATAAAGTGTTATTTTACATGTTTATGCAGGATAAAATGAGAAAACACATATCAGATTTTGTTGTGCAGTTTCTCTCGAGTCTGGAAATACCCCACATGTGGATGTAAACCCCTTTATAGACCCATAAACAACGGAAGGAGTGCCATCACGCTTTGGAGGGCACATTTCGTTGAAACAAATTTCAGGTGCTGTGTAGCATTTGCTGAAGCTATAATATATCAGAACAAGGGAAACCCCTAATAAGTGACCCATTTGAAAACTAGACCCCTTAAGGAGTCTAGTAATACTATTTTTGGGGTCACTATAACTATTGATTACATTTTATTAACATTTTTGGCAGGAATGCAAAAAAAATCTATTTTGATTTTATTTTCTGATTCTTTTTAATTTATACAACATATAGCATAAATATGGGTCGGTACGATTTCAGCGATTTTTCATTCATATATAGCTTTTTTATGTTTGAAAAATTTTTCAGAATAAAAACGCATTTGAAGAGAAAAACCACTTGTTTTTGTTTTTTGTTGATTGAGCTGTATTAGGGTTTTTTTTGCAGAATGAATAGTTTTTTTTTCTATTGGAATCACTGTGGTATAAATGTTGATCCATCATCATAAAACAGTGGGTGTCAGCTGTAACTAACAGTCGACACCCCAGTGTAAGACCTGCGGTTGGAGTGAGCTCCGATCATGGGGGTTCAACTGGTTAAATGCATCAGTCAGCGTGGCTGAGGCATTTAAACTGCCTGCTGGGGGGCTCTCCCCCAAGATTGCCTCCCTGTCCCATCTTTGAGGGTTTCTGACCCCAGGTTCGTCTGCAGGCAGTGCCTGTAAGATCCCATCTGTGATGGGATCATAAAAGCACAGTTTCAGCTTATGCATGTGCATAGTCTGACTGAGCTATTCTATAATCATGAACAAACAAACAACCAGATGACTGCTTGCTCATGTCTTATGGTGGATCGAATAAAAAGTGATAAAAAACCATTCATGTCCCGCAAAAAACAAGCCATCAAGCAGCTCCATAGTCAAAAAAATAAGTGTTATGTCACTTGGAAGACAGTGATGCAAAAATGATTTTTTTTCCCCCATATTAGGTTATATTTTGAGAAATTTAGTGAAACGTTATATATTTTTTCGAAGTATGGTATCCCCATAATCGTACTGACCCATAGAATAAAAATAATACGTTTATTAGGCTATATGATGAACACCAAAAACATACCCCTCCACTCCCAATAGGAGATTCTAACCACAAAATGGTATCACTGGAAAAAAGATCTCATCCCACAAAAAAAACCTCACTTATGGAAAAAAAATTTTTTATAGCCTACAAAAGGGGTGGCAATGTCTATAGGACAAAACTGGCAGCTGCAATGAGCTCCTTCCCTTCTGCGCCTCACTGTGCGCCCATACAAGTAACATCCACATGTGGGTTAGTTTTCATAGTGTGAAGGGTGCAGATTTGAAAATGGGTTGATATATATGTGGTTTCTAACACTATGGGGCAGATTTACTTACCCGGCCCATTTGCGATCCAGCGGCGCGTTCTCTGAACAGGATTCGGGTCCGGACGGGATTTCTGAAGGTAGTTCCTCCGCCGTCCACCAGGTGGCGCTGCTGCGCTGAAAATCATCTGAACGCGCCGGAATACACCGAGCTGGACCAGCTGAGGTAAGCGCTTCCCAAGCGACACATTTTCGGCTATTAAATGCGGCGGTTTTTCCGAATACGTCGGGTTTTTTCGTTCGACCACACACCCCCATTTCCGTCGCATGCATGCCAGCGCCGATGCGCCACAATACGATCGCGTGCGCCAAAATCCCGGGGCAATTCTGGTACAATCGGCGCAAATCGGAAATATTTGGGTAACACGTCGGGAAAACGCGAATCGGGCCCTTAGTAAATGACCCCCTACATATTTAATTAAACACAATAATGATCCCCAAAAAAGTCAATTCTGCAATCTCCTTGAAAATACGTAAAACCAATGTTGAATTTGTAAGCCGACGAAGGTCCGGGTACCGGACCGAAACGCGTTGCAATAAACCAATAACTGACTTTTAAAGACCGTGTTGGGAAGCTGATTTCGTGACAAGCGCTACTTTGTCCCGCTCCATTACTGGAGCTCAGAGCCAAAAACCGATTACATGAAACTACCTGTCAGTCAACCCCTGGGCGGATAAAGGTAGAAAGAAGCTCAGCGCCAGAATTCTCCCATTCTACTCTACATGCACATTAATTTTTGCTTCAAGGTGCTCCTGTCTCCTTTTGTCTCCCTTTCCCCGGATTTGAGACTCGTGGTCTGAGTATGTATAGCCTGCTCAGCCCCGGTCTCCTTCTCAGGTTTACGCTAGTAAAACCGATGTTGAATTCCTAAGCCTATATCTTCCTGTAAACTAGATGATTTCGAGAATTTTGTCAGTTTTTACATTTTTTTTATAAATAAACTTATAAGCCAAAATTTACCACCAAAAATGAAGTACAACATGTATAGAAAAAAACTAAAACTCAAAATTGCTTTGATAAGTAAAAGTGCAGAAAAGTTATGACCAATAAAAAGAAGCAAGTCAGAATATAAAAAATGGGGCTGAGCCATAAGCTTTAAACTGGCTATGTCCTGAAGGAGTTAAGAGGTGCATGATTTTGATGTTTTTGTTGATTGAGCTGCATTAGGTCTTATTTTTTGTGTGTTGAGTTTTATTTTTTATGGGATCATTCTGGTGTTAATGTGACTTTTTGATCACTTTTTACTGCTTTGTTTGCTTGGAAGCTCAAAGTTCCTAATTTTTGGTGTTTTTTTGATAATTTTTTTACGGTGTTCACTGTACATGCTTAGTAATGATTTTATTGTATCAGGTTTTGTTGTACAGGTTTTTACAGACACGGCGATAACATATATTTACTGTTTGTGTGGTGATTTTCACTTTTTTTATATGTAGGTGTTTGATCATTTGTGGGCTTTTTATTTTATTTATTTGTAAATATTTTTCTTACAAATGATGCATCTTTTCTTTTGTTCAAAGAAATACAAAGTACTGCTGATGTATGGCAGTTAGAGATTAGCGAACACACTCGTCCGAGCTTGATGCTCGTTCGAGCATTAGCGTACTCGAAACTGCTCGTTGCTCGGACGAAAATTTTGCCAGCTCGAGAAAATGGTATCTCCCGCCGTTTTGATTTTTGGCGGCCAGAAACAGAGCCAATCACAAGCCAGGAGACTCTGCACTCCACCCAGCATGACGTGGTACAATTACACGTCGATAGCAGTGGTTGGCTGGCCTGATCAGGTGACCCTAGAATAGACTAGCCCCTGCTGCTCGCATCATTCTCTGTCTGGATGCCGTTAGGGAGAGATCTGCTGCTGCAGGGACAGCATTAGGGTGTTATATTAGCTTATTGTTAGGCAGGAGTGAGTCTACAAGAACCCAACAGCCCTTGTTAGGGCTAGAATAGCGTTATATATTTTTTTTGTTTGCTTGTGGCTGGGCTTGCTGGCACTAGTAGTAGGTTAGAAACTAGGCATACAAGAACCCAACCGGCTTTCTTAGGGCTACAATAGCGTTATATATATATATTTTGTTGATTTGCTTGTGGCTGGCCTTGCTGGCACTAGTAGTGCAGCTAGTACCATATTGTGACGAATTTGCAGGGAGACTTGCGAACGTTCTATTTAGCTCTTAGTGACACACATATCCATCTCAAACACCTAATTGGGACAATTTATTAGGGGTTTGATTGAATTTAGGGCACATTCTTGCTTTTTCTTTTTCTTTTTTTTCAAAACTAAAGTCCATCACGCACAGCACAAAACCTGTGTGTGCTGTTAGTGTAGGTTGGAAACTAGCCATAGCAATAGTATAGCATCGTTTTTTAAAAAAACACAAAAAAACACAAAAAAATTTACAGTTACACTTTAATTTTGAAAATGAACCCGAGGGCTAGGGTAGAGGACAGGGCGTGGACGTCCAACTACTGCAGGGTGTCAGAGGCCATGGTCCCTGGCGGGGTGGACACCACCTGCTAATGAGGAGAGGGGGAACGCCGCAGAGCTACCTCCTAGGTTCTGTCTCAAGTTACTGGGACCGTGGTAGAGCAACTGTTGAATGCCAGAACAGTTGCAACAGGTGATGTCGTGATTGCGGAAATGCTTCTAGCCATTTGTCCATCAGTCGTCTTCAACGCAGTCCACCCATGTCACCGAAATCGCACCCCTCCAGCTCCTCCACCTCAGCCTCCTTCCCCCAGTCTGTCCCCCCTCCCAGGAAAATTTGGCTTTGAACCGGCTTACACTGAGGAACTGTTTCTGGACCCTTCCCAGAGTCCAAACCACTTGTCCGGTTGCGCTGAGCTCTTTCCCGATGCCCAGGTTTTCCACCGTTGCAGTCGTGGGTGATGATGACATTGTTGACGTAGTGGAGAGAGTGTGTACAGAGGTGTCGGACGATGAGAGACACGGTTTCAACTGTGGTGAAGTTGTTGTCAGGCAGGAAGTCCGAGGGGGAGCAGGACTGGGGATCGGAGGTGATGGGTGAACAAGCCCAGCTGGGTTGATAGGCCGGTGACACAGTGCTCTGAGCGGAGGCGAGTTCCTCGAGGAACATGGTTGGAAGAGGCGGATAGTGGGCAGACGAGAGGCAGGGCCAAGAGCGGTGCATCAGCGACAATTTTTCACGTAGTGAAGCTCCCGTGGCAAGGGCTAGATTTTCGGAAGTCTGGAGGTTCTTTAAAGAACAACCGTAGGACCGACAAAACTGTGGTGTGCAAACCTGTACCACACCAGGATCACAGGGGTTCCACCACTACAGCTAACCAACACAGTACGCGCAGGCATATGAATGCTAAACCCCCACTCATGGAATCAAGGCCATTCACCTCCGGCCGACCATGCTACGCTTCTTCCCCCGTGTCATTCTGCTGCCTCTGACTAGTTAGCCCCCTGCCAGGACCCCGCCCAAACCCTCCCAGTGCGAAAACCACACCTTTGCCTTCACAATCTCCACACGCATCCACCAATGTCTCCATGCGCAGCGTTCAGCTCTCCATACCACGCGACGCTGGAGCGCAAGAGGAAGTACAGTGCAACCACCCACACGCCCAAGCCCTCAACGTCCACATCTCCGAATACTTGCCTGGAGATGGCTGGTAGAGACCGAGGCCTTTGAACCTCATGCGGCGGCCGCCCCCTCGGTATCGTCGCAGTCCGCCACTACTTTTCCCGATGTGCTGTCCCAGCCCTGCACCAGTACAACATCGTTTCTGACCAACGCCGTTTCTGACAAGGTCACACTGACCACGGACACGTGGACGAGTGCTGCCGGGCAGGGCCACTATATATCGCTGATGGCACATTGGGTTAACTTGGTGGAGGCTGGGACCGAGTCTGACCCTGGGGCTGGCTCTATACTGCCGCGCCGAGGATTGCGGGGCCTACCTCGGTCCAGGTCTCTCAGGCCTACTATGCCTCCTCCTCCAACCCCTCCTCACCTCCTCCTCCGAATTACAATCCGTGGGCACGGCGCCATCAGTCGTAGCTCTAAGGCACACAGCAGTGCCGTCGCTAAGCGACAGCAGGCGGTCCTTCAAACTTTGCTGAGCCCATCCGGCCCATGTGTTAAATCTCATAGTTCAGCGGGTTCCTCAAGACATCCTCAATCTGTCTATTTGCTCACGAAGGTGCGCCGCATCTGCGCGCATTTCAGGAGTCCAGCACAGAAGCGCCGCAGCGCCGCCTCCAACTGCCCGCTCACAACGGTTGTGCGACGTGCCCACGAGGTGGAATTCAAACATTAACCATGTTATCCAAGGTTCACCAGCAGCGCAGAGCGATTGTAGGCTGCCAGATGTCAACTTCCACCAGAATCGGTAGTCAGGTCAGTCAGCTTCCTCAAGTCTACGAGGAGTGGGCGTGGATGTCTGATATCTGGCAGTGCTGAGTAAATTTGAGGAGTCAACACAGATGTCAGGGCGAGCCGCCATCATCAGCCTCACCATCCCGCTGCTTGGTCTGTTGAAAAACTCTCTGGTCACCATGAAGTCAGAAAGCTTTGCGCTCGTTACAAGAGACGGGGAAGAAGATTCCTTGTTGATAGCCAAAGCACCCAGGCCTGTTTCTCAGCGCATATCGGAGGAGTGGAGGAGGATGAGGAGGAAGAGGAGGAGAATGTTGGCGAGAAGAAGACGGGAACATTGCTCATTCCTTCCACTGTTCAGCGTGTATGGGCAGAAGAAGGAGTTGGAGGAGGAGGAAATGGACAGTCAGGCCAGTGAGGGAGATTGAATTCTTGTGAGTTGGACTCATATGGGGCGCAATGGCGAGATTCTTGCTAGGCTGCCTACCCGTGACCTCGCGTTCAAAGATTTATTCCAGCACCGATACTGGGTATTCACTCTCTGGACCCACGTACACAAAATCTTTCCACTCTCATCCCTGGAGGGAAAGGAGTGAGAATGCATGATACCAAGGCCCTGTTGCACAGCTGAAACAGTATTTCCCTTCTGACAGCGCTAGCAGCAGAGGGCGTACTTCTGCGGGACAAGAGTAGCGAGGAGAGTAGGCGAGCAGGCACTAGTCCAGCACTGGCAGGGTACGCTTTGCAAGCCGTTTGCCAATTTTATGTCCCCCCACAAGACACTGTCACCTGTCCCCAGTCTTAGCAAGTAGGGGCTGATCTTTACAGAAAAATGGTGAGGGAGTACTTAGCTGACCATCCCATCGTCCTAGATCAGGGTTTCAAGCTCGCGGCCCGCGGGCCAACGTCGGCCCGCGGACAACATTTGGCGGCCCCCACCTGGAAAAGCACCCGCCCCGTTATTCACGGCGGCGGTCGGGTCGCGCTGCATATGGAAAGGCTCACTGGCCGAGCCCTCTCCTAGCGTAAGCCTTTGCTGCATATTGCAGCAAAGGCTACTGGTAACACCCGAGATCGGTGCTGCACCGATCGCGGGTGTTTTTACAGCTTGGGCTGCCGGCAAAGCTGCCGCGCCTCAAACAGATAGCGCGCATGGCCCGCCATCTACCTGGGATCGCCGCTCCCCGTACGTCATCGGGCGGCGATCCGTCCTCCATGTAGCTCGGGTCTCCGAAGACCCGAGCTATTCGTTTTAACCCTCATTACAATGTGCTGATAGCACATGGAATGAATGAGGAGAAAATCCCCTATACTGCCATACTGTATATTGCAGTATATGGTAGGATCGATCAGACAACCTAGGGTTAAAGAACCCTAGGGAGTCTGAAAAATATTATAAAAAAAAATAAAAAAAGTTTTTTAAAAAAATTTATAATAAAAAAAAATTAAAATTTCAACTCACCCCCTTCCCTAGAAACTGACATAAATATAAATAACAGTAAAAATCAAACACATAGGTATCGACGCGTCCGAAAATGCCCGATCTTATCAAATTAATAACGTTTTTACAATGCGTTTTACCACCCGTTACGGAAAATAGCGCCCAAGTCGAAATGGCACTTTTTGCCATTTTGAAAATATAAAAAAATCTATAAAAAGTGATCAAAAGGTCCGTACAGTCCTAAAAATGATATAATTGAACAATTATCAAATTTCGCACTGAGCCCCTGACTGGGCTCAGTGCGGTTAGGAGCTTGGGACCCTGTACAACAGGACCGTTTCAGAGAGAACACGTCTCCCAGCTCGGGGCTTTCCTTGCGCTGGGAGACGCCATGACATTTGAACTGAATAATGATTTTTGTAGCGCATTTTGTGTTGGAAAACTGATGCGGACCCAGCCTTCCCAGAATACTACCTCCAGCGGCCCCCAGGTAAATTTAGTTTGAGACCCCTGTCCTAAATGATCACACAGCTCCACAACTACTCGGTTTCAAAGCTGGCATGTGCACAACTGGCGCTGTACACCTTGGAGGTTCTTGCCTGCCCTGCCGCTAGTGTGTTGTCCGCAGCGGGTTTTTCAGGCAGCTGGTGGCATCATCACCGATAAGCGTACACGCCTGTGACTGACAGCGTTGCAGCTGAGCTTATCAAGATGAATAAAGCCTGGATTTCTCAGGATTTCCATTCTCCACCAGGTGAAAGAAGCTCAACCTGAATAATGTATGCACTCCTCCTCCTCATTTTCTAGCTATAGTACTCTATGTATTTAATTTTTCTGGAGGGCCACCTACCTGCTCCTCTGGTTTGAAAACTTTTTTGGACTGCCACATACAGGCACTATCCAAATTTAATTGTCTCCATAGCAGCCTCCACACACAGTCTTTATAGCTTCCTCCACACGTTGTCTCCATTGCTACCTCCACACGTCATCTCCATAGCTGCCTCCCAAAGTTGTCCATATAGCTGCCTCCATCCATCCTCCCCTTAGCAAACGAGCTGTGTCAGGCAGAATTTTGGGTTGTTTTCATGGATTCCACATCAAACTTGTTAACTTTGTCGCCACCCTGCTGTGTTGTCCACAAAATCTACTGGCAAACTTTTATCATTTACCGATATTATTTCAGCGCTTCTTGCGCATCTGTTTACATTCCCCTCACCCGTCATAACCAAAATAACAAGAACAGTACTACACTTGATCTTATACAAAAGGTTCTTAGAAGTGCTGTTTGTAGCCCCCGTCTGCTTTGAATATGATAATTTTTTCAAAGTAAACGCTTCTGGCCCCTAGGCCCATTTTGGGTGGGGAGGAGCCGAGAGACAGGGGCTTGGACAGGCGAAAGCTCGCCTGGCAGGGGACCGCCAGCTCCATCCCAAGATCCAACTAAACTAGTTTTAACTGCAGCACCTTTAATCTACTACTACTTTCCTGCCTCCATACATCGTCCCCTTATCAAACGAGCCGTGTCAGGCAGAATTTTCAGGTGTTTCACCAGATACATAATGGAACTCGGCGCATCTGTCGCCGCCATGCTGGAGACCTGAAGTTTCAATCATAGCAGCGCAATATGGATGCCCCATACTGTCACTCTTAATCATGGAAGTCGTCTCCATGGCTGCCTCCACATGTCGTCCCCTTATCAAATGAGCTGTGTCAGGTTCATTTTTCGGGTGTTTCACCAGATACGTTATGGAACTTGGTCACTATGTCGCCACCATGCTGTGTTATCGACTAAATATACCGTCAATCTTTTGTTGACATAGGAAATCATTTCAGCGCTTCTTGCTCACCTCCTTTGGTTCCTCTCTGCCACCCATTGGTTTGAAGCCCGAGTCCATTTAGGGAATGTCGCCATGACACTCTCTAGCCTGCCGCTGCTGCCTCTGCATGCTGTCTTCTATAGTGTCAGGGTCAATTATTGGATGTTTTAGATGCTATCGAGCCTCATTCGGTCACTCTGTCATGACCATGCTGTTGCCCATAATTTTGGCATAATGGTGCGATTAAGCAGCCTCAGAGGCATCCATGCATGCTGCCCCTGCTGTTTCCTGTCCATTTCCGTGGTGTTTCCATCCTTTTCTGAGGTTCCCAGGTGTTTGGCCAAGCTTCCCTGTGCAGACCCTTGGTCCCCTTGAAAAATGCTCGAGTCTCCCATTGACTTCAATGGGGTTCGTTATTCGAGACAAGCACTCCAGCATCGGGAAAAGTTCGTCTCGAATAACGAGCACCCGAGCATTTTAGTGCTCGCTCATCTCTAATGGCAGTGTATTACAGCAGTCAGCCTATGCACTTGCTTAGCCTGAATCATACACTGCAGGCTCCTGCACTGCTTTCACCGTTGACAGTTGTCATGGTGACAAAGGTGGAAAAAGAAAAATTTGTACACCCAGGGGTTAGAATTACCCACCATATTGGACGTACATTTACGTCCTAGATGTCCAATTGGTTAAGATGAGTCAAGTATAGAGGTTGAAGGGGTAGTGTCAATTTTGTGGTTCTGAGAGGCGCAGAACCGGAAATACAGGCAGGTGGAGGAAAATTAGTGGTAATTACTTTGATGGAGATTTGCTTTAGGTAAACAGGTAAGGGAATTCTAGACATCTCATCCCCTTCCCGATGGTGCTAGTAGTTTGCCTCTTTTTTGGCCAAGGTTGTATTTAATAAATCCTCACAGGGTGGCACCTTAGTGGTGAAAGACGTATCTGATATGTCCTGGCTTCTAGGAGTCATAAATTTAGATAGGTGACACCTAGTATTACAATGCTGGGGTAATCAGAAAAGAGAATCTTTCTAATGATACCAAGATTGTGTTTCGGGGTGCACAGAGCCAGAGATACTTACATTCAATTGGAAATTTGAATGTGCAATCTTCATTTACAGATCACACTACAGACTTGCAGTTTAACATCTTGATATCTTTGGTTATTTGCCACTTATAAACACACTCCTTTATTTTATGAAAGAGGAGACTTTTTTCACATGACAAAATTATGATTTTAGATGCAACTGGTCAGCAATAGCCCTCTCCATTCTCCCCACTTAGCTATCAGGTTGCAGGGGGGAGGGGGCAAAGGGTGCAGGGATGAGCTGTCAACAAATAAATGATTGACATTATCTGTAGCTCAACTTTGGAAAGGGATAACATGAGCTCATATTCATGCTATTAACCCTCTACTAACAAAAACAAGCACACTAGCTCTCTGTCATATATTGAGTTTATTCTTTAGTTTTACGTAATGGAGCAAAGGATGGAAATTTGACCCTCTGCCCAATACCTAGAACTTGTACAAAAAGTGGCATATAACAAGTAAAACATGCACACATTTTACTCTGTTCCTCCATTATTATACCACTCAAATTCTTAGGAATCGCTGGAGGTTCTGTTAATACCACCATAGTGCAGTTTGCCTAAGTAGTAGGAAATGTAGGCCATTGTTATATATTTGACTGACAGTTGTGTAAAAGAAGGGTGAAATAATACATATGTGTGGTACTTAGATTATCTGTTTGAATGGTTTGATGCACCCCGCAGTTTAATGTTTCCTTTGCTGCATATTCTGATGAATATAAACATGTGGGATGTGTAAAAACTTCTCACACTTTAATGTTTTAATGAAAGTGCATTTGCTTTTTCTTAGTATTTTGGATTTGTACATATTTTAGTGGAAAATTTAAATTTCCATGTCATTTTTACATTTTGTCACAGTTTGCTGCCAAGTTGCATGAAGGTTCTTGTGTATATTCATTATAAAGTTATATTTTATTCATGTTAAGCCGTGGTTTATAAGAAAAAAAAATGGTTTTAATAGAATAGGAGCTTTACACTTTGTGCGCTATATAATTTTTTAACACATTTGCGGATTACAACCAAATTTTGTATTGCTTTTGTTTAAGCATTTTTGGAAGTATAAATTCTTGTTTCTGTTAAGTACTGTGGTATATATAAATGTTCTCACTTTTACTTATTATTATTACATAACTTTTTGTATGTAAATTATCAGGATCTGAGGTAGTGGATCCTCTGTACCACCGCGAGTGATGGCGTAGGCCGACACCTGGGAGCGGAGTCTAAGTGGCACCTGGTTTTGACCAGAGCCTGCCTCAAAGCAGGAAGGACTTGCAGCAGCAGGGTACCACCAGGTTGCTCCACAGGCACAAAGCAGGAGGTCAGGAGAGGCAACACGGAGTCAAAGCCAGGAAAGGAACCTGGGTCACAACTGGAAATCAGCAGACAGACGAACAAGCTTTCTCTGAGGCATATAGCACAAAGATCCAGCAAGGAATGCTGGGAGAGGCTGGCTTTTATAAGATGGGGGACGCGCGCCGGCCTGCGAGTAGCGGAGCAGGAGTATGGAGAGGTAAGACAGCGGAGTGGGGAGCTGAGGGCCGGAGACGCTCACATGTTCATCTATAACATTTTGTTGAAGTGTGAAATAAATTCTATACCATTTGGGGCACATTTATTCATAGTTTATAAAAATGTAAGGGCCCGATTCGCGGTTTCCCGACGTGTTACCAGAATATTTCCAATCTGCGCCGATTTTTCCTGAATTTTCCCGGGTTTTCGGCGCACGCGATCGGATTGTGGCACATTGGCGACAGTGTGCACGCGATGGAAATCGGGGCGTGGCCAAACGAAAACATGACGGATTCGGAGAAACCGCCACATTTAAAAAAAAAAAGTGTCACTCGACACGCGCTTACCTTCACTCAGCACAGCTTGGTGAACTCCAGTGCATCCAGTGCAGCAGCGACACCTGGTGGACGTCGGAGGAACTGCCTTAGTGAATCGCTGGAAGACCCGAATCCATCGCAGAGAATGAAGTGTCTGCTTTCAGAAAATGGATGGTTTTATGGAGTTTAGTATGATTCTTTATGCTGTAATTTCTGTTTTATTTGTACATGTCAAAATTGCAAAAACTGCTCTGGCCAATAGTGCAACAAAATGTCCAGAAATGTCTGGCAGGGAGAGGGTAACTGGGATAAAAGGACTGCGTCCCTTTTAAGTTTTTTTTCCTTAAAATAAGCTAACATGTTTATTGATATTATTTTGGAAAATGTATGACATTTTGATCTTTTTTTTAATTCAAATTTATGAAGTATTCGTTAAATGGCAAAAAAATGTGTTTGTTTATTTTCATGTGTGCTTTAGGGAAAGCAAAAATGATTACCTTATATACTCGAGTATAAGCCTAGTTTTTCAGCACAAAAAATGTGCTGAAAAACCCAATTTCGGCTTATACTCGAGTCAAAAAAAATAAATAAATCAAAACTCGCCTTTCTGGCGGCACCCGTAGATCTTCTGTGCGATCCATCCGGTATTGTTGTGCTGCACGACGGGGAGGGGGGGGGGGCTATATACACTGGGGCAGGGGCTGGCAGGCTATATACACTGGGGCAGGGGCTGGCTGGCTACATACTGGAGAGGCTGTGACCAATGCATTTGCCACCCTCGGCTTATACTCGAGTCAATAGGTTTTCCCAGTTTTTTGTGGTAAAATTAGGGGCCTCGGCTTATACTCGGGTCGGCTTATACTCGAGTATATACGGTATATTTGATTTAAAAAAAACTTTTTTAAATTTTATTTTACTATTTTTTCTTTTTAAACCCTCAGGATAGCAACCAAAAATTGCCCCAATAAAGTAACCACAGCTGCGGTTGTCACCAATAAGTCAGCACTTATGTGCTGTTGATGTGTAAGTGCTATGGTCAGCTTCAAGTGGAGTACTTAACAGGTTAACAACTATAATTGGCACCAGCTTGGTCAGCTCGTGAACCCGCTCCACAAATCCTAGCAAACACTGCGGCATATTGTTACAGTACATGTTGTAGATCTCATTAGTCTTATTTGCAATATTTTTAAATTAACATGGATAGCTTTGGTACACAGATAATACAATTATAAATTTATTTTTTTTAAAAACATGAAAAGTTGGTGTAACAAACTCAAAAATTTTGAACAGGGAAAAGGTATAATAAAACATGATTTAAAGAAGAAAAAGAACACAAAACAGCTTGCATTAGACTGCAGTTGGTTATTTTGTTAAACAGATTGTTCTATCAAGTCAGCTGTTTACACATGGTGTACATTCCATAAAAAATCTGATTAGTACAGAAACATGAAATGTTAACTTGAGGTAAAATAAAACGTGTTTCTGTATGAGTAAATACATCCTTTCCTTCAAGCTGTGTATTCAGTAATGGTGAATAATTGTACTATACTAAAAACTGCCAATAAAACTTTCAATTCATATAACTGAAGATATAGCAAAAAACATATAATAAAAAAAATCTCAATTTTTTATCAGTATTACTTTTTACTGATATATTACTGAACAGTGTTAATATTTTAGAATTTCTAGTTATTAATCGAATATTAATATTGCTGTCCAGTGTGGAGATTTTTCTACATTTTTTATCTTGTAAAAACAATGACACATCAAGGCTACATTTTCAATTGTACATATGGTGAACTACATAGTAACAGACTTCTGCTTCCTTGTCCCCTAAAGGGAATCTGTCAACAAGAATGTAAATTTTTAGCTGGTGACAGGTCAGTGATGAGACCCCCACAGATCACAAACACAAGTTACCACAGTCAGACCCCTTATTGCTCCCAGAGAGTAATGGAGAATAATCTCCGTTAGCTCCATGGAGATGAATGGAGCATAACGGTCATGCACGGCCGGCTGCTCCATTACTCTCGGGGAGCGATGAGGGGTCCGACTGAGGTAACTGGGACCATAACGGATGCCTCGTTTCATGATCTGTGTGGGTCTCATCATGGAGACCCCCACCCATCCGCA
>CM033647.1:124889921-124947170 GCA_019512145.1 Engystomops pustulosus
TTCATGATCTGTGTGGGTCTCATCATGGAGACCCCCACCCATCCGCAAGTTAGGCCCAATCCTGTGGATAGGGCCTAACATTATTTTGTGGGAAAACCCCTTCAAGTACTTATAAAAGTAGATTTATATACTCCTCTATTCTGCTGCCTTCTCCAGCTGACATGGTCAGAGGGAGTAAGCAGGGTAGAGGAAGAGGGAGGGTGACAAGTAAGGAGGATGGGAGGATGAATTGAGGAGACAGCGCCATTGGAGATGCGACCACCTACACCTCCTGTTCCCAGTGACTCAATGAACGGTGCTGACAGAAAGTCAGGTAACGTCTAACATATGTTAATAAAGTACTGAAACGATTAAATTAAGAGATTATTGGGACCTGTCATTAGCTAAAATTGAAATTTCAGGTCACAGGTTCCCTTTAAACATAGTGAGGCTATATTTTGTTCTTCAATTATATTTATTATTAGCTAACTTGCCATCAAGGTTATGGATTTCCACGCTGGCAGCACGTTCATCAAAAGTTTATACAACAGTCTTTGGATGTCAACACGTTGTCTTCTGTACCACAAAAATTTTTTTTACAAAAAATAATCAGCAAGTCCCTCAAACAAGTGTATTTTTATATCCGGAAGGCACGTCCAAACGCCTGAAAGTGTCATTTTCCTTCATATTTACACTATTTTTGGAATGGTAATCTATACCTTAAAGTGTGACCGTCATTTCAAAAAACTTTTGATATGTTGTAGGGCAGGTAATTTTAAGCTCTTTTGCAATTGGATTAGTTACCCGAATCTTCCTCCATTCTCTTGTATTCTGCAGACTTCCCCTAGATGTCAGTAATCTCACAAATGTCTGTTACCATGGACATTCCTTCTTCAGGAAGAAGCTGAGACTACGGAACAGGAGACACGCCCCCATCTCTCTCCCTCCAATCAGCTGATTACCTCATGTCTCACTGCCCCAGCCCTCAGTCATGTGCTGCCAGGAACCCTCACTAATGTAGTGACCAAACAACTAAACTTATTTCTCCTCAGCTTTCCCTGCACTTGTGTATAAACACATAATCCACACAGACAGAAACTGCAGCACCCCCCTCCTCCCATCACCTCACACAAGGAAGTGGCAGGAGTCTTGATGCTGTCCTGTCAAAATGGCAAATTTTTGCCAGCGGGGTGCCAACGGCGCTAGCTATGTACTCTATGTATTTAATTTTCTGGAGGGCCACCTACTGTCCTCTGGTTTGAAAAACTTTTTGGACTGCCACATAAGGCACTATCCAAATTTAATTGTTCCCATAGCAGCCTCCCACAGTCTTTATAGCTTCCTCCAAACGTTGTCATGCTACCTCCACAGTATCTCTATAGATGCCTCCCAAAGTTGTACATATAGCTGCTCCATCCATCCTCCCCTTAGCAAAGAGCTGTGTCAGGCAGAATTGGGTTGTTTCAGGGATCCCATCAATGTTAACTTTGTCGCCACCTGCTGTGTTGTCCAACAAATATCTACTGGCAAACTTTTATCATTTACAGATATTTTTCAGCGCTCTTGCCATCTGTTTACATTCCCCTCACCCGTATAACCAAAATAACAAGAACAGTGCTACACTTGCTCTATACAAAAGGTTCTTAGAAGTGCTGTTTGTAGCCCCCGTCTGCTTTGAATATGATAATTTTTCAAAGTAACGCTTCGGCTAGGCCCATTTTGGGTGGGGAGGAGCCGAGGACAGGGGCTTGGACAGGCGAAAGCTGCGGCAGGGGACCGCCAGCTCCCTCCCCAGATCAACAAAAATATTTTAATGCAGCACCTTTAATCTACTACACTTTCCTGTCCATAACATCGTCCCTTATCAAACGAGCCGTGTCAGGCAGAATTTTCAGGAGTTTCACCAGATACATAATGGAATCGGCGCATCTGTCGCCGCCATGCTGGAGACCTGAAGTTTCAATCATAGCAGCGCAATATGGATGCCCATAATGTCACTCTTAATCATGGAAGTGTCTCCATGGCTGCCTCCACATGTCGTCCCCTTATCAAATGAGCTGTGTCAGGTTCATTTTTCGGGTGTTTCACCAGATACGTTATGGACTTGGTCACTATGTCGCCACCATGCTGTGGTATCGATAAATAACCGTCAACTTTTGTTGACATAGGAAATCATTTCAGCGCTTCTTGCTCACTCCTTTGGTTCCTCTCTGCCACCCATTGGTTGAAGCCCGAGTCCATTTAGGGAATGTAGCCATGTACACTCTCTAGCCTGCGCTGCGCCGCTTGCCATGCTGTTTCTATAGTGTCAGGGTCAATTATTGGTGTTTTAGATGCTATCGAGCCTCATTCGGCACTCTGTCCTGACATGCTGTTGCCCATAATTTTGGCATAATGGTGCGATTAAGCAAGCTCAGAGGCATCCATGCCTGCTGCCCCTGCTGTTTCCTGTCCATTTCCCGTGGTGTTTCCATCCTTTTCAGGTCCCAGGTGTTTGCACGCTTCCCTGTGCAGACCCTTGGTCCCCTTGAAATGCTCGAGTCTCCCATGACCAATGGGGTTCGTTATTCGAGACAAGCACCCAGCATCGGAAAAGTTCGTCTCGAATAACGGCACCGAGCATTAGTGCTCGTCATCTCTAATGGCAGTGTATTACAGCAGTCAGCCATGCCACTGCTTAGCTGAATCATACACTGCAGGCTCCTGCACTGCTTTCACGTTGACAGTTGTCAGGGTGACAAAGGTGGAAAAAGAAAAATTGTACACCCAGGGGTTAGAATTACCCCATATTGGACGGACATTTACCATCGATGTCAATTGGTTAAGATGAGTCAGTATAGGGTTGAAGGGGTAGTGTCAATTTTGTGGGTTCTGAGAGGCGCAGAACGGATACACGGCAGGTGGAGGAAAATTAGTGGTAATACTTTGATGGAGATTTGCTTTAGGTAAACAGGTAAGGGAATTTCTAGACATCTCATCCCCTTCCCGATGGTGCTAGTAGTTTGCCTCTTTTTTGGCCAGGTGTATTTTAATAAATCCCACAGGGTGGCACTTTAGTGGTGAAAGACGTATCTGATATGTCTGGTTCAGGAGTCATAAAATTTGATAGGTGACACATAGTATTACCTGCTGGGGTAATCAGAAAAGAGAATCTTCTAATGATACCAAGATTTGTGTTCGGGGTGCAAGAGCCGAGATACTTACATTCATTGGAAATTTGAATGTGCAATCTTCATTTACAGATCACACTACAGACTGCAGTTTAAAACTTGATTCTTTGGTTATTGCCACCTTTAAACACACACTCCCTTATTTTATGAAAGAGGAGACTTTTTCACAGACAAAAATTTTGATTTTAGATGCAACTGGTCAGCAAGCCCCTCTCCATTCTCCCCACTTAGTATCAGGTGTTTCAGGGGGGAGGGGGCAAAGGGTGCAGGGATGAGCTGTCAACAAATAAATGATTGACATTATCTGTAGCTCAACTTTGGAAAGGGATAACATGAGCTCATATTCATGCTATTAACCTCTACTACAAAAAAAAGCACACTAGCTCTTATGTCTTATTGAGTTTTATTCTTTAGTTTTTACGTAATGGAGCAAAGGATGGAATTTGACCCTTGCCAATAACTAGACTTGTACAAAAAGTGGAGATAACAAGTAAAAAATGCACACATTTTAATCTGTTCCTCATTATTATACCACTCAAATTCTTAGGAATGCGTGAGGTTCTGCTAATACCACCATAGTGCAGTTTGCCTAAGTAGTAGGAAATGAGGCCATTGTATATATTTGACTGACAGTTGTGTTAAAGAAGGGTGAAATAATACATAGTGGTGGTACTTGATATCTGTTTGAATGGTTGATGCACCCCGCAGTTTAAGGTTTCTTTGCTGCATATTCGATGAATATAAACATGTGGGATGTGTAAAACTTCTCACACTTTAATGTTTTAATGAAAGTGCATTTGCTTTTTCTAGTATTTTGGATGTACATATTTAGTGAAAATTTAAATTCCATGTCTTTTTACATTTTGTCACGTTTGCTGCCAGTTGCATGAGGTTCTTGTGTATATTCATTATAAGTTAATTTTATTCATGTTAACCGTGGTTTAAGAAAAAAAAATGGTTTAATAAAGAGCTTACACTTTTGCGTATAATTTTTTAAACATGTGCGGATTACAACCAATTTGTATTGCTTGTTTAGCTTTTGGAAGTATAATTCTTGTTTTGTTAAGTACTGTGGTATATAAAATGTTCTCATTTTATAGTTATTATTACTAAACTTTTTGTAGTAAATTATCAGGATCGAGGAGGGACCTCTGTACCACCGCGGTGATGGCGTAGGCCGACACCGGGGCGGAGTCTAAGTGGCACCTGGTTTGACCAGAGACGCCTCAAAGCAGGAAGGCTTGCAGCAGCAGGGTCCACCAGGTTGCTCCACAGGCCAAAGCAGAGGTAGGAGAGGCAACAGGAGTCAAACCAGGAAGGACTGGTCACAACTGGAAATAGCAGACAACAACAAGCTTCTCTGAGGGCATATAAGCACAAAGATCCAGCAGAATGCGGGAGAGTGGCTTGTATAGATGGGACGCGCGGCTGCGAGTGCGGAGCCGGAGTATGGGGGTAGACAGCGGTGGGGGCGAGGGCGGAGACCTCACATGTTCATCTATAATTTTGTGAGTGTGAAATAAATTCTATACACATTTGGGGCCATTTATTCTGGATAGTTTATAAAAATGTAAGGCCCGATTCGCGGTTTCCCGCGTGTTACCAGAATATTTTCCAATCTGCCCGATTTTTATGAATTTTTCCGGGTTTTCGGCGCAAGCGATCGGATTGGGCACATTGGCGACAGTTGCACGCGATGAAATGGGGCGTGGCCAAACGAAAACAGACGGATTCGGAGAACCGCCACATTTAAAAAAAAAAAGGTCACTCGACACGAGCTACCTCATCAGCACAGCTTGGTGAACTCCAGTGCATCCAGTGCAGCACGACCACCTGGTGGAAGCTCGGAGGAACTGCCTTAGTGATCGCTGGGAAGACCCGAATCCAATCGCAGAGATGAAAGTGTCGACTTTCGGAAAATGGGATGGTTGGATTGGAGTTTAGTATGATTCGTTATGCTGGAATTTCTCTTTCATTTGACCTGTCAAATTGCAAAAATTGCTATTTGGCCATTGTTTCCCTGTTTTTTTTTTTTTTTTTTTTGGCCAATAGGCACAAAAATGTCAGAAATGTCTGCACGGGAGAGGGTAACTGGGATAAAGGACTGCGTCCTTTTAGCTTTTTTCCTTAAAATAAGCTCAACATGTGTATGATATTACTTTTGGAAAATGTATGACATTTTGATCTTTTTAGATTCAAATTCATGAAGTATTACGTTAAATGGCAAAAAAAGGTGTTTTGTTTATTTCATGTGTGCTTAGGAAAGCAAAAGGATTACCTTATATACTCAGTATAAGCCTAGTTTTCAGCACAAAAATGTGCTGCAACAAACCAATTTCGGCTTATACCGGAGCAAAAAATAAATTAATCAAAAACTCGCCTTTCAGGCGCACCTCGATCTTCTGTACGATCATCGTATTGTTGTGCTGCACGACGGGGAATGGAGTGGGGGGGCTATATACATGGCAGGGGATGGCAGGCTATATCACTGGGGAGGGGCGGCTGGTCTACATACTGGAGAGGCTTGTGACAACGAGCACTTTGCCCAACCCGCGGCTTATACTCGAGTCAATAGTTTTCCCAGTTTTTGTGTTAAAATTAGGGCCTCGCTTATAATCGGGTCGCTATACTCGAGTATATACGGTATATTTGATTTAAAAAAACTTTTTTAAATTTTTTTTACTATTTTTTCTTTTTAACCCTCAGGATAGCAACCAAAAATTGCCCAATAAGTAACCACAGCTGCGGTTGTCAACAATAAGTCAGCACTTATGTGCTGTTGTGTGTAAGTGCTATGTCAGCTTCAAGTGGAGTACTTAACAGGTAACAACTATAATTGGACCGGCTTGGTCAGCTCGTGAACCCGCTACAAAAATCCTAGCAAACATGCGGATATTGTACTACATGTTGTAGATCTCATTAGTCTTATTGCCATATTTTAAAAACATGGATAGCTTTGGTACACAGATAATACAATTATAAATTTATTTTTTTTAAAAAAATGAAAAGTTGGTGTAACAAACTCAAAAATTTTGAACAGGGTAAAAGGATAATAAAACATGATTTAAAGAGAAAAAGAACACAAAAACAGCTTGCATTAGACTGCAGTTGTGATTTGTTAAACAGATTGTTCTATCAAGTCAGTGTTTACACATGGTGTACATTCCATAAAAATCTGAGATAGTACAGAAACATGAAATATAACTTGAGGTAAAATAAAACGTTGTTTCTGTAGAGTAAATACATCCTTTCCTTCAACGCGTGTATTCAGTAAGGTGAATAATTGATATACTAAAAACTGCCAATAAAACTCAATCATATAACTAAAGATATAGCAAAAAACATATAATTAAAAAAATTTCAAGTTTTAATCATTTTTATACAGTATTACTTTTACTGATATATTACTGAACGTGTTAATATTTAAATTTCTAGTAGTAATCGATTATAAATTGCTGTCCGTGTGGAGATTTTTTACATTTTTATCTTGTAAAAACAATGACAAATCAAGGCTAATTTTCAATTGTAAATGGTGAACTACATAGTAACAGATCTGCTTCCTGTCCCCTCTAAAGGAATCTGTCAACAAGCATGATATTTTAGTAGGTGACAGGTCAGTGAGGAGACCCCCCACAGATCACAAAACACAAGTTACCACAGTCAGACCCTTATTGCTCCCAGAGAGATGGAGAATATCTCCGTTAGCTCCATGGATGAATGGAGCAACGTCATGCACGCAGGCGCTCCATACTCTCGGGGAGCGATGAGGGTCAGACTGAGGAAACTGGACATAACGATGCTCGTTTCATGCTCTGTGTGGGTCTCATCATGGGGACCCCACCCATTCCGCAAGTTAGGCCAATCTGTGGATGGGCACTAAATATTTGTGGGAAAACCCCTCAACCCCTTCATGATCTGTGTGGGTCTCATCATGGAGACCCCCCCATCCCAAGTTAGGCCAATCCTGGGATAGGGCCTAACATATTTTGTGGAAAACCCCTTCAAGTACTTAAAAAGTAGATTTATATACTCCTCTATTCTGCTTGCCTTCTCCAGCTGACATGGTCAGAGGGAGTAAGCAGGTAGAGGAGAGAGGGAGTGGGTGACAAGTAAGGAGGATGGGAGGATGAATTGAGGAGACAGCGCCATTGGAGATGCGACACCTACACCTCCTGTTCCCAGTGACTCAATGAACGGTGCTGACAGAAAGCAGGAAACGTCTAACATATGTTAATAAGTACTGAAACGATATTAAATTATAGAGATTATTGGGGACTGTATTAGCAAAATTGAAATTCAGGTCACAGGTTCCCTTTAACCTAGTGAGGCTATATTTGTTCTTCAATTATATTATTATTAGCTAACTTGCCAGCAAGGTTATGGATTTCACGCTGGCAGCAGTTCATCAAAAGTATTACAAAACAGTCTTTGGATGTCAACACGTTCTTCTGTAACACAAAATTTTTTTACAAAAAATAATCAGCAAGTCCCTCAAACAAGTGTATTTTTTTATCCGGAAGATCGTCCAAACGCCTGAAATGTCATTTCCATTCATATTTACACTATTTTTGGGATGGTAATTATAACTAAAGTGTGACCGTCATTCAAAAAACTTTTGATATGTGTAGGGCAGTGGTAATTTTAAGCTCTTTGCAATTGGATTAGTTACCGAATTTCCTCCTTCTCTTGTATTCTGCAGCTTCCCCTAGATGTCAGTTAATCTCACAAATGTCTGTTACCATGGACATTCCTTCTCAGGAAGAAGCTGAGACTACGGAAACAGGAGACATCGCCCCCATCTCCCCCTCCAATCAGCTGATTACTCATGTCTCACTCCCAGCCCTCAGTCATGTGTGCCCGAGGAACCCTCACTAATGTTAGTGACCAAAACTAACTTATTTCTCCTCAGCTTTCCCTGCACTTGTGTATAAAAACATAATCCAACAGACAGAAAACTGCAGCACCCCCTCCTCCAATCACCTCACACAAGGAAGTGGCAGGAGTCTTGATGCTGTCTGTCAGTGCTGTGACTGGAGTATTACTAGAGATAGATAGGTATATATATATATTATTTATAATATATATAATATATAGATAGATAGTACTGATAGATGAGAATAGATAGATAGTATAGATAGATGTAATTGGTCAGCCAGTAGGCGATGTGTATGAGGTGACAGGAGGCAGGCCCGCCCCTCCATCTGCTGATTGTAGTTTTTTGAGAGCTGGACAACCACTGGTGTTGCTTTGGGCCAAAAAAGGTAATAATAGGGACCGAGAGGCAAAATACTTTGAGGAATGATTCCCAGGGACACCTGGAGCAGAATTATGTATTTTAGTTTTTTCTGCTCAGAATGACCGTAACACTTTAAACCAGGGGGGTTGCAGCATCCGGAAGGCAGGACTCTTATTTACACAGCTAAGGACAGCATTTTTCTACAATAATTTTAAATATTTGCATCCAATCTTTGTTATGTGCCACAAGGCACAATCAACTTTACAAGATTACAGTGTAACTTGTGATCCTCCATTCATCCACACACTACTGGCACAAAACCAAAAACACTATCTTCTAGTTTTTTTTCTCCCACTTTACAAAACAAGATAGCTTTGACAAAGGTTTACATATATCCTCATAGACTGTAAGCTCTTGCGAGCAGGGCCATAATTCCTATTGTTCCATATGACGGTTTGAACTCTGTAATGTAATTTTATATTTGTATATGTCCTTTATGATTTGTAAAGTGCTATGGAATAGGATGCCGCTATATAAATAAAGATTATTATGGGAGATTTCAACCCACCACTCATGACATATATGTAAATGCGCTAACCCAGGTAAAATAACAGTGGTTTGTCAATTGGTACTGCTTGCATTCAAATTATAAACAGTATTTTTGGACCCCAGCTCAAAATATTGGATATCCTGGTTCGAGGCAATGATATAAAGTAAAATGCCTTATACAGGGCTATTGGCATTACTTGTTATGTGGAAAAACCATCTGAATTAAAGTTTTTTATGTTAAGCTCATATACATTACCATATATACTCGAGCATAAGCTGACCCCAATATAAGCCAATCTTCCGTCTTTGTATCGCCAACCAGTCTCCTTTATATAGCCAGCCAGTCCCATAGTATATAGCCAGCCAGTCCCATAGTATATAGCCAGTCCCCTGTAGACAGACAGCCAGTACCCTGTATATAGCCAGCCAATCCCATAACATATAGCCAGCCAGTTCCATAATACATATCCAGCCAGTCCCCTGTATATAGCCAGCTAGTCCCCCGTATAAAGCCAGCCAATTCCCTGTATAAAGCCAGCCCAGCACATAAAAATAATAAACTCTGTACTCATAATAAACTCTGAAAAAGCAGCACCACTCGGCTTATACTCAGGTATTTAAAACAAATTAACTCTGTACTCATCTTTCCAACCCTCCACCCCCGGCTCCATCCCCGCAGGTGCACGACGACTTGATCCAGTCTTGCCAGCAGTGACAGGTCCATGTGCACTGTGGACCACAGACTATGAGGTTCAGCCGATTGCCAACGCCATAGTCTGTGTGCCGCTAGCGTGCTTGGACCTGGCACTGCCAATGGGAAAAGATCAAGTAGAGGATCTGCAGTGGGGCATTGGAAAGGTGAGTACAGAGTTTATTTGTTTTATATACCTGAGTATAAGCCATGTGGTGCTTTTTCAGCACAAAAATTGTGCTGAAAAATTCAGCTTATATTTGAGTGTATACGGTAGTACAGAGTTATTGCATATTTGTATATTTAACAAACTGTCTACATTTAAGCAACTCTGCAGATGTCTATAACTAATGGAGTTTTCTTGAATCAACAAACTCAAGTTTGATATGTGGATACCTCTCCATTATTTTAAACATTATAATAGTTTCTGATAACTCAACAAGACTGGCTACTACAACTATAGATAAACAGATTTGAAGTGCCCAAAAGCAATCTCACCAGGATCTTGGAAAATGAGTGAAATTCTAGATGCGTTAAATGTTCTGCCAGTTCTGCTGGATCCAGGTGATCAAATAACAGAGATGTTTTCCTTATTCTGCCACCTCCTTGTCCACGCTGAGTTACTTGCCTCTTCCAGCCATAAGATGGACTGTAACACATTATGACATGTTAATTTACACACAATAACCATTTCAATAACCTTAAGAACCATATACATATGCACAAAAAATTGTAACACTATATCAAATGTATTCTTTCCCAGAAAGGAAATTTCATATCCTGTTATAATATTTTCTTATTTGCAGCAGAACACAAAAGAATCTGCATAAATTATAGGACATCCATAGTAAGTTATGACTAAGTCACCCAAGAATAATGATAAAAAAAAAACTTTAGAGACCGTAGATGTTCTTTTCAAGTCTCATAAGAAAATATTCTGAGAAAGCACAAAAAGTAATTTTGTTGAATTCTAGTTCCAGTGAAAAGCTTCTAATAAATACTATGATAAAAGTATAAAGGAGCAGAACTAATGTGTACTGCTTAAATCTAAATGAACTGAGAAAAATTATGATTTTATAGCTGATCTGATGTAACTGAACCAAAGGTGAAGCTTTTCCTTCCAAACTTGGCTGTTTTTTTTTTACATGGATGTTAGTTTGGTGCATTTTTTATCAAGCAAAAGCCAAAATTGAATTAAAAAGGAAAAGGAAAGAGAAGTGCATTTTATAGTTTTTACATTCTCTTATTGGTTTTGACTTCGTATAACACATCTGAACCATGAATACCCAGATTTCCCAAAATTTGGAAAATAAAACAATACCTATATGATTTACCCCTAATCGTGTCTTTCTTTGCTTGGCTGTAGCAAGAATGTGCCAAGTGATCAGCTTCATCTAAGTAAAAAGCCCGCCGGAACAGTTGTTTTTTTAACGTTTTTGGGGGGGGAAAACGGGACGGGACTGGGAGTAGCGGGTGAAAGGGGCCAGTAACCACAAATTTGTATTCTACGGAAGGAGGGGTGAATAAAATTAAGATTTTTGGTTTTTCTTCGTTAAAATGTTTAATGCGGCACCTGAAGGTTTTGTTCACTCAAACAATCCTGGCAGTAGAACCCAATGTACATTATTATATTGGATGTTGAAACAAGCAGCAGGCAGGACTAGAGTGCTCGGGAATAGTGGGGCTTACATATTAAAAGGTTGCTTCACTCATTCTGATGCAATTGGATTTTTTTCTCCAGGCCTCTTCCAGTGCCATAAGGTTTGACCTTAAATATGCTAATTAGGGTATCTACTCTCAGGAGGGCTGCTGCAGTTCAAGACCACCCAAGTAGGATCAATAGATCTCAAAACTAACATCAATGTAAATGTTCCTTTTACAACAACCACCGCCTTACTCCTGATAGATCTTAATGATCTCCCTCTTAAGGTCCAAAACATAACATCTCACATTTTAATGGCTACAAAATTAGCAATCACTACACTCTGGAAGGACACTAGAAGCCCCAGTCTAGGGGAAGTGATAGCACACATCAACAGAACATACAGTCATGGCCATAAGTTTTGAGAACAACACAAATATTATATTTTCACATGATCTGTAGCTTTTATTGACAGAATGAGTTAATGCAGCAAGTCAATATTTGCAGTGTTGACCCTTCTATATCAGGACCTCTGCAATTCTCCCTGGCAGCTCTCAATCAACTTCTGGACCAAATCCTGACTGATAGCAGTCCATTCTTGCACAATCAATGCTTGCATTTTGTCACAATTTGTTGGGTTTTGTTTGTCCACCCGTCTCTTGATGATTGACCACAAGTTCTCAATGGTATTAAGATTTGGGGAGTTTCCAGATCACCAAACTCCTCTTGGACGGTTGGGAGAAGTTGCACTTTGAGGACAATCTGGTACCATTCTTTATTCATGGATGTGATTTTAGGCAAGACTGTGAGAGAAACAATTCACTTGGCTGAGAAGCAACCCCACACATGAATGGTTGCAGGGTGCTTTACCGTTGGCATGAGACAAAACTGGTGGTATCGCTCAGCTTGTCTTCTCCGAACAAGCTGTTTTCCAGATGATTCATCAGAGAAAATGACTTTACCCCAGTCCTCAGCAGTCCACTCTCTGTATCTTTTGCAGAATATCAGTCTGTCCCTAATGTTTTATCTGGAGGGAAGCAGCTTCTTTGCTGCCCTCCTTGACACCAGGCCTTGCTCCAAGAGTCTCCGCCTCACAGTGCGTGCAGATGCACTCACACCTGCCTGCTGCCATTCCTGAGCAAGCTCTGCAATGCTGGTAGCCCGATCCCGAAGCTTAAACACTTTTAAGAGACGGTTCAGGTGCTTGCTGGTCCTTCTTGGGCACCCAGGAGCCTTTTTGGCAACAATGGAACCTCTCTCCTTGAATTCCTTGATGATGTGATAGATTGTTGACTGAGGTGCAATATTTCTAGCTGCAATACTCTTCCCTGTTAGGCCAGTTTTGTGAAGTGCTATGATGACTACACGTGTTTCTTTAGAGATAACCATGGTAAACAGAAGAGAAACAATGATGCCAAGCACCAGCCTCCTTTTAAAGTGTGATTCTTACTTAATTATGACAGATTGATCTCCAGACCTGTCCTCATCAACACCCACACCTGTGTTAATGGAGCAATCATTGAAACGATGTTAGCTGCTCCTTTTAAGGCAGGCCTGCAATGAAGTTGAAATGTGTTTTGGGGAAGAAAGTTCATTTTCTAGGCAAATATTGACTTTGCAATTCATTGTTAAGCTGATCACTCTTATAGCATTCTGGAATATATGCAAATTGCCATTATAATACCTGATGCAGTAGACTTTGTAAAAATTAACATTTGTATCATTCTCAAAACTTTTGACCATGACTGTATGCCTATGAAAATCTATACAAAACAAATACAGCTCCTTCTTCTCACTATGGGACATGTGGTCAAAAATCACATACTTTTCTTAATAAATACCTGGAACTACTTTTGAATAAAAATCCGCTCAAGGCCTCTTGTTACCTTTGTTATCCTTTTTCTTTTTTTGATGTTTTGTTTGCTCTCAACTGTTACAACTGGGGAGATTCCCCTAGGCCGTATTTTAGTTACTTAATTACTGGATTTGCATATACTCATCTGAAATTGTACGGATTAAAAGATCTAACAATATAGTTAAATAGCAGAATATTATGTCACCTTATTCTACTAATCTGTAAATTGTCCATCACAGATATTTTGGAAATCTTTGCCACAAAAACATATCTATGTAAATGTATGTAAATCTTTTTGGTTGTTAAAAAAAATAAAACGCTCATAAAAAAAAAGAAAAAGGAAAACAACAGAAACTATAGATTCAGAATTCTCCCTAACATAAGAGAATAAGTATTGGTGTTTTTGTTCTTTTATTACAGTTGCCGATTTTGGACAAAACTTTTATATCTAAGGAAAACGCTTTACCTTTTTTAATAGATTGTAATCTATTAGATGAGCCGATTGTCTGACCCAATCTATTGCATTATAAAATAATAAAGAAGCTTTACAACAAGGTATCATTAAAACTCTTTAAACCTCAACATCCACTTTAGGGAAGAGTGAACACAACCTTAATGTATCGGTCACCTTCTGTAATACCTTCCGCTTTGTAATATCTTTAAATATTACCCAGACCACAATGAATATAAATTATATTTCCTTAAATATCTGTGCTAGCACATTGTTGTGTGGAAAAAATCATCACTTCTGTGCTTGAGAATTATTCTGCAGAACCCATATTTTTAGCTCCAGTCAACCCTTTCCCATCCATTTTTAAGAATACTTTTAAATGATATGAGCTCATTTTCCTAATCTAGAGCCCAGACATTTTCACAACAGGCAGAAAGAATGACCTTTCCACTTTAACAGAAATAAACTTGGCACTCAGCCTGTTGAAGAGGTTTTAGATATGAAGTTTGAAGAACTTGGATTTATTGTAGCAACCAGTACAAGTGTGATTTTTACACTTTCCCTTCACTTCTCTCCAAGCCCAGAACAACCATTACATACACACTCTCAATGTCTATGAGACTGCTCTCCCTGCGGTTTCCTTTGTTTTCCAGTGCCCTCTTCAGGTCTCGAATCTGTTCTCCTAGTTCTGGATTTAAGTCAAACTCGGCTGGGTATTCCGCTATCCAGAACCTGCAGATACAAGATATGAATATTGTGTTATATGAGCAACTGATTTAATTAACCAATAGCAGTAAATGTGGACCTACCTGACAAGGTGACAGATTCGTTCTTTTTCTGTATTATCACCAGCCTCAGAAGTAGAGAAATTGGTCAAGGAAAATATACTTTGCACTTACGCACTTGTATGAAAGGAAAAATGTGTGCAATGTAACACTTCACATACTGTCCATGTTATATTAGGAGCATATGTTATAAAAGACATTTTTTTATAAAATATATATAGAACACCAGAAATATATAAGGCAACACATGAAATAGAATTAAATGTCTTTGTTGAAGGGAAAAAATATCAATAGGTCATAAGATATAAACATAAAAGACGGACAGATCCAGGGGACCAGAATGTCAACTGTGACCTCAAAATAGAATATTCCTCTCCTTTAAGGTTAAACTAACAGTTGATTCAGTAAACCATCTGCCATTGCCTTTCTCTGGATCAACCTTTAGATATTACAGGGCTGAATGTCTTCTTATTGTGTTTCTTATTTGAGATAATTAAGATAATTTTACAATTGTTTTTAAGAGGGGTCAGTATTATTTATTATATGTACAATTAGGCTCAAAAGTAGACATCTTTAAATAAACCACTACCAGTATGTTGTGAAGCAACTAAACACCTTCCAGGTCATATTTCTTTCATGGCCCAGCGTGGTGGCATCATCCAGAGAATCAACTTTGAAGTCTAAATTTTTGGTATAAAGTCAAGAAGGCAGTTAGTTTAACACTGAATTCAAGCTTTACCTGCCTCAGAACAACCCTTCACTTTAATTGATGGCCCTGCACCCAGAGACATCACTAACCACATATTCTGTAGTCTGGTGCATGATGTAAGTCACGGGAAGAGGTGTTCAGATGCAGGGAGAGCTTGACTTCACTGTTAAGCTCTCCACCTACATGCAACCAATTCACATCTCACTTCAAAGCTGATTTTCTGGGTGATGGAACCATGCTGGGCTATGAAAGAAACATGATCTGTAAAGCTGCTAGACAACCGACTGGTAGTAGTTTATTAGGCCAATTTCTGATGAAAGGTTCCCTTTAAAGTTATTTATTGTAGAGAAATATTCACATTTATATTGGTAATGTATAATATAATTGGTGATTAAACAACTGTGCAAAGGATAGCTACAGCTCGGGCATCCCCCATTAATGTGAGAAGACTCCAGAAACCAAATACTGCATTCAGACAATAACTAATGAAGATCCAAGACAAGGCAATAATCAACAATATAAACCCCAGAGCAGGAAAAAAATAATAATGCTGTGTGCGGTGAGTCCAGCCATGGTCCCCAGATTCGCTCAAATTTTTCATTTGCTTTCCGTTTACAATAAACACTTTTTTCTAATCTTATGATGTTCTTCAATTTATTAACATATGCCTCTAGCCCTGGTGCACAGGGGTGAAGCTAGTACATAGCAATACGCTTCCTAGCCTGATATAACATTCTACTGATACCAATAGTTACTCAATCCTCCAGATTGTCCTGACCCAGCAAACCTAAGAGACATACTCCATTGACCTTAGTGACTAGCCTTAATAGATCTTTCGAGAACCTCCTAAGCTTTTGTCATTCCCATAGCATATGGAGTATTTGGGCGCCCTCCATACCAAACCTAGGACAGGAATCCACTTCACGCAGACCAACCCCACACAGGCACTGGGGGTGTACGGTATACCTTATGTAGTAGATATCATTGAGATAACCGGTGGGCTTCATATAAAGATAGTGAGGGGACAATAGACAATGCCTCAGTCCATTGGTCGTCTGTCAGGGGCCCTATATCCTCATCCCATTTCTCCCGGGCAGTCAGGGGATTCTGTGTATGTTGAGAATCTAAAAGCATACTATACACTCTAGATATGTAACCCTTTGTGCCATCTGCAACCAAAATATCTTCAATCAGTTCATGTGTTACTATATTTATAGGCCCAATCCTGTTCTGGGTTTCCAAGTTTTGCCTTAGCTGCAAGTATTGGTAGAAAGGATAAAAGGATGTCTAGATACTGAGATACCCAGAGCAAACGGTTTAAACAATAGATCCCCAGATGCAGCAAATGATTGAGACCATCGGTTCAGGCGCAAATACAGGAGACCTCCAGATAAAGCTGGAGAGCCCGAGAGCAGAAAAATAAATAGCTAAATACTCACCTTTTCTGGCATCCTTTCTCTACTCTAAGCCACTTGCAGGTTCTAACTGGTCCCGGCACCACTGGATGTTGTTCTGGTGCTTTGTCGGCATCGGGACGCGAGCGCGTCTGCTCAGAGCGGAGGGACCGGAAGGGGTGAAAACTACAAGTACTTACCATTCCCAGTCCTCTCTCTAAGTGTCAATCTGCTCCGGGTCTGACAACAGTTTTATACAACCAGAGTGAAACAGTGGTAAAGAACTGGAAGGATATGTGTCATCTCCAACATTTCACTGCTACAGTCTGGTGAGCAGAAAGTAAAAAACTATGCGGAAAGGTCCTCTAGGTCCTAGGGGCGCTGTTGTAGAATGCTCTGTGATTTGGGATAGCAGCATGGGGTTAAAGAGGGGGACAGAAAAAATACTCATTCTACTGAAGCAGAAGTCTACAATGGGCACTGACAGGTATCAGCTACTGTAGCTCCTAATAAAATTATTGTATTGAATAGAGCCCAGAGGCACAGCCCTCCCGTTTGTAGTGGGAGGCACATGAGTGGGTCAATTTGAGCGTTGGGCCAGATAAGTTCCCTCTGTTGTATCACCACTGGCTGCTACTCAAAGTAACAGGTTTACATTTATAGACAATTTCAGCAAAGCAAGATATCTAATATTTTGAAAGGATATAGAGCAAGAGCTTCTTGGCAAGATCCCAGATGGATGTACAAGGGTGGCTCATCATGAGAAACATTTGAACCGGTTCTCGATCCTTAGGATTTCCATCTGGTAAAAGAAAGCAGACAATATTATTAGATTATGAGGCCCTGTGAACCAGTAGTTTGAAATGGCAAATTTTTGCCAGGGGCGGGGTGGCAACTGGCGCTAGCTATGTACTCTATGTATTTAATTGTTCTGGAGGGCCACCTACTGTTCCTTGGTTTGAAAAACTTTTTGGACTGCCACATAAAGGCACTATCCAAATTTAATTGTTCATTAGCAGCCTCCCCACAAAGTCTTTATAGCTTCCTCCAAACGTTGTAGCAATGCTACCTCCACAGTAATCTCTAATAGATGCCTCAAAGTTGTACATAAGCTGCATCCATCCATCCTCCCCTTAGCAAAGAGCTGTGTCAGGCGAAGTTGGGTTGTTGTCAGGGATCCACATCAAATGTACTTTGTCGCCACCATGCTGTGTTGTCCAACAAATTCTACTGCAAACTTTTATCATTTACAGATATTATTTCAGCGCTGCTGCCATCTGTTTTAATCCCCTCACCCGTATAACCAAATAAAAGAACAGTGCTAACTTGCTCTAATACAAAAGGTTTTAGAAGTGCCTGTTTGTAGCCCCCGTTGCTTTGAATAATAATTTTTCAAGTAAGCGCTTCGGCAATAGGCCCATTTTGGGTGGGAGGAGCCGAGGAGGACAGGGGCTGGGAACAGGCGAAAGCTAGCGGGCAGGGGACCGCCAGCTCCCTCCCCAGATACAAAAAAATAGTTTTAAAATGCAGCACCTTTAATCTACTACGACTTTCCTGATCCATAAATCGTCCCTTATCAAAGAGCCGGTCAGGCAGAATGTTTCAGGGTTTCACCAGATACATAATCGGAATCGGCGCATCTGTCGCGCCATGCTGGAGACCTGAAGTTTCAATCATAGCAGCGCAATATGGATAGCACCATAATGTCACTCTTATCATGGAAGTAGTCTCCATGGCTGCCTCCACATGTGTCCCCTTATCAAATGAGCTGTGTCAGGTTCATTTTTCGGGTGTTTCACCAGATACGTTATGGACTTGGTCCACTTATGTCGCCACCATGCTGTGGTATCGATAAATAACCGTCAAGCTTGTTGACATAGGAAATCATTTCAGCGCTTCTTGCTCACATCCTTTGGTTCCTCTCTGACCCATTGGTTGAAGCCCGAGTCCATTATAGGGAATGTGCCATGACACTCTCTAGCCTGCGCTGCGGCTTGCATGTGTTTCTATAGTGTCAGGGTCAATTATTGGCTTGTTTTAGATGCCTATCGAGCCTCATTCGGCCACTCTGTCCTTGACATGTGTTGCCCATTAATCTTTGGCCATAATGGTGCATTAAGCAAGACTCAGAGGCATCCATGCCTGCTGCCCCTTCTGTTTCCTGGTCCATTTCCGTGGTGTTCCATCTTTCAGGTGCCCAGGTGTTTGCACGCTTCCCTGTGCAGCCCCTTGGTCCCCTGAAATGCTGAGTCTCCCATGACCAATGGGTTCGTTATTCGAGGACAAGCACCCAGCATCGGAAAGTTCGTCTCGAATAACGCGCACCGGATGTAGTGCTCGATCATCTCTAATGGCAGTGTATTACAGCAGTCAGCCGATGCCACGTGCTTAGCATGAATCATACACTGCAGGCTCCTGCACTGCTTTCACTGTTGACAGTTGCATCCCCCAACCCCCCCCCCCCAACCCCCCCCCCCCCAGGGTGACAAAGGTGGAAAAAGAAAAATGTGTACACCCAGGGGTTAGAATTACCCACATATTGGACGGACATTTACCATCGAGTCATTGGTTAAGATGAGTCAGTATAGCGGTTGAAGGGGTAGTGTCAATTTTGTGGGTTCTGAGAGGCGCAGAAACGGACCTACAGGCAGGTGGAGGAAAATAGTGGTAAGTACTTGATGGAGATTGCTTTAGGTAAACTAGGTAAGGGAATTTCTAGACATCTCATCCCCTTCCCGATGGTGGCTAGTAGTTTGCCTCTTTTTGCCAGGTGTATTTTAATAAATCCGCACAGGGTGGCACTTAGTGGTGAAAGACGTATCTGATATGTGCTGGTTCAGGAGTCATAAAATTTCGATAGGTGACAATAGTATTACCTGCTGGGGTAATCAGAAAAGAGAATCTTCTAATGATACCAAGATTTGTGTGTCGGGGTGCAAGAGCCAGAGATACTTACATTCAATTGAGAAATTTGAATGTGCAATCTTCATTACAGATCACATACAGACTGCAGTTTAAAATCTTGATCTCTTTGGTTATTGCCACTTATAAAACCACACTCCCTTATTTATGAAAGAGGAGACTTTGTTCACAGGACAAAAATTATTGATTTTAGATGCAACTGTCAGCATAGCCCTCTCCAATTCTCCCCTTAGATATAAGGTTGTTTTTTTTACAGGGGGGAGGGGGCAAAGGGTGCAGGATGAGCTGTCAACAAATAAATGATTGACATTATCTGTAGCTCAACTTGGAAAGGGATAACATGAGCTCATATCATGCTATTAACCTCTACTACAAAAAAAAGCCACACTAGCTCTTATTCTTATCTGAGTATCTTTAGTTTTCGTAATGGAGCAAAGGATGGAATTTGACCCTTGACCAATAACTAGACCTTGTACAAAAAGTGGAGATAACAAGTAAAAAATGCACAATTTTAATCTGTGTCCTCAATTATTATACACTCAAATCTTAGGAATCGTGAGGTTCTGCTAATAACCACCATAGTGCAGTTTGCCTAAGTAGTAGGAAATGAGGCCATGTATATATTTGCACTGACAGTTGTTTAAAGGAAGGGTGGAAATAATACATAGGGTGGTACTGTGATTTATCGTTGAATGGTTTGATGCACCCGCAGTTTAAGGTTTCTTTGCGCATATTCGATGAATATAAACATGTGGGATGTGTAAAACTTCTCACACTTTAATGTTTTAATGAAAGTGCATTGCTTTTTCTAGTATTTTGGAGTGGTACATATTTAGTGGAAAATAAAGTTCCATGTCTTTTACATTTTGTCACGTTGCTGCCAAGTTGCATGACGGTTCTTGTGTATATTCATTATAAAGTTAATTTTATTCATGTTAACCGTGGTTTAAGAAAAAAAAATGGTTTAATAGAAAGGAGCTTTACACTTTTGCGTATCTAATTTTTTAAAACATGTGCGGATTACAACCAAATTTGTATTGCTTGTTTAAGCCTTTTTGGAAGTATAAATTCTTGTTTTGTTAAGTAACTGTGGTATAGATAAAATGTTCTCATTTTAAGTAGTTATTATTACCTAAACTTTTTGTAGGTAAATTATCAGGATCGAGGTAGTGGATCCTCTTGTACCACCGCGAGTGATGGCGTAGGCCGACACCGGGAGCGGAGTCTAAGTGGCACCTGGTTTGGACCAGAGACGCCTCAAAAGCAGGAAGGCCTTGCAGCAGCAGGGTACCACCAGGTTGCTCCACAGGCACAAAGCAGAGAGGTAAGGAGAGGCAACAGGAGTCAAAGCCAGGACAGGACCTGGGTCACAAACTGGCCCAAATAAGCAGGACAGGACGAACAAGCTTCTCTGAGGGCATATAAGCACAACAAGATCCAGCAGGAATGCGGGGAGAGGTGGCTTGTATAGATGGGACGGCGCGGCTGCGAGTGCGGAGCCGGAGTATGGCGCGGTAGACAGCGAGTGGGGAGCGAGGGCCGGAGACGCTCACATGTTCATCTCATTACCATTTTGTGAGTGTGAAATAAATTCTATACACATTTGGGGCCCATTTATTCTGGATAGTTTATAAAAATGTAAGGGCCCGATTCGCGGTTTCCCGCGTGTTACCAGAATATTTTCCAATCTGCGCCGATTTTTATGAATTTCCGGGTTTTCGGCGCAAGCGATCGGATTGGGCACATGGCGACAGTTGCACGCATGGAAATGGGGCGTGGCCAAACGAAAACAGACGGATTCGGAGAAACCGCCACATTTAAAAAAAAAAAAGGTCACTCGACACGAGCTACCTCACTCAGCACAGCTTGGTGAACTCCAGTGCATCCAGTGCAGCACGACCACCTGGTGGAAGTCGGAGGAAAACTGCCTTAGTGAATCGCTGGGAAGACCCGAATCCATCGCAGAGATGAAAGTGTCGGACTTTCGGAAAATGGATGGTTGGATGGAGTTTAGTATGATTCGTTATGCTGGAATTTCTGCTTTCTTGAACCTGTCAAATTGCAAAAACTTGCTATCTTGTGTCCTTATTGTTTCCTTCTTGTTTTTTTTTTTTTTTTTTTTTTTTTTTTATGGCCAATAGTGCACAAAAATGTCAGAAATGTCTGTCAGGGAGAGGGTAACTGGGATAAAGGACTGCGTCCCTTTTAGTTTTTTGTCCTTAAAAATAAGCTAACATGTGTATGACTATTATTTTTGGAAAATGTAATGACATTTTGATCTTTTTAATTCAAATTACGTGAATATTAAAGTTAAATAAGTCAAAAAAATGAGGTGTTCTTAAGGGTTCTAGTGCTTTCAGCTAGGTGAGGAAACCAAAAAGAGATTACCCGGTTATATACTCGAGTATAAGCCTAGTTCGTTGTTTCAAGCCAAAAAGTGCTGAAAAACCATTTCCGGCTTATACTCGCGACAAAAAAAATACTAAATCAATATAAACGTCAGCCTTTCGGGTCGCACCGTCGATCTTCTGCGATCCATCACCGGTATTGTTGTGCTGCAGACGATGGGAAGGGGGGGGGCTATATACATGGGGCAAGGCGCGCTGGCAGGCTTATATACACTAGGCGGCAAGGGCTGGCTGGCTACATACTGAGAGGCTCTGTGACAACATGCACTTTGCCCAACCGCCCGGCTTATACTCGTCAATGTACAATGTTTAATTGGTTTTTCCTCCCAGTTTTCTCTGTCCACAGCCTTTGTTATGGTAACCATTAGGCGCTCGGCTAGGTATAATCCGCGGGTCGCTATCTATCTCGAGTATATACCTGGTATATTTGAATCTTAAACAAAAAGCATATTTTTTAAATTTTTTTTACTATTTTGTTCTTTTATCTTTTTAAACCCTCAGGATAGCAACCAAGAAATGTGCCCCAACGACTAAGATAACACACTGCGGCTGGTGTCAACAATAAGATCAGCACTTATGTGTGTTGTGTTAAGTGTCTATGGGTACAGCTTCAAGTAGGAGTCTTAAACAGGTAAACACTATAATTGGAACCAGCTTGAGTCAGCATCGTGAACCCGCTACAGTGAACTCCTAGCAAACATGCGGCATATTGTTAACGATTACATGTTTAGACGATCCATTGAGTCTTATTTCCAATATTTGTTAAAGTAAGCATGGATAGCTTTCTGGTACATCAAGATAATAGCAATTATACAATTTATTTTTTTCGTAAAAACATGAAAACTCGTTGGTGTAACAGAATCAAACTCAACACTAAACATTTTGAACAGGGTAAAAGGGTTATAATAAAAACATGATTTATAAGAAGAAAAAAGAAACACACACTAGACTTCACCTTAACATAGTACAGTTGTGTATGTTGTTAAACCAGCAATTGTTCTATCAAGTACGTATCTATTACACATGGGTCACAATTCCATAAAAAATCGATTAGTTACCAGAAATGAAATATTAACTTGAGGTAAAATTAAAAAACGTTGTTTCTGTATGAGTACATACATCCTGTTCCTTCACCGGTGCTATTCAGGTAAGCTGGTGAATAATTGATTAGCTATAAAAACTGGCCAATAACACTGCAATTCATATAACTAAAGTATAGCAAAAAAACATATAATTAAAAAAATTTTCAAGTTTTCAATCACTTTTTTACACGTGTTACTTTTTTAACTGATATTATTACTGAACAGTGGGGTTTCATATTTGTTTAGAACTTTCTAGAATATAATCGCAGCTACTAAAATTGCTGTCCCAGGAGTGGAGAGGTGTTGTTTTCTACAGTTTTTATCCTTGTTAAAAACACAATGACAAATCAAAGGCTAACATTTCAATTGTACATATGGTGAACTACATAGTAACAGAACTTCGCTTCCTGTCCCCTAAAGGGATCTGTCAACAAGATGATAATTTTTAGCTGGTGACAGGTCATGTATGAGACCCCCACAGTCAAACACGACCACAGTCAGGATGATTGGCCAGGATGAGTGTCGGAGAATACTCCCCTTTAGCTCCATGCGCACCTGAATGCACACCACCTCTCACTCCCCGGGCACTGGGGGGTTGTACCAGGTCTTGAAATCCGTATCCATACATGAAGTCAAAAAAAATAATCGGGTTGCACGTACGAACTTGGGACCGGGCTACCACAAGGCACGTAGGACGAAGAGGAGACGGCTTCCTTCCCTGGGAGCGAGAGGGCCCGAGCTAACTGAGCTACGATTCTCAGTGTTCATCGATGTGTGGGTTCTCATCATGGGGAACCCCAACACCATACATCCGCAAGTTACGGCCCAATCTGTGGCATGAGGCTCTAAATTATTTGTGGGAAAAACCCCTTCAAACCCTCAATTCATCGATCTGTGGTGGGTCTCATCATGGAGGACCCCCACCCAGTCCGCAAGTTAGCGGAGGCCGCAATCCTGGATAGGGCCTCAACATCATTTTCTTCGTGGGCAAACCCCTTCAGTACTTAAAAAGTAGATTTATATACTCCATCTATTCTGACCCTTGCCGTTCTCCAGCTGACTGGTCAGAGGGAGTAAGCAAGGGGTTAGAGGAAAGGAGGAGGGTGAGGTGACAAAGTAAGGCGACAACGATGTGGAGGGATGAATTGAGGAGACAACGCCGGACGGAAGTTTGATGCACCTCTGGCAGATGCGAACACGCTACACACCTCCTGTTCCCGACGTGACGTCAATGAACGGGTTGCTGCAGAAAGGCAGGAACGTCTGAACATATGTTAATAAGTACTGAAACACGTAAATTAAATTAAGAAGATTATGGGACTGTATTAGCTAACAATGAAATTCAGGGTCACAGGTTCCCTTTCAACCTAGTAGAGGCTATATTTTGGTTTTCAATTATATTATTATTAGCTAACTTGCCATGCAAGGTTAGGACTTCCACCTGCGCAGCAAGTTCATACAAAAGTTTAATACAACAGTCTTTGGATTGCAACACGTCGATCTTCGTACCACAAATTTTTTTTACAAAAAAATAATCAGCAAGTCCCTCAAACAAGTGTATTTTTTTATCCGGAAGATCACGTCCAAACGCCTGAAATGTCATTTCCATTCATATTTACACTATTTTGGGGGATGGTAATCTATAAGTAAAGTGTGACCGTCAGTTCAAAAAACTTTTGATATGTGTTAGGGCAAGTGGTAAATTTTAAGCTCTTTGCAATTGGATTAGTTACACGAATTTCCTCCTTCTCTTGTATTCTGCAGCTTCCCCTAGATGTCACGTTAATCTCACAAAATGTCTGTTACCATGGACATTCCTTCTCAGGAAGAAGCGAGACTACGGAAACAGGAGACACGACCCCCATCTCTCCCCTACAATCAAGCTGATTTACTCATGTCCACTCCCGCCCAGCCCTCAGTCATGGTGCTGCCGGAGGAACCCTCACTAATGTTAGTGACCAACAACTAACTTATTTTCCTCAGCTTTCCCTGCATTGTGTATAAAAACATAATCAACAGACAGAAAACTGCAGCACCCCCCTCCTCCAATCACCTCACACAAGGAAGTGGCAGGAGTCTTGATGCTGTCCTGTCATGTGCTGTGCTGGAGTATTACAGATAGATATGGGTATATATATATATATTTATAATATATATAAATATATAGTATATAGACTGATAGATCGATTTTGAATAGATAGATAGATAGATAGATGTAATTGGTCAGCAGTAGGCGTGGTATGACGGTGATAGGAGGCAGGCTCCGCCCCTACTCTGGCTGATTGTAGTTTTTTGAGAGCTGGAACCCTGGTTTGCTATTGGGAAAAAAAAGGTAATAATAGGGAACGAGAGGCAAAATTACTTTGAGGAATGATTCCCAGGGGACACCTGAGCAGGGATTATGTATTTAGTTTTTTCTGCTTCAGAATGACCGTAACACTTTAAACCAGGGAGGTTGCAGATACTGGAAGGCAGGCCAATTCTTATTCAAACAGCTAAGGACAGCATTTTTCTACAAATAATTTAATATTGCATCCAATCTTTGTTATATGCACAAGGCCGCAATCAAATTACAAGATTTACAGTGTAACTTGTGATCCTCAATTCATCCACACACTACTGACACAAAACCAAAAACACTATCTTCTAGTTTTTTCTCCCCACTTTACAAAACAAGATAGCTTGACAAAGGTTAAATATATCCTCATGTAGACTGTAAGCTTTTGCGAGCAGGGCCATAATTCATATTGTTCCATATGACGGTTTGAACTCGTAGGTAATTTTATATTTGTATATGTCCTTTATGATTTGTTTAAAGTGCTATGGAATAGGAGGCGCATATAAATAAAGATTATTATGGGAGATTTCAACCCACCACTCCTGACATATATGTAAATGCGCTACACCAGGTAAAATAACCGTGGTTTGTCAATTGGTACTGCTTGCATTCAAATTATAAACAGTATTTTGGACCCCAGTCAAAATATTGCATATCACTGGTTCGAGGGCAATGATATAAAGTAAAATGCCTTATACAGGGCTATTGGCATTACTGTGATGTGGGAAACCATCGAATTAAAGTTTTTTATGTTAGCTCATATACATTACCATATATATAGAGTCATAAGCGACCCCAATATAAGCCAATCTTACCGTCTTTGTATCGCCAACCAGTCTCCTTTATATAGCAGCCAGTCCCTAGTATAAGCAGCGTCCCATAGTATATAGCCAGTCCCTGTAGCAGGAAGCCAGAAACCACTGTATATAGCCAGCAAATCCCATAAGATATAGCCGCCGGTCCATAATAAATATCCAAGCCCGTCCCCTGTATCTAGCCAGTAGTCCCCCGTAATAGGAGCCATTCTCTGTATAAAGCGCGATTCCCGTATAAAGCCAAGCATCCTGATAAAGCCAGCCCAGCACATAAAAATAATAAACTCTGTACTATAATAAACTCTGAAAAAGCAGCACCACTCGGGTTCTATTACAGGTATTTAAACAAATTAACTCTGTACTCATCTTTCCAACCCCACCCGGCTCCATCCCCGCAGGTGACGACGACTTGATCCAGTCACGCCAGCAGTGACAGGTCATGCGCACTGTGGACACAGACTATGAGGTTCAGCCGATTGCCAACCGTATAGTCGTGTGCCGCTAGCGTTGCTTGGACTGGCACTGCAATGGAAAAGATGAAGTTAGAGGAATCGCAGTGGGCATTGGAAATGTGGTACAGGTTTATTTGTTATATACCTGAGTATAAGCCATGTGGTGCTTTTCAGCACAAAAATTGTGCTGAAAAAATTCGCTTATTATTGAGTGTATACGGTAGTACAGAGTTTTGCTATTTGTATAATTTAACAAACTGTCTACATTTATAGAACTCTGAGATGTCTATAACTAATGGAGTTTTCTTGAATCAACAAACTCAAGTTGATATGTGGGATACCTCTCCATTATTTTAAACATTATCATAGTTTCTGATAAATCAACAAGACTGGCTACTACAACTATAGATAAACAGATTGTGAAGTGAAACGAAAGCAATCTCACCAGGATCTTGGAAAAGAGTGAAATTCTAGATGCTGTTTAAATGGTCTGCCAGTTCTGCCTGGATCAGGTGATCAAATAACAGAGAGTTTTCCTTATTCGCCAATCCTGTCCACGCTGAATACTTGCCCTCTTCCAGCTCATAAGAGGACTGTAACACATTTTGACATGTTAATTTTCACACAATAACCATTTCAATAACCTTAAGAACCATAACATATGCACAAAAATTGAACACTAATCAAATGTATTCTTTCCCACGAAAGGAAATTTCATATCTGTTTATATTTTCTTCTTTGCAGCAGAACACAAAAGAATCTGCCAAAATTATAGGAACATCCATAGTAAGTTGACTAAGTCACCCAAGAATATGATAAAAAAAAACTTTAGAGACCGAGATGTTCTTTCAAGTCTATAAGAAAATATTCTGAGAAAGCAACAAAAGGTAATTTTGTTGAATTCTAGTTCCAGTGAAAGCTTAATAATACTATGATAAAGTTACAAGGAGCAGAATAATGTTTACTGCTTACATCTAAATGAACTGAGAAAAAATTATGAATTTATAGTGACGATGTATCAACCAAAGTGTGAAGCTTTTCCTTCCAAACTTTGGCTGTTTTTTTTTTTACATGGATGTTAGTTTGGTGCATTTTTTATCAGCAAAAGCCAAATTGAATTAAAAAGAAAAGAAAAGCGTAAGGGCATTTATAGTTTTTACATTCTCTTATTGGTTTTGACTTCGTAAACACATCTGAATATGATACCCAGATTTCCAAAATTTGGAATAAAACAATACATTGATTTACCCCTAATCGTTCTTTCTTTGCTTGGCTCAGCAAGAATGTGCCAATGTCTCGCTTAATCTAAGTAAAAGCCCGCCGAAAGGTAACTGGGGGAACGGGACGGGACTGGGATGTAGCGGGTGAAGGGCCAGTACCCAACCAAATCGTATTCTACGGAAGGAGGGGTGAATTAAAATTAAGATTTTTGTTTTCTTCGTTTTAAAATGTTTAATGCGGACCTGAAGGTTTTGTTCAGCAAACAATCCTGGCAGTAGAACCCATGTACATTATATATTGGATGTTGAAAAAACGAGCAGGCAGGACTAGAGTGCTCGGGAATAGTGGGGACTACATATAAAAGGTTGCTTCACTCATTCTGATGCAATTGGGATTTTTTTTCTACAGCTCTTCAGTGCACAAGGTTTGACCTTAAATATGCTTAATTAGGGTATCTACTCTCAGGAGGGCTGCTGCAGTTCAAGACCACCAAGTGGATCAATAGATCTCAAAACTAAAATCAATGTAAAGGTTCCTTTTAAAACAACCACGCCTTACTCCTATAGATCTTAGATTGCCCTCTTAAGGTCCAACAAACATCTCACATTTTAATGGCTACAAAATTAGCAATCACTACACTCTGGAAGGCACTTAGAAGCCCCAGTCTAGGGGAAGTGATAGCACACATTCACACAAACATACTGTCATGGACCATAAGTTTTGAGAAACAACATTAAATATTATATTCACATGTATCTGTAGCTTTTATTGACAAATGGTTAATGCAGCAAGTACAATATTTGCAGTGTTGACCCTTCTATATCAGGACCTCTGCCAATTCTCCTGCAGCTCTCATCAACTTCTGGACCAAATCCTGATGATAGCAGCCCCTTCTTGCACAATCACTGTGTGCATTTTGTCACAATTTGTTGGGTTTTGTTTGTCACCCGTCTCTGTGATTGACACACAAGTTCTCAATGGTATTAAGATGTTGGGGAGTTTCCAGATCACCCAAACTGCTCTTGGACGGTTGGGAGAAGTTGCACTTTTATGGACAATCTGGTACATTCTTTTCATGGATGTGATTTTAGGCAGACATGTGAGAGAAACGTTCACTTGGCTGAGAGCAACCCCACAATGAATGGTTGCATGGGCTATACCGTTGGCATGAGACACAAACTGGTGGTATGTCAGTTGTCTCCGAACAAGCTGTTTTCCAGAGATTCATCAGGAAAATGAATTTACGCCCAGTCCTCAGCAGTCCACTCTCGATTCTTTTGCAGAATATCAGTCTGTCCTATGTTTTATCTGAGGGAAGCAGCTTCTTTGCTGCCCTCCTTGACACCAGGCCTTGCTCCAAGAGTCTCCGCCTCACAGTGCGTGCAGATGCACTCACACCTGTGCTGCCATTCTGAGAAGCTTGCAATGCTGGTAGCCCGATCCCGAAGCTAAACACTATAAGAGACGGTTCAGGGCTTGCTGGTCCATCTTGGGACAACCAGGAGCCTTTTTGGCAACAATGAACCTCTCTCCTGAATTCCTTGATGATGTGATAGATGTTGACGAGTTTGCAATATTTCTAGCTGGCAATACCTCTCCCTGTTAGGCCAGTTTTGTGAAGTGCTATGATGGGACACAGTGTTTCTTAGAGATAACCATGGTAAACGAGAGAAGAGAAACAATGATGCAAGCACCAGGCCTCCTTTTAAAGTGTGATTTACTCAATCATGACAGATTGATCTCCAGACTTGTCTCATCAACACCCCACCTGTGTTTTATGGAGGCATCATTGAAACGATGTTATGTTAGCTGATCCTTTTAAGGCAGGTGCAATGAAGTGAAATGTGTTTGGGGAAGAAAGTTCATTTATAGCGAAATATGACTTTGCAATTCATTGTTAAGCTGATCACTCTTATGCATTCTGGAATATATGCAAATTGCCATTATAATACCTGATGCAGTAGACTTTGTAAAAAATTAACATTTGTATCATTCTCAAACTTTTGACCATGATGTATTGCCTATGAAAATCTATACAAACAAATACAGCTCCTTTTTCTCACTATGGGAACGTGTGGGGCTCAAAAATCACATACTTTCTAATAAATACGAGAATACTTGAATAAAAATCCGTCAAGGCTCTTGTACCTTTGTTATCCTTTTCTTGTTTTTTGATGTTTTGTTGCTCTGCAACTGTTCAACTGGGAGATTCCCTAGGCCGTATTTTAGTTACTTATTACGGATTTGATATACTCATCTGAAATTGTACGGATTAAAAGATCTACAATATAGTTAAATAGCAGAAATTATGTCACTTATTTACTACATCTGTAAACTGTCCATCACAGATATTTTGGAAATCTTGTGCCCCAAAAACATATTATGTAAGTATTTGTAACTTGTTGGTTGTTTAAAAAAAAAAAACGCTCATAAAAAAAAGAAAAAGGGAAAACAAACAGAAACTATAGATTCAGAATTCTCCTCAACATAAGAGAATAAGTATGGTGTTTGTTCTTTTCATGACATTTGCTTTTTGGACAAAAACTTTTAATCTAAGAAAACGCTTACCTTTTTTTAAAGATGTGTAATCTATTAGATGAGCCGATTGTCTGACCCAAATCTATTGCTATAAAATAATCAAGAAGAATTAAAACAAGGTACATTCAAACTCTTTAAACCTCAACATCCACTTAGGGAAGCAGTGAACACAACCTTAATGTATGGTCACCTTCTGTAATACCTTCACTTGTAATATCTTTAAATTACCCAGACACAATGAATTAAATTATATTCATTAATATCGTGGCTAGCAACATTGTTGTGTGGAAAAAATCATCACTTTGTGCTTGAGAATTATTCTGCAGAACCCATTATTTTAGCTCCAGTCAACCCTTTCCCATCCATTTTTAAGATACTTTTAAATGATATGAGCTCATTTTCCTAATCTAGACCCAGACATTTTCACAACAGGCAGAAAGAAGGACCTTTCCACTTTACCAGAACTAACTTGGCACTCAGCCTGTTGAGAGAGGTTTTAGATATTGAAGTTTGAAAGAACTTGGATTTATTGTAGACACCAGTACAAGTGTGATTTTTCACTTCCCTCACTTCTCTCCAAGCCCAGAAAAACCATTACATACTACAATCTCAATGTCTATGAGACTGTCTCCCTGCGGTTTCCTTGTTTTCCAGTGCCCTCTCAGGTCTCGAATCTTTTCTCCCTAGTTCTGGATTTATTAAGTCAAAAACTCGGCTGGGTATTTCAGCGACCCAGAACGCTGATACCAAGGATGAATTGTGTTTATGAGCAACTGATTTAATTAACTAATAGCAGTAAATGTGGAACTACCTGACAAGGTGACGATTCGTTCTTTTTCTGTATTATCACCAGCCAGAAGTAGAGAAATTGGTCAAAGGAAAATATATTTTGCACTTACGACTATTGTATGAAGGAGAAAAATGGTGTGCAAGGTGTAACACATTCACATACTGTCCAGTTAGGCAGGGCATTGTTTATAAAAGGAATGTTTTTTTAAATATATATAGAACACCAGAATATAAAGGCAACACATGAATAGAATTAAATGTCTTTGGTGTATGGGAAAAAATATAATAGGTCTAAGATATAAACTAAAGACGGACAGTCCAGGGACCAGAATGTCAACTGTGACTCAAAATAGAATATTCTCTCCTTTAAGGTTAAACTAACAGTTGATCAGATAAACCATCTGCCATTGCCTTCTCTTGATCAACCTTTAGATTTACAGGGCTGAATGTCTTCTTATTGTGTTCTTATTTGAGATATTAGATAATTACATTGTTTTTAAGAGGGGTCAGTATTATTTATTATAGTACAATTAGGCTCAAAAGTAGACATCTTTAAATAAACCACTACCAGTATGTTGTAAGCAACTAACACCTTCAGTCATATTTCTTTCATGGCCAGCGTGGTGGCATCATCCAGGAATCAAACTTGAGTCTAATTGCAAGTGCTCTATAAAGTCAGAAGGCAGTTAGTTTAACATGAATTCAAGCTTTACCTGCCTCAGAACAACCTTCACTTAATTGATGGCCCTGCACCCAGAGACATCACTAACCACATCTTCTGTAGTCTGGTGCATGATGTAAGTCACGGGAAGAGGTGTTCAGATGCAGGGAGAGCTTGACTTCACTGTTAAAGCTCTCACCTAATGCAACCAATTCACATCTCACTTCAAAGCTGATTTTTGGGTGATGGAACTGCTGGGCTATGAAAGAAAACGCACTGTACTTATGTAAAGCTGCTAGGACAACGACTGGTAGTAGTTTATTAGGCCATTCTGATGAAAGGTTCCCTTTAAAGTTAATTATTGTAGAGAAATATTCACATTTATATTGGTAATTATAATATAATGGTGATATTAAACAATTACACAAGGATAGCTACAGCTCGGGCATCCCCCATTAATGTGGAGACTCCAGCAACCAAATACTGCACTTCAGACAATAACTATGAAGATCCAAGACAAGGCAAATCACAATATAAACCCCAGAGCAGGAAAAAAAAAATAATACAGACAAAATAATAAATATTTTTTTGAATCAAATACCCTTACCGTAAAATTCAGGTTTTTTGCAAGTTGCGTGCAGTGTAGTTGCATATCATAACAGGATTTCAATATGACTTGAATACACAGCTAGAACATATACTATGTGAACGCGCGTAGTACCAGTTGCTCACATCATTGCAATAAACGAGCTTTACATGAAGCTGAGCGAAACGGGATGTATCCTTTGCCTCCCTCCAGATTCCACAGCTCAGCCCAGCATCAGTCCCCAGATTCGCTAACATTTTTCATTTGCTTTCCGTTTCCAATAAACACTTTTTCTAATCTTATGATGTTCTTCAATTTATTAACATATGCCTCTAGCCCTGGTGCACAGGGGTGAAGCTAGCCTGGTATAACATTCTACTGATACCAATAGTTACTCAATCCTCCAGATATACCAAGTATTGGTAGAAGCAGTCGTGCGCGAGATGGAATTCCTCTCTTGATTGATAAAAGGATGTCTAGATCTTGAGATACCCAGAGCAAACGGTTTAAACAATAGATCCCCAGATCTAGCAAATGATGGAGATCATCGGTTCAGGCGCAAATACAGGAGACCCCAGAGAAGTCAAATACTTGAGACCTCCAGATAAAGCTGGAGAGGCCGAGAGCAGAAAAATAAATAGCTAAATACTCACCTTTTCTGGCATCCTCTTCTCTCACTCTAAACCACATTGCAGGTTCTACTGTGCTCCAGGCACCACTCTACTGTGTGTTCTGGTGCTTTGTCGGCATCGGAACGCAGAGCGTTGCTCAGAGCAGGAGAGGACACAGGAAGGGGTGAAAACTACAAGTACTTACCATTCCCAAGTCCTCTCTTCCTCTAAGTGCCAATCTGCTCAGGGTCCTGACAACAGTTTATACAACCAGAGATGAAACAGTGGTAAAGAACCTGGAAGGATTGTGTACATCTCAGACATATTCACTGCTACAGTCTGGTGAGCAGAAAGTAAAACTATTGCGGAAAGGTTCTCTCTAGGTCATAAGGGGCATGCTTTGTAGCATGCTCTGTGATTTGGGATAGCAGCATGGGGGTAAAAGGAGAGGGACAGAAAAAATACTCATTCTACTGAAGCAGAAGTTACTAATGGGCACTGACAGGTATCAGCTACTGTAGCTCCTAAATAAATTATTGTATTTGAATAGAGCCCAGAGGAACAGCCCTCCCGTTTGTAGTGGTAGGCACATGAGTGGGTCAATTTGCTGCTTGGGCCCAGAGTAAGTTCCCTCTGTTAGTATCACCACTGGCTGCTACTCAAAGTATACAGGTTTACATTTATAGACAATTTACAGCAATAAGCAAGATATCTAATATTTTGAAAGGATATAGAGCAAAGAGCTTCTTGGCAAGATCCCCAGATGGGATGTACCAAGGGTGCATCATGAGAAACATTTGAACCAGTTCTCGATCCTTAGGATTTCCATCTGTGTCTAAAAGAAAGCAGACAATATTATTAGATTACTGAAGGCCCTGTGAACAGTCAGTTTGAACCATTAAAATAAGAACTCCCACAAAATGTTTTATTCTGCAATCTGTTAGAAATTGCATGATGTTAATAGTTAATAGTTGATATAGTCCTTCTCGTGCTTATTGGGGAGGTGTTCACTAACCCTTCTGGTCCTGAATATCTCCTGCCGTTAGTAATAAGCCTCTTAAAATAACACAATGGGCCACAATAATTAAACTGGCTGCAACAATTTTTTGCTGTAGTTTGCACATAAATACATCTGCAAAGTGTTTGCATCAGTTTTGTGTCGTGGCTGCAATATACACCTAAAGGGATGTTACCACTGCGCACCACATTTATTTAGAAAGTCCAACTGAAAAATTAGAGCTATATGGATCACACGTATAATATCCACCAGCAGTTCACAATTCACCAAGATGTTTGACATCTTTATGAAAAGGTAGTCCAGCATGCAGTGCTAATTTTTTCATCAAAATCTATTAAATTTGCAATAGAGGCTTCAAATAGGATGTGGACATGAACTTCCATTCATGCTATTTCATTAAAACTCTACTGACAAAGCACATATACCCTATAACCCCTTCACATCTCATGATGGCTCCATATCTACTACTATACATCTTACACATAGATCACATGGGTAATGCAACTCTATCAGCACCAAGAAGAAAGTTACTCCACACTGCCACAGAGGTGCTAAGATTGTTGTGACCAGAAAGAACTCAAAATCAGGGCAGTGGTACTGATGCCAAAAAAAAAAAAAAAAAACTATGGACAAATTGATGTTTCTGTTCCTCTCACCTCCAAATTATCAGCAAGTAAATATTTCCAATACTAAAATGTATTTCATTATGGAATACACAAATTAACTAACACAAATAATCTGATAAAAAAATGAAAAAAATATTGCCATAGCTCTTTGGTAAATGCCGTATTCATATGTAACACGAAAAAATACAAGCCCTAATAAAACACATATTACAGAGAAAATAATAAAAAAAAAAAAAAATAAAAGATTCCCATGGCTCCTATGTCATTTTTGACCGTGATCCATATCGCGGATCGCGGGTGCACCATGCTCCTCTCCGCTGCCCCGGCGACTCACCTCTCCATGCTCCCGCGATCCCTAGGCCGCGCGCCCGGCGGTGATTCATGATTTAAAGGGCCAGTGCACAGGTGATTGGCGCTGGCCACTTCCGGGGCTGCATTTAATTCGACCGCTCCCATCATTCCCCGACGGATCTTCAAGCCATTTCCCTCTAGAGAAAGCCCTCCTGCTTTCCTATGTCTCCTATGTTCCTGTGTAACCTGTGTTCCTGATCCATGTGCCAGCTTCTGTGCTTCCTGACGCGAGTTCTCCGGCTGTCTCCCCAGGTACAGACTGTCTCCTGCATTACTACCTTGGCTGCCACCACGGGCTAGTCGCATCTGTGGAACTACCTTATGGTACCCCGAAGCCTGCTTTGCAGCGGGCTCTGCTGAAGGACAGGTGCCACTTAGACTCTGGTCCCAGGTGTGGGCTAGTACCATCTCCCGCGGTGGTCCAGAGGGTCCACAGACTCACAGCCCTGACATTGACATCAGCCCACAGAATATTTTTACCAAGTTAATTATACTACTTGTTTAGTTGGGCAAAATGAAATTGATAAGTGTATATGTTTTTGTTTTTAAATTCTTTTTATCGGTGGTTTGTATTTTCTTAGTTCAAGAAACATTGTACATCCATTACAACACATTGCAAAAAAAACTTTTTAAAAGGGGTCTGCCTATGAAAAAAAATTTCAATCCGCAAGTGATGTTTACACATTAAAGATCATTTTTAACCCCCTTACTTTACAATTTAGGCTGAATTCACGCGAATGTATGCATTTTACCAGCACGCTGGAGAGGATTAGGGGTGACCCTCCCCTCTCCATAGAGGTGCATGGCGTATGGATGTGCACACAGGGAAAGATCGACATGTCCTATCTTTTCCCCGTGTATGGATCGGCCCGTGTTGCTTCATGCGGCCATTGCTGTCTATGGGCAAGCTAGTGGTCGTATACATGCCCCTCTTACGTTCATGTAAATGCAGCCTTACACAGTTTTATAGCTGTTTTAGCTCCTACCACTCATAAATGGGGGAGATCTCTGCTGGGGACATTTCATTAACCGGTTAAGGACCTGGCCCTTTCCCCTTTTTTTCATTTCCATTTTTCCCTCCCTAACTTCAAAAATCTATAACTTTTTTAGTTTTACATGTAAAAAGCTATGTGATTTTTAGGTTTTTTTATTATAATTTTTTTTTTTAACTTTTTTTTTACTATTTTTCAGACTCCCTAGGGTACTTTAACCCTAGGTTGTCTGATCGATCCTACCATATACTGCCATACTACAGTATGGCAGTATATGGGGATTTTACTCCTCATAAATTACAATGTGCTGATAGCACATGGTAATGAATGGGTTAACCCGAAGTTGCTTCGGGTCTTCGTGAGACCCGAAGCTACCATGGCGACGGATCGCCGCTCCCCGATGACAGCGGCGATCAGCAAGAAAACACCCGCGATCGGTGCCGGCACCGATCGCGGGTGTTACCGGTAAGCCTTTGCTGCAATATGGAGCAGAGACTTACCGGCAATGGAGAGGGCTCGGCCTGCGAGCCCTCTCCATGCACCGGAACGCAACCGCTGCCGTGAATACACGGCGGGCAGTCGCGAACCGGTTAAAATGGCCACCATGGTCCACACCCATCTTGAAAAGTTTTCCTCCTCCTGTATCCTAATGTGCCACAAACAGGTAGTTGATATCACCAACCATTCCCATTTTATTATGTAGCTCAGATGTTTCTGACAAGTATTTGATCCACTAGAGTGCCAGTACTCACTGGCAGATAGCACAAGACCAGATTTTATGACTTTTACATCTGCCATACTAGCCCAAGAACCACTACCTTTCCTCTGATGCAAAAAAGGTGTCCGGTGGGAACAATGGGCAGAACAGCTAGTAGCTTATCAAAGTAACTAACTAGTAAGCATGAATGCTATTTTTTTCAGCTCCAGCATTCCATTAATGTGTAACAAATTGCACTTCATAGTGATAGTATTTAATATTCTATGCCATGTACTGGGAAGCGGGAAAAAAATTCCAAATGCAGTGAAGATGGTGAAAAAACACATTTGCTGCGTTTTCTTGTGGGCTTGGGTTTTACAGCTTTCATTATGCGCCCCAAATGACAGGTTTACTTTATTCTTTCGGTCGTTGCGATTATGGGGATACCAAATTTGTATAGGTTTTTTCATAATGTTTTCATACATTTACAGCCAGTGAGACTACTCCAGGTGATTTGAGCAGAAGTCTGTCAATCAAAACAATGGGGGTCATTTACTAACGGCCCGATTCGCGTTTTCCCGACGTGTTACCCGAATATTTCCGATTTGCGCCGCTTGTACAAATGGCAAATTTTTGCCAGGGGCGGGGTGGCAACTGGCGCTAGCTATGTACTCTATGTATTTAATTGTTCTGGAGGGCCACCTACTGTTCCTTGGTTTGAAAAACTTTTTGGACTGCCACATAAAGGCACTATCCAAATTTAATTGTTCATTAGCAGCCTCCCCACAAAGTCTTTATAGCTTCCTCCAAACGTTGTAGCAATGCTACCTCCACAGTAATCTCTAATAGATGCCTCAAAGTTGTACATAAGCTGCATCCATCCATCCTCCCCTTAGCAAAGAGCTGTGTCAGGCGAAGTTGGGTTGTTGTCAGGGATCCACATCAAATGTACTTTGTCGCCACCATGCTGTGTTGTCCAACAAATTCTACTGCAAACTTTTATCATTTACAGATATTATTTCAGCGCTGCTGCCATCTGTTTTAATCCCCTCACCCGTATAACCAAATAAAAGAACAGTGCTAACTTGCTCTAATACAAAAGGTTTTAGAAGTGCCTGTTTGTAGCCCCCGTTGCTTTGAATAATAATTTTTCAAGTAAGCGCTTCGGCAATAGGCCCATTTTGGGTGGGAGGAGCCGAGGAGGACAGGGGCTGGGAACAGGCGAAAGCTAGCGGGCAGGGGACCGCCAGCTCCCTCCCCAGATACAAAAAAATAGTTTTAAAATGCAGCACCTTTAATCTACTACGACTTTCCTGATCCATAAATCGTCCCTTATCAAAGAGCCGGTCAGGCAGAATGTTTCAGGGTTTCACCAGATACATAATCGGAATCGGCGCATCTGTCGCGCCATGCTGGAGACCTGAAGTTTCAATCATAGCAGCGCAATATGGATAGCACCATAATGTCACTCTTATCATGGAAGTAGTCTCCATGGCTGCCTCCACATGTGTCCCCTTATCAAATGAGCTGTGTCAGGTTCATTTTTCGGGTGTTTCACCAGATACGTTATGGACTTGGTCCACTTATGTCGCCACCATGCTGTGGTATCGATAAATAACCGTCAAGCTTGTTGACATAGGAAATCATTTCAGCGCTTCTTGCTCACATCCTTTGGTTCCTCTCTGACCCATTGGTTGAAGCCCGAGTCCATTATAGGGAATGTGCCATGACACTCTCTAGCCTGCGCTGCGGCTTGCATGTGTTTCTATAGTGTCAGGGTCAATTATTGGCTTGTTTTAGATGCCTATCGAGCCTCATTCGGCCACTCTGTCCTTGACATGTGTTGCCCATTAATCTTTGGCCATAATGGTGCATTAAGCAAGACTCAGAGGCATCCATGCCTGCTGCCCCTTCTGTTTCCTGGTCCATTTCCGTGGTGTTCCATCTTTCAGGTGCCCAGGTGTTTGCACGCTTCCCTGTGCAGCCCCTTGGTCCCCTGAAATGCTGAGTCTCCCATGACCAATGGGTTCGTTATTCGAGGACAAGCACCCAGCATCGGAAAGTTCGTCTCGAATAACGCGCACCGGATGTAGTGCTCGATCATCTCTAATGGCAGTGTATTACAGCAGTCAGCCGATGCCACGTGCTTAGCATGAATCATACACTGCAGGCTCCTGCACTGCTTTCACTGTTGACAGTTGCATCCCCCAACCCCCCCCCCCCAACCCCCCCCCCCCCAGGGTGACAAAGGTGGAAAAAGAAAAATGTGTACACCCAGGGGTTAGAATTACCCACATATTGGACGGACATTTACCATCGAGTCATTGGTTAAGATGAGTCAGTATAGCGGTTGAAGGGGTAGTGTCAATTTTGTGGGTTCTGAGAGGCGCAGAAACGGACCTACAGGCAGGTGGAGGAAAATAGTGGTAAGTACTTGATGGAGATTGCTTTAGGTAAACTAGGTAAGGGAATTTCTAGACATCTCATCCCCTTCCCGATGGTGGCTAGTAGTTTGCCTCTTTTTGCCAGGTGTATTTTAATAAATCCGCACAGGGTGGCACTTAGTGGTGAAAGACGTATCTGATATGTGCTGGTTCAGGAGTCATAAAATTTCGATAGGTGACAATAGTATTACCTGCTGGGGTAATCAGAAAAGAGAATCTTCTAATGATACCAAGATTTGTGTGTCGGGGTGCAAGAGCCAGAGATACTTACATTCAATTGAGAAATTTGAATGTGCAATCTTCATTACAGATCACATACAGACTGCAGTTTAAAATCTTGATCTCTTTGGTTATTGCCACTTATAAAACCACACTCCCTTATTTATGAAAGAGGAGACTTTGTTCACAGGACAAAAATTATTGATTTTAGATGCAACTGTCAGCATAGCCCTCTCCAATTCTCCCCTTAGATATAAGGTTGTTTTTTTTACAGGGGGGAGGGGGCAAAGGGTGCAGGATGAGCTGTCAACAAATAAATGATTGACATTATCTGTAGCTCAACTTGGAAAGGGATAACATGAGCTCATATCATGCTATTAACCTCTACTACAAAAAAAAGCCACACTAGCTCTTATTCTTATCTGAGTATCTTTAGTTTTCGTAATGGAGCAAAGGATGGAATTTGACCCTTGACCAATAACTAGACCTTGTACAAAAAGTGGAGATAACAAGTAAAAAATGCACAATTTTAATCTGTGTCCTCAATTATTATACACTCAAATCTTAGGAATCGTGAGGTTCTGCTAATAACCACCATAGTGCAGTTTGCCTAAGTAGTAGGAAATGAGGCCATGTATATATTTGCACTGACAGTTGTTTAAAGGAAGGGTGGAAATAATACATAGGGTGGTACTGTGATTTATCGTTGAATGGTTTGATGCACCCGCAGTTTAAGGTTTCTTTGCGCATATTCGATGAATATAAACATGTGGGATGTGTAAAACTTCTCACACTTTAATGTTTTAATGAAAGTGCATTGCTTTTTCTAGTATTTTGGAGTGGTACATATTTAGTGGAAAATAAAGTTCCATGTCTTTTACATTTTGTCACGTTGCTGCCAAGTTGCATGACGGTTCTTGTGTATATTCATTATAAAGTTAATTTTATTCATGTTAACCGTGGTTTAAGAAAAAAAAATGGTTTAATAGAAAGGAGCTTTACACTTTTGCGTATCTAATTTTTTAAAACATGTGCGGATTACAACCAAATTTGTATTGCTTGTTTAAGCCTTTTTGGAAGTATAAATTCTTGTTTTGTTAAGTAACTGTGGTATAGATAAAATGTTCTCATTTTAAGTAGTTATTATTACCTAAACTTTTTGTAGGTAAATTATCAGGATCGAGGTAGTGGATCCTCTTGTACCACCGCGAGTGATGGCGTAGGCCGACACCGGGAGCGGAGTCTAAGTGGCACCTGGTTTGGACCAGAGACGCCTCAAAAGCAGGAAGGCCTTGCAGCAGCAGGGTACCACCAGGTTGCTCCACAGGCACAAAGCAGAGAGGTAAGGAGAGGCAACAGGAGTCAAAGCCAGGACAGGACCTGGGTCACAAACTGGCCCAAATAAGCAGGACAGGACGAACAAGCTTCTCTGAGGGCATATAAGCACAACAAGATCCAGCAGGAATGCGGGGAGAGGTGGCTTGTATAGATGGGACGGCGCGGCTGCGAGTGCGGAGCCGGAGTATGGCGCGGTAGACAGCGAGTGGGGAGCGAGGGCCGGAGACGCTCACATGTTCATCTCATTACCATTTTGTGAGTGTGAAATAAATTCTATACACATTTGGGGCCCATTTATTCTGGATAGTTTATAAAAATGTAAGGGCCCGATTCGCGGTTTCCCGCGTGTTACCAGAATATTTTCCAATCTGCGCCGATTTTTATGAATTTCCGGGTTTTCGGCGCAAGCGATCGGATTGGGCACATGGCGACAGTTGCACGCATGGAAATGGGGCGTGGCCAAACGAAAACAGACGGATTCGGAGAAACCGCCACATTTAAAAAAAAAAAAGGTCACTCGACACGAGCTACCTCACTCAGCACAGCTTGGTGAACTCCAGTGCATCCAGTGCAGCACGACCACCTGGTGGAAGTCGGAGGAAAACTGCCTTAGTGAATCGCTGGGAAGACCCGAATCCATCGCAGAGATGAAAGTGTCGGACTTTCGGAAAATGGATGGTTGGATGGAGTTTAGTATGATTCGTTATGCTGGAATTTCTGCTTTCTTGAACCTGTCAAATTGCAAAAACTTGCTATCTTGTGTCCTTATTGTTTCCTTCTTGTTTTTTTTTTTTTTTTTTTTTTTTTTTTATGGCCAATAGTGCACAAAAATGTCAGAAATGTCTGTCAGGGAGAGGGTAACTGGGATAAAGGACTGCGTCCCTTTTAAGTTTTTTTCCTTGAAAAATAAGCTAGACATGTGTATTGTATTATTTTGGAGAAATGTATGACATTTTGATCTTTTTTAATTCAAATTCTATGAATATTAACGTTAAATAGCAAAAAATGATGGTGTTTTAAAGGGGTGTTGTGTTTATGCTACGGCGAGGAAAGACACAGAAAAGTGATTACCGTTATATACTCGAGTACTAAGCCTATGTTTTTCAGCACAAAAATAGTGCTGCAAAAACCAAATTTCGGCTTATACTCGAGCAAAAAAAATATAAATCAAATATAAACGTCAGCCTTTCGGCGCACCGTCGAGATCTTCTGTGCGATCATCACCGGTATTGAGTTGTGCTGCAGAACGCTGGGAAGGGGGGGGGGCTATATACATGGGGCAGGCGCGATGGCAGGCATATATACACCTCAGGGGAGAGGGCGGCTGGCTACATACTGAGAGGTTGTGACACGCACTTTGCCCAACCGCCCGGACTTATACTCGGTAAGTACAATAACTTGGTTTTCTCCCATCGTTCTACTGTTTTTCAGTTGTTTATGGGAACATTAAGTGCTGCTCAGGCTGGTAATAATCCCGGGTAACGGCTACTATCTCGAGTATATACCGGTATATTTGACTCTTAAACCAAACAACTATTTTTTAAATTTTTTTTACTCATTTGTTCTTTTATCTTTTTAACCCTCAGGATAGCAACCAAGAAATAGCGTGCCGCCCAATCCTAAAGATAAACACAGCCTGCGGCCTTGGTGTCATCACAAGTAAGATCAGGCACTTATGTGTGTTGTGTTAAGATCTATGGTCAGCTTCAAGTAGGAGTATTAAGACAGGTGAACAACTATAAATTGGCACCAGCTTGGTCACATCGGAACCCGCTACAAAGGAACTCCTAGCAAACACTGCGGAGCATATTGTTACATTACATGTCTGTTAGACGTCCCATTGAGTCTTAGTTTCGCAATATTTCTTAAATAAGCATGGATAGCTTCGTGGTACATCCCAGATAAGACAATTATACAATTTATTTTTTTGTACAAAAATGAAAACGCGTTGTGTAACGAATCAACACTAACACAAAATTTTGAACAGGGACAAAGGTAATAATAAAACATGATTTAAAGAAGAAAAAAGAAACCCAACTAGCTTCACCTTAACATAGTAAACATTGGTAATGTTGATTAAACAGCAATTGTTCTATCAGAGTGTTATGCTTTACACATGGGTCACATTCCATAAAAATCGAGTTGTTACAGAAAATGAAATATTAACTTGAGGTAAAATTAAAAACGATTGTTTCTGTACTGAGTAAATACATCCTTTCCTTCACCGTGTATTCAGTACGGTGAATAATTGTATAGCTAATAAAACTGCCAATACACTTTCAATCATTAACTAAAGATATAGCAAAAAACATATAATATAAACTAAAAATTGTCAAGTTTTCAACAAATCCACATTTTTTACAGTTTACGTTTTTTACTGATATCATTACTGAACTAGTGGGTTATATATTGTTTAGAACTTTCTAGTCTATTAATTGCACGGCGACTCCTAAAATTGCTGTCCGTAGTGGAGAGGGGCTGTTGTTTTACATCTTTTTTTAATCTTGTTAAAAACCAATGACACATCAAGGCTAACATTTTCAATTGTACATATGGTGAACTACATAGTAACAGACTTGCTTCTTGTCCCCACTAAAGGGATCTGTCAACAAGAATGATAATTTTTAGTCTAGGGTGACAGGTCATGTATGGAGACCCCCAAGTCAAAACGTAGCACAGTCAGGACTGGATTGCCCAGGTGGCGGCTCGGGAGAATAGCTCGCCTAGCTCCAGCGCACCCTCCGTGGCAACACTCTCATCCTCCCGCGCGGGGTCTTGTTCCAGGTCTAGAAACTCCTGCTCCATGGAAGTTGCAAAAAATTCGGGATGAGACCAGGAAACTGGACGGGCTCCTCACAGACGTAGGGCGAGAGAGAAGCGCTTCTTCCCTAGGATGAGGGGCCGCGAGGCGTGAACTGATCGCTACGTGTCGCTCGTGTCATCTTCGTGTGGGTCTCTCATGGAGGAACCCCCACCCATCTCCGCAAGTTGGCTCCAATCCTGTGGCATGGGCACTAAATTATTTGTGGGAAAAACCCCTTCAACCCCATTCATTCGATCTGTGTGGGTCCTCATCATGGAGGACCCCACCCAGTCCGCAAGTTAGCGGAGGCCCAATCCTGCTGATAGGGCCTCCCAACATTGGATTTTTGTGGCAAAACCCCTTTCAGACTTATAAAAGTATGATTTATATACTCCATCTATTCTGACCCTTGCCGGTCTCCAGCTGACACTGGTCAGAGGGAGTAAGCAGGGGTAGAGGAAAGACGGGAGGGTCGAGGTGACAAAGTACAGCGTGGCCACGATTGGAGGCGATGAATTGAGGAGACATAACGCCAGCGAAGTTAGTTGCTGACCTCTGGCAGATGCGAACGCACCAGCACCTCCTGTTCCCGACGGACTCAATGAACGGTGTGCTGACCAGAAAGCAGGATACTCTAAACATAGTTAATAAGTACTGAAACACGATAATTAAATTAAGAAGATTATGTGGGTACTGTATTAGCTAAAATGAAATTCAGGTCACAGGTTCCTTTAACCTTAGTGAGGCTATATTTTGTTCTCTGCAATTATATTTATTATTAGCTAACTTGCCATGCAAGTTATGGACTTCCACCTGCGCAGGCAAGTTCAGTCAAAAGTGTTAAATACAACAGTCTTTGGATGCAACACGTGCTTCTTCTGTAACCACAAATTTTTTTTACAAAAAAATAATCAGCAAGTCCCTCAAACAAGTGTATTTTTTTATCCGGAAGATCCGTCCAAACGCCTGAAATGTCATTTCCATTCATATTTACACTATTTTGGGGGATGGTAATCTATAAGTAAAGTGTGACCGTCAGTTCAAAAAACTTTTGATATGTGTTAGGGCAAGTGGTAAATTTTAAGCTCTTTGCAATTGGATTAGTTACACGAATTTCCTCCTTCTCTTGTATTCTGCAGCCTTCCCCTAGATGTCACGTTAATCTCACAAAATGTCTGTTACCATGGACATTCCTTTCTCAGGAAGAAGCGAGACTACGGAAACAGGAGACACGACCCCCATCTCTCCCCTACAATCAAGCTGATTTACCTCATGTCCACTCGCCCAGCCCTCAGTCATGGTGCTGCCGGAGGAACCCTCACTAATGTTAGTGACCAACAACTAACTTATTTTCCTCAGCTTTCCCTGCATTGTGTATAAAAACATAATCAACAGACAGAAAACTGCAGCACCCCCCTCCTCCAATCACCTCACACAAGGAAGTGGCAGGAGTCTTGATGCTGTCCTGTCATGTGCTGTGCTGGAGTATTACAGATAGATATGGGTATATATATATATATTTATAATATAGTATAAATATATAGTATATAGCACTGATAGATCGATTTGAATAGATAGATAGATAGATAGATGTAATTGGTCAGCAGTAGGCGTGGTATGACGGTGAAGGAGGCAGGCTCCGCCCCTCTCTGGCTGATTGTAGTTTTTTGAGAGCTGGAACCCTGGTTTGCTGTTGGGCAAAAAAGGTAATAATAGGGAACGAGAGGCAAAATTACTTTGAGGAATGATTCCCAGGGGACACCTGAGCAGGGATTATGTATTTAGTTTTTTCTGCTTCAGAATGACCGTAACACTTTAAACCGAGGGAGGTTGCAGATACTGGAAGGCAGGCTCAATTCTTATTCAAACAGCTAAGGACAGCATTTTTCTACAAATAATTTAATATTGCATCCAATCTTTGTTATATGCACAAGGCCGCAATCAAATTACAAGATTTACAGTGTAACTTGTGATCCTCATATTCATCCACACACTACTGACACAAAACCAAAAACACTATCTTCTAGTTTTTTCTCCCCACTTTACAAAACAAGATAGTCTTGACAAAGGTTAAATATATCCTCATGTAGACTGTAAGCTTTTGCGAGCCAGGGCCATAATTCATATTGTTCCATATGACGGTTTGAACTCGTAGGTAATTTTATATTTGTATATGTCCTTTATGATTTGTTTAAAGTGCTATGGAATAGGAGGCGCATATAAATAAAGATATTATGGGAGATTTCAACCCACCACTCTCTGACATATATGTAAATGCGCTAGACCAGGTAAAATAACCGTGGTTTGTCAATTGGTACTGCTTGCATTCAAATTATAAACAGTATTTTGGACCCCAGTCAAAATATTGCATATCACTGGTTCGAGGGCAATGATATAAAGTAAAATGCCTTATACAGGGCTATTGGCATTACTGTGATGTGGGAAACCATCGAATTAAAGTTTTTTATGTTAGCTCATATACATTACCATATATATAGAGCATAAGCGACCCCAATATAAGCCAATCTTACCGTCTTTGTATCGCCAACCAGTCTCCTTTATATAGCAGCCAGTCCCTAGTATAAGCAGCGTCCCATAGTATATAGCCAGTCCCTGTAGCAGGAAGCCAGAACCACTGTATATAGCCAGCAAATCCCATAAGATATAGCCGCCGGTCCATAATAAATATCCAAGCCCGTCCCCTGTATTAGCCAGTAGTCCCCCGTAATAGGAGCCATTCTCTGTATAAAGCGCGATTCCCGTATAAAGCCAAGCATCCTGATAAAGCCAGCCCAGCACATAAAAATAATAAACTCTGTACTATAATAAACTCTGAAAAAGCAGCACCACTCAGGTTCTATCTACAGGTATTTAAACAAATTAACTCTGTACTCATCTTTCCAACCCCACCCGGCTCCATCCCCGCCAGGTGACGACGACTTGATCCAGTCACGCCAGCAGTGACAGGTCATGCGCACTGTGGACACAGACAATGAGGTTCAGCCGATTGCCAACCGTATAGTCGTGTGCCGCTAGCGTTGCTTGGACTGGCACTGCAATGGAAAAGATAAGTTAGAGGAATCGCAGTGGGCATTGGAAATGTGGTACAGGTTTATTTGTTATATACCTGAGTATAAGCCATGTGGTGCTTTTCAGCACAAAAATTGTGCTGAAAAAATTCGCTTATTATTGAGTGTATACGGTAGTACAGAGTTTTGCTATTTGTATCATTTAACAAACTGTCTACATTTAGAGAACTCTGAGATGTCTATAACTAATGGAGTTTTCTTGAATCAACAAACTCAAGTTGATATGTGGGATACCTCTCCATTATTTTAAACATTATCATAGTTTCTGATAAATCAACAAGACTGGCTACTACAACTATAGATAAACAGATTGTGAAGTGTAAACGAAAGCAATCTCACCAGGATCTTGGAAAAGAGTGAAATTCTAGATGCTGTTTAAATGGTCTGCCAGTTCTGCCTGGATCAGGTGATCAAATAACAGAGAGTTTTCCTTATTCGCCAATCCTGTCCACGCTGTATACTTGCCCTCTTCCAGCACATAAGTAGGACTGTAACACATTTTGACATGTTAATTTTCACACAATAACCATTTCAATAACCTTAAGAACCATAACATATGCACAAAAATTGAACACTAATCAAATGTATTCTTTCCCACGAAAGGAAATTTCATTCTGTTTATATTTTCTTCTTTGCAGCAGAACACAAAAGAATCTGCCAAAATTATAGGAACATCCATAGTAAGTTGACTAAGTCACCCAAGAATATGATAAAAAAAAACTTTAGAGACCGAGATGTTCTTTCAAGTCTATAAGAAAATATTCTGAGAAAGCAACAAAAGGTAATTTTGTTGAATTCTAGTTCCAGTGAAAGCTTAATAATACTATGTATAAAGTTACAAGGAGCAGAATAATGTTTACTGCTTACATCTAAATGAACTGAGAAAAAATTATGAATTTATAGTGACGATGTATCAACCAAAGTGTGAAGCTTTTCCTTCCAAACTTTGGCTGTTTTTTTTTTTACATGGATGTTAGTTTGGTGCATTTTTTATAGCAAAAGCCAAATTGAATTAAAAAGAAAAGAAAAGCGTAAGGGCATTTATAGTTTTTACATTCTCTTATTGGTTTTGACTTCGTAAACACATCTGAATATGATACCCAGATTTCCCAAAATTTGGAATAAAACAATACATTGATTTACCCCTAATCGTTCTTTCTTTGCTTGGCGCAGCAAGAATGTGCCAATGTCACGCTTAATCTAAGTAAAAGCCCGCCGAAAGGTAACTGGGGGAACGGGACGGGACTGGGATGTAGCGGGTGCAAGGGCCAGTACCCAACCAAATCGTATTCTACGGAAGGAGGGGTGAATTAAAATTAAGATTTTTGTTTTCTTCGTTTTAAAATGTTTAATGCGGACCTGAAGGTTTTGTTCAGCAAACAATCCTGGCAGTAGAACCCATGTACATTATATATTGGATGTTGAAAAAACGAGCAGGCAGGACTAGAGTGCTCGGGAATAGTGGGGACCTACATATAAAAGGTTGCTTCACTCATTCTGATGCAATTGGGATTTTTTTTCTACCAGCTCTTCAGTGCCACAAGGTTTGACCTTAAATATGCTTAATTAGGGTATCTACTCTCAGGAGGGCTGCTGCAGTTCAAGACCACCAAGTGGATCAATAGATCTCAAAACTAAAATCAATGTAAAGGTTCCTTTTAAAACAACCACGCCTTACTCCTATAGATCTTAGATTGCCCTCTTAAGGTCCAACAAACATCTCACATTTTAATGGCTACAAAATTAGCAATCACTACACTCTGGAAGGCACTTAGAAGCCCCAGTCTAGGGGAAGTGATAGCACACATTCACACAAACATACGTCATGGACCATAAGTTTTGAGAAACAACATTAAATATTATATTCACATGTATCTGTAGCTTTTATTGACAAATGGTTAATGCAGCAAGTACAATATTTGCAGTGTTGACCCTTCTATATCAGGACCTCTGCCAATTCTCCTGCAGCTCTCATCAACTTCTGGACCAAATCCTGATGATAGCAGCCCTTCTTGCACAATCACTGTGTGACATTTTGTCACAATTTGTTGGGTTTTGTTTGTCACCCGTCTCTGTGATTGACGCACAAGTTCTCAATGGTATTAAGATGTTGGGGAGTTTCCAGATCACCCAAACTGCTCTTGGACGGTTGGGAGAAGTTGCACTTTTACGGGACAATCTGGTACATTCTTTTCATGGATGTGATTTTAGGCAGAGATGTGAGAGAAACGTTCACTGGCTGAGAGCAACCCCACAATGAATGGTTGCGGGGCTATACCGTTGGCATGAGACACAAACTGGTGGTATGTCAGTTGTCTCCGAACAAGCTGTTTTCCAGAGATTCATCAGGAAAATGAATTTACGCCCAGTCCTCAGCAGTCCACTCTCGATTCTTTTGCAGAATATCAGTCTGTCCTATGTTTTATCTGAGGGAAGCAGCTTCTTTGCTGCCCTCCTTGACACCAGGCCTTGCTCCAAGAGTCTCCGCCTCACAGTGCGTGCAGATGCACTCACACCTGTGCTGCCATTCTGAGAAGCTTGCAATGCTGGTAGCCCGATCCCGAAGCTAAACACTATAAGAGACGGTTCAGGTGCTTGCTGGTCCATCTTGGGACAACCAGGAGCCTTTTTGGCAACAATGAACCTCTCTCCTGAAGTTCCTTGATGATGTGATAGATGTTGACGAGTTTGCAATATTTCTAGCTGGCAATACCTCTCCCTGTTAGGCCAGTTTTGTGAAGTGCTATGATGGGACACAGTGTTTCTTAGAGATAACCATGGTAAACGAGAGAAGAGAAACAATGATGCAAGCACCAGGCCTCCTTTTAAAGTGTGATTTATTCAATCATGACAGATTGATCTCCAGACTTGTCTCATCAACACCCCACCTGTGTTTTATGGAGGCATCATTGAAACGATGTTATGTTAGCTGATCCTTTTAAGGCAGGTGCAATGAAGTGAAATGTGTTTGGGGAAGAAAGTTCATTTCATAGCAAAATATGACTTTGCAATTCATTGTTAAGCTGATCACTCTTATGCATTCTGGAATATATGCAAATTGCCATTATAATACCTGATGCAGTAGACTTTGTAAAAAATTAACATTTGTATCATTCTCAAACTTTTGACCATGATGTATTGCCTATGAAAATCTATACAAACAAATACAGCTCCTTTTTCTCACTATGGGAACGTGTGGGGCTCAAAAATCACATACTTTCTAATAAATACGAGAATACTTGAATAAAAATCCGTCAAGGCCTCTTGTACCTTTGTTATCCTTTTCTTGTTTTTTGATGTTTTGTTGCTCTGCAACTGTTCAACTGGGGAGATTCCCTAGGCCGTATTTTAGTTACTTATTACGGATTTGATATACTCATCTGAAATTGTACGGATTAAAAGATCTACAATATAGTTAAATAGCAGAAATTATGTCACTTATTTACTACATCTGTAAATGTCCATCACAGATATTTTGGAAATCTTGTGCCCCAAAAACATATTATGTAAGTATTTGTAACTTGTTGGTTGTTTAAAAAAAAAAAACGCTCATAAAAAAAAGAAAAAGGGAAAACAAACAGAAACTATAGATTCAGAATTCTCCTCAACATAAGAGAATAAGTATGGTGTTTGTTCTTTTCATGACATTTCCTTTTTGGACAAAAACTTTTAATCTAAGAAAACGCTTACCTTTTTTTAAAGATGTGTAATCTATTAGATGAAGCCGATTGTCTGACCCAAATCTATTGCTATAAAATAATAAGAAGCATTAAAACAAGGTACATTCAAACTCTTTAAACCTCAACATCCACTTAGGGAAGTAGTGAACACAACCTTAATGTATGGTCACCTTCTGTAATACCTTCACTTGTAATATCTTTAAATTACCCAGACACAATGAATTAAATTATATTCATTAATATCGTGGCTAGCAACATTGTTGTGTGGAAAAAATCATCACTTTGTGCTTGAGAATTATTCTGCAGAACCCATTATTTTAGCTCCAGTCAACCCTTTCCCATCCATTTTTAAGATACTTTTAAATGATATGAGCTCATTTTCCTAATCTAGACCCAGACATTTTCACAACAGGCAGAAAGAAGGACCTTTCCACTTTACCAGAAGCTAACTTGGCACTCAGCCTGTTGAGAGAGGTTTTAGATATTGAAGTTTGAAAGAACTTGGATTTATTGTAGACACCAGTACAAGTGTGATTTTTCACTTCCCTCACTTCTCTCCAAGCCCAGAAAAACCATTACATACACAATCTCAATGTCTATGAGACTGTCTCCCTGCGGTTTCCTTGTTTTCCAGTGCCCTCTCAGGTCTCGAATCTTTTCTCCCTAGTTCTGGATTTTTAAGTCAAAAACTCGGCTGGGTATTTCAGCGACCCAGAACGCTGATACCAAGGATGAATTGTGTTTATGAGCAACTGATTTAATTAACTAATAGCAGTAAATGTGGAACTACCTGACAAGGTGACGATTCGTTCTTTTTCTGTATTATCACCAGCCAGAAGTAGAGAAATTGGTCAAAGGAAAATATATTTTGCACTTACGACTATTGTATGAAGGAGAAAAATGGTGTGCAAGGTGTAACACATTCACATACTGTCCAGTTAGGCAGGGCATTGTTTATAAAAGGAATGTTTTTTTAAATATATATAGAACACCAGAATATAAAGGCAACACATGAATAGAATTAAATGTCTTTGGTGTATGGGAAAAAATATCAAATAGGTCTAAGATATAAACAAAGACGGACAGTCCAGGGACCAGATGTCAACTGTGACCATCAAAATAGAATATTCTCTCCTTTAAGGTAAACTAACAGTTGATTCAGTAACCATCTGCCATTGCCTTCTCTGATCAACCTTTAGATCTTAAGGGCTGAATGTCTTCTTTTGTGTTCTTATTTGAGATAATTAGATAATTTGACATTGTTTTTAAGAGGGGTCAGTATTATTTATTATAGTACAATTAGGCTCAAAAGTAGACATCTTTAAATAAACCACTACCAGTATGTTGTAAGCAACTAACACCTTCAGTCATATTTCTTTCATGGCCAGGTGGTGGCATCATCCAGAGAATCAAACTTCTAATGCAAAGTGTTATAAAGTCAAGAAGGCAGTTAGTTTAACTGAATTCAAGCTTTACCTGCCTCAGAACAACCCTTCACTTTAATTGATGGCCCTGCACCCAGAGACATCACTAACCACATCTTCTGTAGTCTGGTGCATGATGTAAGTCACGGGAAGACGGTGTTCAGATGTCAGGGAGAGCTTGACTTCACTGTTAAAGCTCTCACCTAATGCAAACCATTCACATCTCCTTCAAAGCTGATTTTCTGGGTGATGGAACCTGCTGGGCTATTGAAAGAAACGACTGTAACGTTATGTAAAGCTGCTAGACAACCGACTGGTAGTAGTTTATTAGGCCAATTTCTGATGAAAGGTTCCCTTTAAAGTTATTTATTGTAGAGAAATATTCACATTTATATTGGTAATTATAATATAATGGTGATATTAAACAACTTACACAAGGATAGCTACAGCTCTGGCATCCCCCATTAATGTGAGCGACTCCAGAACCAAAATACTGCACTTCAGACCAATAACTATGAAGTCCAAGACAAGGCACATCACCAATATAAACCCCAGAGTCAGGAAAAAAAAATATAATAACAGACAAAATAATAAATATTTTTTTGAACAAATACCCTTACTAATACCACCGTAAAATTCAGGTTTTTTGAAGTGCGTGCAGTTGTAGTTGCAGTATCATAGCATTATCATAACAGGATTTCAATATGACTTGAATACACAGCTAGAACATATACATAGATGAAAGCAGCTAGTACAAAGTTGCTCAATCATTGCAATAACAGCATCTTACATGAAGGCTGAGAAGGGATGATGCCTCAGATGTCCAGCCCAGCCATGGTCCCCAGATTCGCTCAAATTTTTCATTTGCTTTCCGTTTACAATAAACACTTTTTCTAATCTTATGATGTTCTTCAATTTATTAACATATGCCTCTATTTTTCATTTTTGTAATTTTATATATTTTACTATTTTCAGACTCCCTAGGGTACTTTAACACATAGGTTGTCTGATCGATCCTCCATATACTCCATACTACAGTATGGCAGTATATGGGGATTTTACTCCTCATTACATTACAATGTGCTGATAGCACATGGTAATGAATGGGTTAAACCCGAAGTACTATCGGGTCTTCGTGAGACACGAAGCTACATGGTGACGGATCGCCGCTCCCGATGACGTCACGGGGACGGCGATCCTCGAAAGATGGCGGCGCCCATGCTTTGCCGGCGGCGACACAAGAAAACACCCGCGATCGGTGCCGGCACGATCGGGGTTGTTTACCGTAAGCCTTTGCTGCAATGCAGCAGAGACTTACCGGCTATGGAGAGGCTCGGCACCGGAGCCCTCTCCATGCATCGGAACGTCGACCGCCGCCGTGAAACACGGCGGGCGGTCCGCGAACCGGTTAAAGAAGGAGATTTCTTGTAAAAGAGGGCTCTTCTGTGGACATTTCTATAAAGGAGGGCTCTTCTGTGGACATTTCATAAGGAGGGCTCTTCTGTGGACATTTCTATAAAGGAGGGCTCTTCTGTGGACATTTCTATAAAGGAGGGCTCTTCTGTGGACATTTCTATAAAGGAGGGCTCTTCTGTGGACATTTCTATAAAGGAGGCTCTTCTGTGGACATTTCTATAAAGGAGGGCTCTCTGTGGACATTCTATAAAGGAGGGCTCTTCTGTGGACATTCTATAAAGGAGGGCTCTTCTGTGACATTTTCTATAAAGAGGGCTCTTCTGTGGATATTTCCATAAGGGCTCTTCTGTGGACATTTCTATAAGGAGGGCTCTTCTGTGGACATTTCTATAAAGGAGGGCTCTTCGTGACATTCATAGAGGAGGGCTCTCTGTGGACATTTCTATAAGGAGGGGGCCTCTGTGCATTCAAAGGAGGCTCTCTGTGGACATTGCTCTTAAGAGGCTGCTGTGGACATTTCTGAAGGAGGCTCTTCTGTGGACATTGCTTTAAAAGGAGGCTCTGCTGTGGACATTTCTGTAAAGGAGGGCTCTTCCGTGGACAATTCTGTAAAGTGTGGCTCTGCTGTGGACATTTCATTAATGAGGTGCAGCTGCTGTTGGACATTTTATTAGACATTATGGACATGGTTATATAAGTCTTGGATTATATGCAAGTATTTGCTATATGAAATTTTTTTTTCATAGTGAAAAGGCCTGTGGACATTAGCAGGTGTGGGGGGGGGCGGGGCGGGGGGGTTATAGGAAAAGGAGTATTAGGCTAAGTTCACACTAACGTCTGCATATCCGTTCTTTATCTCCGTTAAAAAAAAAAAAAAGCATGATAAATAAAGATAGATAAATGACAGTGTCCATTTAACTGATACCCTTACGTTAAAAACAACGACACATGTTTTTCAGTTATAGACAGTATCAGTTTTTTTGAAGGATCAGTTCTTTTAATGACACTTTACTTTCACTTTCAATACATCGATCTATAGCTTCTATAATTTGCATATCTATCTATCCATCTGTCTTTCCCTGTAGCCATCAATAGGTGTCTAATTTTTACCTACCTATCGATCTTGCTTATCTATCTATCTATCTATCTCATCTCTATCTCTCTGGCTAGCTTTTCGATCTACCTACCTATTGATCTCTTATTTCTATATGCCTACCTATCTTTCATGCCTACCTCACATTTATATATAGTCTATCCATCATCTCTTTTTCTATTTATTTATTATTTCTTTGTATATCTGTCTATTATCTTCATCTAAAAAAAAAAAATGTAAAAAACTGACACTATCTGTCCCATTGACTTCAGTTTAAAAAAAAACTTAATGTCATGCGTTGTGGTCTGTTTGGCATCATCAGTTTTGGATTTTTTTTTTTTCAAACAGAAAAAGTACTACAAGCTCTGTCTTTTTTTCCGTAAAAAAAACTGATCCAAAACGGATCACTGTACAACTGATGACAATGGATAACACAAAAATTTGCATGGATTTAAATGGGATTTAAAACTGATGCGTTGAATTTCATTTTTTTACTTTTCTAGACAGATACTAGTGACGGAAATTACAACCGTAGTGTGAACAGAGCCTTAAAGGGGTATTCTCATCTGGGCATTCACATTCAGTTTCACTAATCTTCCATATATAAACATTTCTTCAATTGGATGTTATTAAAAAAAATGTTCCTGTGTGAAGATAATTTCTCATAAATGTAGTCATATGGTCCCTTAGAAACAGTATAGCTTCCTCGGATATGACCACCCCACACTCTGGCAGCATTGGCCAGACTTGCGCTATAGAGTCCTGCCTGAGCACCTGGCTTCAGCGTTCATTACCATCAGGACGGCTGTGGGACATGCAGTAACTCCCGGACATTTCATATACAAAAACTTTTTGTTTATTTGTGCAATCACTCCAGCAGAGGTGGCCGTATCCGAGGAAGCTATCTCGTTTCTAATGGACAAAATGACTACATTTATGAGAAATTATCTTCACACAGGAACATTTTTTTTAATAACATCTAATTGAAGAAATGTTTATATATGGCAGATTTATCAAACTGAATGTGAATGCCCAAGCGAGAATACCCCTTTAATGTCCCCTTTTCCGTAGCCCCCTTCTTATATAGACTGACAACAGTAAAAGCAGAAGTATTAGGCAGGGCTACAGAAAAGGGAGGAACTGTAAAAAAAAAAAAAAAAAAGTATGGGCACCGGTGGTGCTGTTGGGCAGGAAAAATAAGGCCTCAGGGCAGAGGGGGAGTTCAGCTGCAGAGCGCACAGAGGCTGGGCCAGCCAGGTGTAGCAGTTAGGGATTGATATTGGCTCTCTGAAATTGATGGGTTATAAGAGCAGGTTTGAAGTTCTTTATTAAATTACTTCTATCAACAGTACAAGATTAAGCATAAAGAGTAGCACTTAAAGGGGTTTTCCCACGGAAGAAAATTCCCACATCTCAATCCCCTAGTGATGTTAACACAATAAAGATCATTTTAACCCCTTACTTTACAATTTTACTCAGTATTATTGCTATTTTAGCTCCTATCACTCTCTATGCTGCTCAGTGCAAAATCCCAGGGTGAGAGCAGGGTGTCACAAAGCAGACACATTACTGTATTATCCATCTAGTTCTCTGGGGTGACAATGTGGTTAGATTATCAGGGTACAAAGTGTATCTAGTTTCTGACATTGTACTAACACACTGACACAGACAGAGAAATGAGACATCAGAGATGATGAGATGCCTTTTGCACACACAGCTCTACTACATCTCACAGATCATGAGATCCATTAGATGCCTATTAGACACACAGCTCTGCTATATCTCACAAATATGTGCCTGCCTGTATTCCCCTTCCCCCGATCACTTATCTCCTTGTAGCTTGTTGTTTGCAGCCTCTCTCTGCTCACAAGTGCTGATAGGCTGTGAGTCAGTCAGTGTCTATGATCTCTGTGCAGGGGGAGGGGCTACAGCCACACAGCAGAGACAGAAACTCAGCTCCACAATCTTATCCAAGATGGCTGCCTGACCCAAGAGAAGTTACAGGGTCGTGTCTAGGGGAAACTGAAATTGTCTCTATCAGGACTGATAGAGAAAGGTTGGACTTACTGTATATACTCGAGTATAAGCAGACCGGAGTATAAGCCGAGACCCCTAATTTTACCATCAAAAAGGGGGAAAACTTATTGACTCGAGTATAAGCCGAGGGTGGGAAATTCATTGGTCACAGACCCCCTCCAGTATGTATACAGCCTGCCCCCAGTAGTATACAGCACTGCCCCCAGTAGTATACAGCACTGCCCCCAGTACAGCTTGCCTACAGTAATATACAGCCAGCCCAGCATTAAAAGAAAATATAAACTTATATACTACACCCTCTGGTGGCCCCGACCTGCAGGCTGCTCCCCGATGTCCGCGGGGTCCTCTTCTGCTTCGGTGCCCGTCTTCTTTCTTCTCTACTTCGTGCTGGGGCCCCGCCATTGTTCTCCCCGGAGGGCCTAGTATGACACGCGCCGCTGCTGACGGTACTACTAAGGCCCCCTGGAAGAAAACATGGCGGGCACCAGCACAAAGTTAGAGAAGACAAAAGACGGCGCCGGAACCAGAAGAGGACCCCGCAACATCGGGGGACAGCGCTGCAGGTCGGGGCCACCGGAGGGTGAGTATATAATTTATTATTTTTAAAATTTTTTTTTATCTGTATGGCTATGTATGACTCTGTATATAGCCGAGGGGAAATTTAATACACGAATATATACGGTATATCCTAAACAATCACTGCTTTTAGAGATTGTTATTTTTCTATGCTGAGTATTTATAAGAAATTTGTCCTCGTGGGAATACCCTTTAATTATCCCTAATATCAGGGCACATGTGATTTGACGCTGGGGGAGGGGAGAAAAAATGGTGTGTGGGCATGTATGGTTTGTATTCAAAAATTCATTAACAACAATTACTCCGCTGCAAAACCTCTTGAATACAATTTAAAAGTGCAAAAAATAAATACATGGAAGATCCCAGCGACTTCAGCCTGACTGTCAGTCAATTGAGTAAGCACCATAGTCCTAGCCCACATCACAACCTAAAACAAATCACTTTAGCTAAATAATGGCATTACTAGCAAAATATGTCCATGGCGCTCTCTACTATTCTGGTGCAGCAGAACGACAGTTAACAAAAATCTTCGCCAACTAAGTCAGAAACTTTTCACCAGGCT